>LPNX010309803.1:265060-347168 GCA_001517045.1 Pseudotsuga menziesii | reverse complement strand
AAAAGGCTGGACGGAAGGTGAAATAAACCGTCACATGAATGTATAAATGAATGCTTAGCCATGAATAGATGAATTGAATCGGGAGTTATTACCAACAAGGGGGAACTGGCCTATTTAGAAACTGTAAGATCCAAAGAACATAGAAAAAATGTAGAGATTTCCCACTCAGCGACTGTTAAGTTATTTTCCACAAAGCCACTGTCAAATTGAAATCATGCAAAGTGACAAAGCTCTGGATGATTTTTTATGTGCATTTTTACAGAGTGATATGATGCCTCTTTAGGCATTCTATAGAGACAAAATCATTCTATTGTTCACATTTTCTCCAAATTCAGACCATTTTGAAACTAAAAAATTATTTCACCTAACCAAATGGGGATGAAACCCCCAACTTCCTCATTTACCATGAAATATGGAGGCCAAAGTAATTATTGAAAAACCTCCATTAATGAAAATTGAGGAGAAATTGGGTGAAGGAAAGTACAACTGTTAATTTTAGGAAGAATTTAACCTTATGGTTTGAATTTAGGAAAAAGAATTGGGACCATAACTTCATTACTAAAACATCGGGGGGAATTTAACTTCTCTTTCACTTCCATTGTTGAAAATACGGGGGCCAACTCACTACTCACGATTTCAAATGGAAAAATAGGGGGTGAACTAACTACTGTTCCCCTAAATTACCAAAATTCTTAGGGAGAACTCAGTCCTCATGGATTTTAAATGGAAAAATTGGGGGTGAACTCATTTCTATGCGCCTCCATTCCTAAAAATGAGTAGGCAAACTCAGAATTTCAACTAAAATTGAGAGGGATAGATCCCTATTTTCCTCCATTACAGGGTTCGTGATTTGTTTCCCTGTAATTATTGATTTAATAATTATTGGAATAATATGTTCAATTTAACAAAACCCTTCCTATATTAAAAATTCTCCCATCATTTTTTTCCAACTCTTATAATTTCGCCCCTAAAATTTTCCCTAGTGTGGTCAAGAGGATATGACTTCGACTCGACCACTTCAACTTCACTCTACAAAGGAATATTGGGATGAAATACTTGTTCTTCACTCTTCAAGGAAAGAGTGGTGTCAACCATGGATGGAACTTGATCAACCACTTTATAAACCAATGGGGTGTCAAGAGACAACTTATGATATCTTGTTGGAAGGTGTTTCTGAGATACAGCAATGTCTTCCAATAATTGTGAAGCTTCATATATGAAAGGACAAAGGAAATTAAGGTGCATTTCCTTAATAACAAGCAAGGATTCTTGACTTTACCTTTTCCACTCTTATCCATGGAGTCACTGGTTGAAGGGGAACCATCAGTATGATGACTAGAGGCTGACAACACAAGTTGCTGGGAGGCTTAGACCACACTTATAAAACTTTGGAAATACCATGACACTCTTTAAGAAGGTAGTCACCCTTGCAAATCCTACAAGGGAATTTGGGTTTCTGAGCTATTTTTGTGGGCAGATCAACACTTTCATCAGTATGAAAAGTAGCTAGTTGAGACTAGGTTTCTTGTTTAATATTTTTCTTCTTCTTAATCTTCCCTTTCTTCTTCTTCCTATCCACCTGATTAGTAGCATCACAACTTTTAGCAGGCGAAGAAAAACAAAGGGAAGAAGACACATATGGTGAAGAAGGTGAAGTATCGAGACAAGTTTGAAGTTCTCGTGATGGAGAGTTAACATTTAAAACAGTAGGTGCATCCGGGATCACCAGATTGAATAACCATACTGGTAAATCTATAGTCAATCTTGGAAGATTCAAAGTAGCAATGAAGGGAGGAACAACATTTCCAAATGAGGGAAAAACAAAAGGGTCCACTTGAGAAGGGGTCTCTTGGTTGCTAGTCCCAAAAAGAGCCATAGCTATATAAGAAAGATACCTATATCTCTAATATCGTCTAAGATAAAGCACACAGTAAAAACCCACACGATCTGAAGGCAACAAGCAAACGTGTGAATAGGTGGGGTAAATAAGTCAGATCCTCACAGGAGTGTCAAGTTGTCACAACTTGTGATATACGGTCGGATCCAATAGTAATACTTGGCCCATTTTTTTAAAGCACTAACCAAGGAGTATTAGGACAGTACCGCTAACCGTATTACCCGATTACCTGACGGTACATGCATAGTAATCTCCCTGAGTGTTGTTCTCAATGTATTGCAACAACAAGGCGACCAAAATATTTACTGAGTTGGTTCCAGGATTCTATAGGTGTCTTCCAATATACTCAAGGTATGTGGGAGCTCAAATATGTAGTAGCATTGTCTAATGCACAACTATTTGAAAGGTTCCTTCTAATATACTCTAGGTATGTGGAAGAACCACACAGCCCCCCAGATGTAGCGCAGGAAAATAATGATATCTCCTACGTTTAATGACACTAAAACACATCTCTAGCCTACCACACATTCTTTCTAAGGATTTTAAATTAAGAAGCGCTTAATTTTATCTTGTAACAGTTAGGTGGACAAGATGAGGTGAAGACTTGACTCATCAACCGGGCAATCATGAAATGCAAGTCTTTTTAATTTTCCTTTCAAACAAATGCCTTACTTAAGTAGAGAGTGAGAGGTTCTTTTCCAAATTGAAAAATTCAAAATACCATACATCCAAATCTGAAACTAAAATTAAACAAATCCTTCAAATTCATTTTCCATCTTCTCAACAAAAGTTAGAAACAAATCTCTAAGAATAAGAAGAAAAATGATCAAACTAATGTTTCCAATCAATGATCACAACTCAAAGAATTAACCTCCTATAAAAATTGAATGTCTTTTTCCTTTTTTTTTACTTATATAAAACTAAGATTTAATCAAAGAAAAATTCAAAATAAACTAAAATAGGAGAAAAATTCTTTTTTATTTTCAAGTATTTTTCAATCTAAGAAACAAGAAAAAAACAAAACTTTTTCCTTTGAGCTATTATGCAAACAAAAATCAATTTTATTCTGCTACAAAGATCTAATGAAGCAAACAATAATCCAAAAATAAAAGAATTTATACCAAAACTCTTCTCAATCTCTACACAAACCAAATCATACCCGAAGCTTCAAGATAATAAGGAAAGTAATAGTAAATGCAGTTCTCAGTGGACAAAGAAATGTAAAAAATAGTGATAAACCTAAGAACAAAATTGGATTCAATACCTAAACCAGAGAAACTGATTGAAACTTCAAAATCACTGACAGTGTCATAGGTTACAGGTTAGCACTAGCGTGACATTTGAGAGTGTTGCAGGCTACTCAACGCCCAAGTGCAAAATTATCATTGTATCCTTAAACAAGGTGCGATGGGCAATAAATAAAAGTTAAAACATGAAGTATCTCGAGAAAAATTAGGTAACTAAACAATCTAAAGATTCATAAGTGATTCTAGATCTCCCAACTACTTATTCAAACAGATCTAAACAAAACTAAGGTAAAACAAGTAGATCTAAGAGGAAAAACATAAAACTAAAGCAAGGAAACTAGAGAACAATTTGTTCCCCGCCAGAGTCGCCAATTTTGTTAAGGAACCATTCAATCAATGCAGACAAAGATTGAAATCCCTAGTTGGAATGGTTCGAATCTAGAACAAAAGAGAACATAACACAAATATTTCTCTAGACTAATTAAGTTGCTTAAGACTGGAGAAGGAACATATATTTTTACTGAAGGTTGTCCTTGTTGATCTAAAGCACCTTCCAATATTTCTCTTTAGCTTGAATGGATAACCTATAATAGATCCAAGACAAACAAGAGTGAAAGCTACAATATAATTTAATTAATCCAAGCAAATGACCAAGGAGAAATGTTGTAAATGGAAATGAACATCATTTACAACAAAAGGGAATGCATTCTTGTATTAACAATTAGGAAAGAACTGCAACCATGAAACCTTAGTGTTGGAGATTCCTACCAATATATCCTTTCCTTGCTTTCCACTTCAAAGGAATGGCTACCAAATGATCTAACCCAATTATTCCAGCATCTAACTACTATCTTTTTCTCATTCCTCACCCACGAGGGGTGAGCTTGTATTTATAGTACAAGATTGATAGTTGGGAGATAAGGGATAAGGGAAGAAGGTTAAGGGAATATCCCAACAGGTTAGGGGTTTGGCCAAGATCCATCATAGTCAGTTGGCATAAGCCTCCATAAGAGATTCTTTCTAGAAGTCTCTCAAAACTTCTATGTTTTGCCTTCGAATAGACAGTGTCACACCCTAATAAAGAGCAACTCGCGAAAATGGGATGTGTCGTAGTCTGCATGAAGGTAGCATGCAAAAATGTCTCACGTTGTCAGAAGTCAACCTCCAAAAATAGGAAATGTCGAATGTTGTCTGAAAGCAAGTTGCTATAGCGCTACTAAATAGGTTGTCTGGAGGGCAGAAATTCATGAATTTCATCTTCTAGGAAAACTTGGCATAAGTACTTTAGCGATTAAGGCAGTTTTAGAGATACATGGTTCATGATGAAAAATCAGTGTAACAATCTAGATTCTTGAAGTTATACATTTGTAGGATATGCACGATTATCCTCTTGATTGCCTTTGTTTCTCCATCTATTTGGGAGTGGAAGGCACTCAATTTGTTCAACTTGTTGTCCATTAGATAAAACAATATAGAATATAAAGTAGTGAGGAACCTGCAATCCTTGTTTGAAATATTGTTCTATGGTATCCCTAAATGAACCCAAATTCATTCAAAGAAGATCTTAGTAGTGAATTTTATTGTGATATTATTCTTCTGGGGTTGTCCATGATTATATATACATATGGACATCATATTAGAGATTTTTCCAGTAGAAATACTTATGTAATATTGCTACTAACTTCTTTATGGTGAAGTTCCCCACCAACTAAATGTAATGTGCCTATAAAAATTAGTTGTCCTTAAAACCCTCATTAATAGAGCTAATTTTTGACCCCCAACACTTTAATGTAGAAAAATATCACCTAATTAAGGAATTCATTTCCAATGGTTACTCCACTAAGAAAATTAATAAATCTTTTCACTCCATATGGCATCCCAAACCCAAGCCCAAACCTTCTCATTCTAACCCCCCCTAACGTGACTTAATCTTTCTTCCTTTCATCCAAGACATTATTGATCGCTTATCTAAGCTCTTGATTAAGAAACATATAAAACTATTTTCAAACATCACAAAACTATCATGCAGTTATTTCAAAGAATTAAAGCTAAATCCAACCCCCTTCTCTCCCAAGGTGTCTACCAAATTATGTGTCCATGTGGAAAATCCTACATCGCACAACCCAGTCAGTCCATTCAAGCCCGCCTCAAAGAGCACATTGCCAACACTAATCACAATCGCATCTTTAAACCCACCATTACAAAGCACTCGTTTAATTCTAAACACCTTATCTACATTGATCAAACCAAGATCATTTCACACATTTCTCATAAGACCTCTTGACTTATAAAAAAAGTTCTTGAAATATAAAAGAATCTCAACAATTTTAACTACAAAGACGGTTACAATCTAAGTTAGCCGTAAAAGCCTTTAATCCATGATTTAAATTGGGTTAGGACTTTATCTTTAGTCTGATTCCTTTTTCCCTACATCTTTTACACTTTTACTCTTTCTTTCCCTCTAAAGCTTTTCTCTTTACTCTTTTTAGCTTCTAATTTTTTCTCACCTACTTTTATGGCTAAATATTTTCAATAACCCACAATTTTTGCTTTAATTATTTCCCCTCAAATCATTCTCTTAACCCTTACTTTGCTTCTCTTGTTTTTATACATTAATTCTTTACCATTAATATTTCCCATAGTGTCTTTGATTAATATGCACCCTAGTGTCCTCTCTTGAACTTCATCTTATTATATATTTGTCCATTTCTTCAAATTTAATTTCAAATCCTTTACTTCATTATAAAACTTTATATATATATATATATATATATATATATATAATCCTCTTGATTTAAAAAAAAAATCCTTGTTTTATTTTTATTTTAATCCAATTGATTTTAATTCTTACTTTTAATTTTATCTCTTTATTGGAATGCACTTCTGATTATAATTTTCCTTTTTAATCTTATTTAATTATAACCTTTTTATTTATTTATTTTTAATCGTTTTCGTTAAAAATTCCCTTTTTATTTTCCTTACATTTTGATTTTGATTTTTGTTTTTTATTATTTTTTTCTTTCTCTTTTTTCTTATTAGTTAACTATTTTTTTTTAAAATAGCTATTTAGTTATTTTTTCTCTTTCTTATGGTTTGGGATAAACCTCATGTTTTGGGTTTTTATCTTCAACGAGTATTCTTTCATCTTTTTACTTATTTAGCCTAATTTTTTCCATATTATAGCATATTCATTTGTATTCCTTAAAGATGGGTGGAGTGCCTACCCAAAACGTCAAATTTAAAACTTTTACATAGTATCCAGAATCTTTGATACAATGTCATGTTCCTTCCAAATTTGCTTTGCATGCTCACTTAAAGGCCTAGATGGCCTAGAAGTGCATCTTGGAGGTGAAAGTATGAAATTTGTTTACCTACACCGAGTGTTTGATATGTAGCAATCAAATCAAAATCACAAGAATACAAATGGGGAAACCTCGAAGTCGCATACCCACATAAGTTAATAACTATGGTTATTACCACAACTAAAGGTCAACTAGTGAGAGTCTGCAACTTGATTTGTGTTGTTCTTCTTATACTTAATGTTCAAGTGGAATTGTTGCATGTACATAGACCACTTCTAATGGCGAACATTTTTAACTTTCCTTGCATATGCACAAGTTGCAGGGGCTTGTGATCAATGTGGATGATCATTTCATTTCCCAAAATATAATGCTTCCATTATCAAAATGCTTGCATAATAGAGTGCATACTCTTTTTATAGGTGGGATACCTACAAACAACATTAGAAAGTGTCTCGTTGTGATAAGCTACCAAATGTCTATGCTGAGTGAGGACTGAATTAATAACATAGTCAGAGGCATATGTCTCAAACTGTAAAGGTTTTTATAGGTCTAACAAAGTGAGGTCTAGCACTGAGTAAAGGCATTGTTTTAAATCCTCATATGCTTGCAATTGTGATGTGTCCCATGCAAACTTGTCTTTGGTTCCAACCTTGGTCTCTTGTATTAAGGATTAAGTGATATGAGACAACCCTATCACAAACCTATGGTAGAATTTAGCAAGGCTCAAGAAGTTGCAAAGCTTTGTCAAAGTCACCAGGGCTAACTAATCATGAATGACTTAGATCTTGTATATACCATATGCACCCTAGGTTAATCCATGATGTATCCTAAATATTGAATTCTCTACATGTCGAATAATCATTTCTTTAAATTCGCATCATTAAATTGTGTTTTCTTGAGGTACTCAAGATATTTTGAATGTTCTACAAATGTTCTACCCATATTTTGTTGAAAATTAGGATGTCATACAATTATACAACCACAAAAAGTTTATCAATGGTTGCAACATCCATCATCCTCATTAATCTTGTTGGATCATTATCCAAGCCAAAATGCATGACGAACCATTCAAAAAGGCCTTTTTTTAGAAATAAATGTTTATCTACATACAATGGTTTGTTCAATTGAGACAGGGTGGTAGCCTGGCTTCAAATCAATTTTACTTAAGAGCTTTGCAAGTTTCCTCCCTTAGGATATAAAGAAGATGATCGATATGTGGGATTGGATGTCAATTCTTAACGATGATTTTGTTCAAGGATCTGTAATCAATACAAAGTCACCATGTCCCATCCTTCTTCTCCACCAATGCAGTTGGTCTCCCATTAAACAGGAGCTTAGTTTAATGTATCCCATTTGGATGACATACTGAATCTAACATTTTATGTCCTCATTCTCAAAAAAAAAAACATATGTATATTGGTCCATTAGGTAAAGGATCACCAAGTATCAAATCATATGACTATTTGACCTGGAAGTGAAGAAGCACCCCTTTAGTGAGACGAATATATATTTGTATTCCTCTATAATATATCCATGTGCTTCTATTGTGTAGAGAAGCCTCATGTTGACTCTATGGAAATCATAGTGACCTTCCATTCACCTTTTAACAGAACCATGAACAGGACAAATTTTCTACCCCAAGAGATCACTTTCTTGTAACTTCCCAGTCCATCCTTCCATACAAATGATGGGTAGCTACAAATATGAAATTCTCAATTTTTCTCCCACAAATTCCAACATTTGTCATTATACCTAATTATGCCTCCTACGACTAATAAAAATTAAGAAATGCATTTTTATGGGAGGAAATTAAAATGCAACGAAAAAATAACCATATTCACACACAACATTCATAACACAATGATATTCATAACATAAAACAAATGTAAAGTTTGCATCTTCATGAAGAATGATAAACCTTTTTTTTTAAATGAATAAGATCCAAGAAATTGTCTACATAAGAAAAAATTTCACCCAACCATAAGTACCTCCAATAGATACCACCCCTAAACTAGGCTATGAGTCCACCATCATGAAGGAAACAATTAATTTTACATGCTTCTCTCTCTCTCTCAATCCCACCCATTTTCTCTCATGCTTAGCAAATTTCCTCACCATGGAGAATTACAATCATCTTATTCAACCATCACAACCATGAAATTATCTTTCACTACCCCACACAACATAAGGAAGACCTACCATTTATTTTCTCAACAGTCCCTCAAAACACCCTTCTCTTACAATGCACTTTAGTGTCTACAGAAAGAGTCCAAATTGTTGTATGCATTTTGAGAATTACATAAAAAATAATACCTAGGATATCAAGCTCCATAGGGAAACAAAAGGCGTAGTAGATGAAGGTTTCCTAACTTTCCCAACTTTTTATGCTCACCTACAACCATTATTATTCACTAATGTTTGCAATTTCCTCTTTACGGTGTTGATTTTGGCTAATTTCTAGATTTGTAATAATTGGAAATTGAGAGAACAACATGAACAATGTAGAGAATGAAAACCCTCTTGCATGGAGTGACTAAGAGAATCAATATCAATGAGAGAATTAATGAAAATATATATACCATTACTTCTCACCATAGAATGTGGGACTCTTACAATTCCCATAAGAAGTGTACTTAAGCCATGCTTCCATAACTACATGATAAGACTTTCCCGCCAGCCTCTTACATGCATTCAATCATTGGTTTTATTAATTCAAAGGATTTAAATCGATTATTTAAGACACGTGGTGGAAAATAAATTAGTACTAAGGATGACACCTAGCAAATGAGGATTTATTTTCCCATAGGCTCCCTTCCCTATTCCCCTCTAGCACTCTAGCACTCTATACACAACTATCTTGGACTAGTATATTATATTCCAAGATAAATATTTACATAGTTTTAAGTCATCATAACAAACCTAACATATGGCTCATATATGGATATCTTCATAATACAAGCCTAGCCATTCACTAGTTAGGCCTTGGCCTTGGCCTTTGCACTAAGAATCCTTGCTAGCATATTTATATCATTCGAAAAAATTTGATTTAACATATGCCAAGGGTCAAAACTAGGGTATTACATTCCCATCTCTTTTGAAATAACATTTTCCTTGGTTTCCCCTAAAAAATCAAAACAAATATGGGTGTGTCTCTCTCGTGGCGCCATATAGCTCCCATGTAGCATCATCACAATCAAAGTACTTCCATTGCACATGTCACATACCTGGTAGCCTCTTACACAATATCAAGGCTACAAGGTACTCAATTTCACCATTAAATTATTCACTCCGACACATAATTTAATTTTCCCCTTGGCCCACTATAGAAATTAACAATGAAAAAAAACTATAGAAACATAGTTAATTAAACACCCATCCGAAATTATACATGCATTCCTACCATGAACTCATCCAATTAATGACAATTAAATCCAGGAACATAGACATTTACATAACATTAAATTAAATAAAAACATTATAGAAATATAAACCATGACATTCACAACAAGATTGAGGAACTTATCTTTCTGGAAATTGATCCTTTGACTGGTTGCAAATGAAGGACGTTCCTCCTAGTAGTAGGGTGTTTTTTACACTTGTTTTTTATATCAAATATGCCTCATATGATATGAGGATATCATTACACAAGGGTGAATCTCTTCAATCATTTTACTCATCCCACAAATCAATCAAATATCTAGTGCCAAACCCCCTCTATAGCTTTCCCAATCACTAGCACTCTTCCCTCACAACCTTCAGAACATAAGGAATGGGAATCCCTTCTTTGCATGTGGTCCCTCGAGCTATCTAAATTCCCTTTCAATGCTTCGGTATAGGCTAGCCAAGGAATTTCATTGTTGGGACTCTAGAAAATCTCAATTGTAGGACAAGTTTCCTCACACAAAAGCACAATAGTCTATATCACATATGTACCATGATGAAGGACCATGAAATGATTACTAGAATCATACTTTGAACTCAATCCCCAACCTTTTATATGCATGATCATAACTTTACATGTAGCACCCATAAGTATCCCACTTTTTCCCTTCTAATTCTAACTTAATGTTGATGGGGAGTCACAATGACCATGTTAATAGAAAGGTAAAATACCAGATCACAAGCCTCAAGATAGGCTTAGTCACATTTGGAGTGACATTTTTCGACTAGTTTATGGTCCCATTTGCCAAAGTTATTTGATTTTAAGTTATAAAAAAAATTATTCCTTTTCAAATTTTAGCCTACTCTATGAACTAGAATTAGCCTATTCTATTAAAAAATAAATAAATAAATAAATTATCCCAAATGGGGGAAAAGGTTATAATTGACCAAATGCATAGAGAAAGAATAATACTACTAAAACTGAGAGAGTAATTTCTTACTTCAACATGTTACACCACCAACATTAACAAAATCAATCAAATAAATAGCTATATTTTTAAATCTATTTATATTGTCTATACACCTGATAAATGAGTAGATGGCAAGTTACATAACAAAATACAGACCTACAACATGAGAAAATAGTTTATCATAATTAGTAATTTCATATTTAAACATGTATGAATATTTATCAACAAGTAGGAACTTAAAACATCACACGCATTTCCTACAACTTAAGTGTACTACTCAAAAAATACATAATGCGCCCATATATATATATATATATATATATATATATATATATATATATTGAAACATTATTCATAGTATGAATTATGTTTTTTCATTATAACTGTAGATTAGTCTATAGCATTCTGGTATCTGAAAATGTCTCGAGCAATTACATTCGACCCCACTTCATTTCATGTATGATAATAGTGTACAAATAAAAATGAAAAAGAGTTTCCCTTCACCACCACCCCTTTTGGATTCATGAAATTTTATGTTTATAGCACAAAGTCAGGGGATAAATGAAGTAATCAATAACTATTCAAAAATCAGTATAACTGTCTTTACAAAAGAAAAAATAGCATTAATAAACTAATTTATCTAACTCTATCATGAAAATATTTCCATTGAGCATGGAGTTCCAAAATCGTTTCCATTCTCGTGATCTGCATCTTTTCCAACAGCAACTCTCCATCAAATATCGTTGATTTCATTTCTCTGCTCGTATCTTTCTTGACCCTTTTGGCAAAAGCATCTAACAAAGTTTTCAACTTAATCGATTGTTATAAATAGTTGTTTAACAATTCTCCATTGGCTAATGTAAGTCAAATGATCTCTTCCCTGCTCTGATCCCAAATCGGTTAAATTTTAGCAATATTCAGCTTAATCAGATCTGACTTGTTGAGCTCATTAAGGAAATTCATATCGAACTTATCTAACATGGAAACAGTTGAGCTCCAGATCTTGCAGCAAGCTCAATCAGCACCACTACTAGTTTATTTAACTTCAATTCATGTAGCCTTCCATGAGTTTACCAAGATTCTCATTCTAGCAACCTCCTTATCCATTCTTGGCAAGATTTCAGGGGCCTCTTTATTGTGGTGTTACCAATCTAATAATTCATCAGACCTATCTTGGACCAGTTTCCATTCATTCTTTTGATATTATGCTCGCCCTGTCAATCTAATGACCTTTCCAAATTATTGTTGTAATTCATCCAATTATAAAAATAAATTTATTTGGGACTCCTTGAGTGTGCCATTTGCTTTCAACGCTTCTTATTTCAAAACATCTAATGTCAGGTGACTCTTCCTTTGGTGAGTCAATAGTTTGAATTCAACATATTCTTTCTCATCTTTTAGGTAGTTGTGCCCTCTTGATTCTCTCTGACCAATTTGGTAATATCGTCCTCATGATATCTGGTTAATTGACCTATTATCCACTAAGTTGCACTTAGGGGATTTTTCAAGTGAACCACCAAGGATTTGAACAAATCAATTGTTCTTACTCATTTTCTCAGAAGTTCCATAGTTTCATCAAGGGAACTTGTGGTACCTTTTTTTGCATGTTCACACCCCCTTGGGGGAATTGTAATAAATAACATATTATGATGGTTTCTTTTGTGAAAGGCTTGGCCTTCTTAGGACTTGGTCATCAAGGTCATCATCCTTGAGTGTTTTTTCCCTCGTCGATTATGTGACGCTTTTTTAAGCGACATATAATTTTTGATTTTTTCACTCAAAAACCTCCAAAGTCAGTATGGTGAAACTGGTGATTATGTATTAAAAGGTTACTAAAGCCTAGGGTCTATGTATTATACCATGCTAGTCATATTCTTAAATTTTCATGTACATGTGCTAAGTCTTTCATAGAATTTTTTAATTTTTAGATTTTTAATAAAAGCATCGATAAGGTGCATTTTAATGTAAAATTTCAAAAGGTCATAAAATTGGGCCTATGGAGCCAATTTGGTCATGGGGATGCTCATTTTATTACCCAAATCCCCCACTTAACCCCTAAACCCACTTTTGATATTCAAATTGGTAATTTTCAATTATTAATTTTGATTTTCTTTCCAAAATGACTCAGAGGGTCAAATAAATGGGAAAATTGGAGAAAATCCAATTCCTAAATCAAAGGCAGCTTGTATGGGACTTGTCTCTGAGGTTTCAGGGTTGTTGAGGATATTTTCTGGGGAATTTATGAGCATAGAGGAGCATCTTCTATCATCAATGGAGAAGCTCCAACTCACCTCCACCAAAGGGGGGTGCATTCTCCCATGGAGGGTGTTATTTGCCACTTGGAAGGAGTTGTTACAAGAGGTGGAGGCTTCCCAAACCAAGTGGGATACCTCAAGAGAGGTGGAAGTCTCCTCTACCATGAATTCCAACATCCACCCACCATTCTCTCAATCACTAGAGCCACCTCGTCATTGGGAATTGCGCCCCTTGGGGTTTGAGCTATATTTTTTCTATGAAGGCGGGATCTTACTCCTCATTCAGGAGGATGTATTGAACCTCTGTCCATTGTACTTTTTCTGCTGATATTTTGTTAATAATATTGAAGGCTTTAGAGGCTAATCTGTGGCATTGCATTGTGATCTTGTGACTTGGCTAAATTTGAGGTGAAATCGGCTTAATATCATGCTTTATTTTTGTCAAATGATGTGTTTAGATCTTGTTTAATTTTAATAAGTATTTTTTGTTGTCAAGTTATTTATTTGAATTTCATTATCATAATTGTTCAGGAGCAACAGACTGTAGTTGTTTATACTTATGCTCTCATGCTTTTTTTATTGGTGAGATTGACTAGATCTAACATTGTTTGCATGAGAAATTGTCTAGTTTTTGAAGGTTCATCTTAAGTAGAAGGGGTCTGGAGCTCGGTTTCATCCACTTCTATTTTACAATAGCCATTTTGTTGTGCTTAACATATTTATTTTTTAAATACCTCTCTCCTTCACTTGTTTCAAGACTGGGCTTGAGGTTTTCATTCTTCTTCTCTAAAAAATTCAATCTTCCTTCTTGGTTGCGATTACTTGATGCTTAATAAAATTAGATAGATCAATTTAATATCTGAAATCTGATTTTAATTAGGAATATATATCAGATAAAGGTTCCTTTCAAAGCTTCATTTTGAACTAGATTCGATTTAGTCTCTCAAAGTGCCCTTTTCAATAAAAAAAATTACAATTTTTTGAGCATTTTGAGTAGTGTAGATTATACATTTGCTTTGATCAATTTGTGACATTCTAACATATTCAACTCACTAGTTTTTAGCAGGTTTTGAGAAAAGGAGGAGGACATACTTCTCAAATTTCGAGTTTTGGGTTACACGAGACATAAAAAACTCCATCGTCCATCCCTCTTCTTCTTTCATTTTTTCTCCTTGTAGTATTGTAAGCCTTTCGATCATTTTCAAGGATCAAATTGAAATCATAATTCATATTTTAATTATATTTTAAATTCAATAATAAAGAAAGCAAGTGGGCTACACCGTTCCCGCACTCCATCCCCCCTAGGGGATTCACAGTCTCCTTATGGTTTGCATTTTATTAATCAACACATGCACACACTCTGCCTTCTAGAATGGTTGTATAGTTTAGTTATTTTTATTTGATTTCATCTTTAAATTTCAGACCGTACTCATTACCACAAAGTATGCTCTCACCACCAACCAACGGTTTTTTGTCGATTATTAGTGGTAATCAGAAAGTGACACATAGTTGCAGTTTAATTTTTTATTAGTATATTTGATGTTACAAACATATTTGCTTTTTAAAATTGGAATAAGCCTTTGTTGTAAACTCGTGTATGCTCCTTCCCTCTGTGGGATTTGATTGGTCATTGGGGAATCAAAAGCGGTTTGCAACACTCTTTAAATTCCTCACATTAATCTAATAATCCATTAATAAAATAAAATACCCAAAGAAACATCACGACGATTTGACGTACAATATTTTAAATTTGTGGGAAAATTCTTCAAAGGAAGCGGGAACCACTGAGTAGCGACCTCGAGATACAGTCGGGATACATCCTTGTTGGCGTAGTGTTGGACACCTTCTTAGAGACTCCGATTCAACCCACATTTTTTAGTGAGGAATCACTTTAGACATCTTCTGGATATATTCTCAGTACTTTCAGTATATTGAGAATCCCCTTCTCGTAACTCAACTCATATTTAATAATTAAAACTAACCAAGACACATTGCAAAACATTTCATTTCAACAACATTATTTTACTTTGACTCCATTGGCATTGATCTGGTTTGCAATTATTTTAATATTTCTTATGTGTTGATGTTATGCTGGTGAATATTTATTTAACTTTGCAAACAATCTTGTTTTAGTATTTTACTCCAAGAAACTCCTAAGAAAATTACTTTCATCATTTAACGACTAAAACTTAAGAGCCTTAGACAACTCTTTTTTAGGGATGACCCCCCTTGGCTTCGTTAGGAGTTTTTCCTAAACGCAGGAGTCAATATCAAGTGACAGTACTTGACTCGAGACTTTCCCCCAAGGACACACCTCAGCTTGAATATTTCTGTTGCACTTAACCCCCAGGTGTGTGAAAGGTGACAACATGACCTATTTCATATCAATGTTGCTCTTGTATATCTGATAGTTGTTTCCTCAAACCATTTGATTATTCTTTATATTGCTTAACCAACTGATTTAAATCTCCTAATGTTGAAGCTTTGGCATTAGCTAATACCCCCAACAATGATGTGTGTTGGACGCAAGCTCTTGAGGGTCCTTATCGGCAATATTAAAAATGATCACATTTTCTGACATGCCTTTGGTCCTTTGTCTTTTTGAAGGTCTCTTTCCAATACTTTTTCTTGATCAACTAAAAGAGTCAACACCTAATGACAGAATAATATCATCAAAATTCATATCTTGGATGGACAAGGATCCTCCTAATATCATGGAAATCAAAGTACCTATATTTATCGGATAGGAAAGTAAAGCTAGTTGACTAACTCTCTCTACCTCCACTCATAGTTTCTTTTCATCCTCTTATTTATTCTTGTTTTCTTCTTCTTCTGCCAGGGATTTGTGTTACTTCTTATATTGATCTTCAAGCAATTTTTTTCTGAGTGCTTCATCCTCAGATTCCCCTTGTTTATTTTTTATCATCTTCCTCTTTTTCCTTTTGAGATGGTTCGTGTTCTCTCTTTTCTTATTCATCTCTCAACATCTCTTCTTCTTATTCTTTTTTCTTGTGTTCCTCTAAAGCTCTTCAGCTTCCTCCTATTTTATTTTTTATTCTTCTACAACCTTCTATACTTCCTCTTACTTCCTCCTCTCATTTTCCTTTCTAATTTTTTCCTCTTTGGAATCTCATTAGGATGGACCTTGTTTCTTATTTCTTCTTCCATTCTCATTTTCTCCTCTTGTTCATTTTGTTTGGCCTCCTCGGCCTCTTTCAATGCCTTCTTCTCTATTACTTTCTTGTCCCTTTATTTTTCTTCCTTCTTAGGTCTTTTATTTGCCTCTTTTTTGGCTTTCTACTATGCCTCTTACTTGGTTGAATCATTTTCCTTGGCCTTCTCCTCCACTTATCTTCTCTTAGCCTCTATGGTTTCCTTTTGGATCTTCTATTCTACCTCATTTTTATCTCTTTCTTTGGTTGACATCCCTTGAGAGGATTTTTCACTATGTTGTTATTTCCTTCACCTCCAAGAACTTTCTAGTCGCTTCTTCAATTTTGTCCGTTTTGGCTTCTTTCTTTCCATGTTTTTGTGCATATTTCACATTGAAAGTGAACTCTCTGTCAATATTGGATATGTTTAACAAGGCTACTTGGCACATGTGAATTCCTGCCTTCTAGGTACCATCAAGAATTGTGTTAAATACTTCATCATAAGTAGTGGATATTTGGAACAAGAGTTCCCGAAGATCTACCTCATGCTTGTATGTATGGCTTAACCCTACTGGATTGAAATGATCTTCAATTGTTTTTCTAGGGTCATGCCTTATGCTAGTGGCCCAACAAAGTTTAAGTTCTTTAAGTATGGAATCCTCCTTCTGAATGTGGGGATCATTAGTTAGATTGTAAAGGCTTATTTTGATGGGGAACCTAGGCCATGTATTTTTATTTAGGAGAAACAGTTGGGGAATGACTCATTTCATGACAGTGCAATGGGAAAATATCCACTACTTACTTCATCGTAAGTAGTGGATATTTGGAACAAGAGTTCCCGAGGATATACCTCATGCTTGTATGTATGGCTTAACCCTACTGGCTTTAAATGATCTTCAATTGTTTTCCTAGGGTCATGCCTTATGTTAGTGGCCCAACAAAGTTTAAGTTCTTTAAGTATGGAATCCTCCTTCTGAATGTGGGGATCATTAGTTAGATTGTAAAGGCTTGTTTTGATGGGGAATGTAGGCCATGTATTTTTATTTAGGAGAAACAGTTGGGGAATGACTCATTTCATGACAGTGCGATGGGCGATTTCTCTAAGTATAACCATTTTGGGAACATAGGTAGGTAACAAATGGGGTGTAGAAAAGATACCAAAAACATAAATGTAGGTAAAGAACTTGATAATGTACCAATCACCTATCTTTTTCAAAGTGGTGATGACCTCATCAAAGAGTCGATATATGAGTATATAATGGTTCTAGAAAATGATCACAAATATCATAAAAATAAAATCTATAGTTTGAAGTCCATAACTATTGGAAATGGATGTGAACAGGGAGCTAATCAGGTTTCCAATTCCAACCCATCAATGGAAATGGATTTGCAGCACAAACAAAATCAATAAGATAATAAGCCATGTAAAAGTTAGTGGGTTTTCCCTCGAGTACCTATTTCGATGCTTGCATCATACCTAAAATGTTGACAGATAGGATGTTGTCCCAATTGAAAACTTGTTTGGTCTCTGCAACATGATTAATTATTGAGATTCAATAAATCTTGAAATGTGGAGGCCCATCCTCCCCATAAATTCAATAGACCATATCCATGATTAGTCTATAAGGTCAATTGGGATACTAGATTTGGTATTTGTAGTTGGCATTTTCTATAAAATGACAGCCTTCAACCCACCATCCCTTGATCATGGAGACAAATTTGAGGTTTATATTAGTGAATTGCTCCATGAAAGTGATTTTGAGAAGCACCTTCATCTTTTTCAACTTGTACATCTACAAGAACACCTCAGGATTCAAGGAAGTTATGGCAACTCCTTCTTGGTTAACCATTATTTCTATCTTTACGTCAACATGATCAAAAATAAATCTTACCACATCATTATATGACATTATCGATGGTATGGACACAAAAACAAAGAGATGACTCTTCTTGGTGTTCTCATAAACTACTAGGTTATCATCTTGTGGAAAGTCACTCTTGACATATATTTTGTAGAGCTCATATTACATTGGATCATCTTGGAAACTAGACAAGTGACTAGTATCATATAGCAACATTCCTTCTATAGCAGCAGGAGTAGGAACATCCTCAAATTCTTTCTATGTGGCTTCCTTTTGTCCTTGGTGTTCTTAACATCTCACAATCAACAAGAAACAAAAAGTAAGCTCAAATTATGGAAGAACTGGTTGCAAAACTAATTAATAGAGAAAAAGGTGAATGTTATGAGCTACTTTACCCTTTCCATATGTTTTGAAATCAAATCCATTATATAATTAATGGTGTAATCATTGTGATTTTATTACAAGTCTCATCATTTATGTGGCCCATTTATTGCATCAATTCCCCTGGGTTTCAAAAATTTCTAGTCTAATTTGTCAATATTCGTGGTGATTTAATCCTTAAATGCCTATTCCGTACACCAATCTATGTGGTTCCAATTGGCCATCGGAGGTGATATTTTGGGGGATCTATTATTAACTTAACAGATAACATCTCCAATGTGATTGGGACATTAGAACCATTAATATAGTATAACCCATCGACGATGTGTTTTCAAGAATTATTCAAATGTGATTCATTATAAGTCTAATTAGTCGGGTAATGAGTATATTGGAGTATGAGTTTCAAGTTTTTCAAATTAGTGTATCGATGGTTACCCAAGTATAATACGTTCGATAAAGTGGTTTTAGGGCAATCTTATCAGAGGTGAATACGAGATGCATTAGAAGGTGTCCCGAGAGAACATCTTCGATAAGGTTTTTGGAACATGCTCATTTGAGGTATGAAACATGTGTATCGTAGGATATGCTGATAGAGAATGCTCGATAAGTGTTTGTTAGATTCGGTCCATCAAAGGTGAAAATTTGTTGCATTGGAGAGATTTTGGATATGATAATTCTGATAGAATGATATCAAAGTGTATTTGTGGGTGTTTCAAAATGGATATATCAGAAAATATCTCGATCAGGTAATTTTGATTATCGAGGAAAGGTTTCTAGCATCAGGTAATTCTAGCATGCATTCTTACTACTCCCGACCTTCATTATCTGAATTGGATTCTTGTGCTTTAGCTACCAACTTGCATATCCCTTTCCCTTTCACAATTTTAGCAGGTTTGATTTCCAAGCAGCATTCTTGAAGAGTAGTCATCCAATGGGATGTTCTCTCCCCTAGATACTTTTGTACTAGCAAATTCCTTACTACAAGATAAGGAACTATGACCTTAGTTTGGCATTTCATAAAATAAGTCATGAAGTGTTTATATGCCTTGAAAATACAATAAGCATGTTTTTACACTTTAGAATACTTCAGTTCATCCCCTTGCAATCTTGAACTCATGAATCCAACAGGCACTTCATTTTCTTCGTAATTCTTTTGAGTGAGGACAATTGCATATAATTATAAAAGGAAACGATATGTAGGAAGAAATCCTTATAAAATTATGGTTTCATTAAGGCATGGGATTCTGCAATAACTTTCCTAATTTGCATGAAAGACTCCTTTTCTCTCGAACCCCATCTGAATTCAACAATTTTCTTGATCATGTCTTGTAGGGGTCTAACTATCTCCAAGAAGCTTGGAATGAACCTACACACAAAGTTGATATTTCCAATCACTACAAGGAAAAGGCCATGTAGCAGAGGTTATAGAGGAGGTTTTTAGTGCTACAAGATTGACCAAATTTCTCAAAAAAACCTCCACTACAACTTTCATTTCTTATAGCAGATGTTTTAGCAAAGGTATTTACGGATGTTTATTACAACTCAAAAAAAATTGGCAGTCGGAGGTTGTAGAGGAAGTTTTCACAATTGTATGTTTTCTAATACAAATGCATTGGTGCGTTTGTATGTAAATTGCACCGTTGCATCTATAGAAAAATGCATTGAGGAGGTTAGATTAAAAATAAGCATCAATGCAAAAACCATCATATTTAGCACTGGTGATTTATAGCATAACATAACCTGGTGCATACAAAAGATAATACAACACCAGTGTGGTACCACATTACAAGCATTGATGCTTCATAACCAAGACAACACCAGTGCTTCACAACTAAGACTACCTCGATGCTTTATAAAAATTAAGAAGCACCAATGCTTTATAAAAATGTAAAGAATTGATGCTTTATAAAAATGTAAAGTACCGATACTTTAGAATTCACATCACTCAGTGCAAAAAATATGTGACATGCACCTGAAAAGAGGAGATGAGAACCTTATATTATTTTGCGCACCGATGTTGTTTAATTGTACAACCACATCATTGTCGTTTAATTGTACAAGCGCACCAGTACACTTTATTTACGCACTGTTATGTATCGATCTTATTTTTCTATTTTAAATGGCAATGGTGAATCTAGTTCATTTTAGGAATCTAGAGAATGTGAGAATGCAAATAAATGGTGGTAACCCATGGATTGTAGCAAAATGTTACTATATGGTGCGTGTTTTGTTTGCAAGCATCGGTGCATTATTTTATTGCAATCACCAATGTGTTTTTATATGTGAGGCATCGATGCATATTTTATGCTTAAAAGCACCGAAATTTATTTTCTCTCTTTCAAACAGTGACCTGTGACAATGCAATTATATTTTTTTAATTACATTATTCATCATAGATTTAAATATTGCTTATTATTCATACATAATTTCAAATTGAAGCATAAATTGAATTTTGATTATTGCATTTAGATATGATGTTGAGATTAATTTGTTATTTGTATATAACTTATTTTATTATATATAAATAAGAAGCTATTTTTCATCCTAAATGAGACAACATAAAATCCCACAATAATAATCATTTCAAATATATGTAATTGTTACACTTAGTGGTAATGCATTGTCTTTCAATTGGGACACTATGTTTATTATATATGAATAAGAAGCTATTTTTCATCCTAAATGAGACAACATAAAATCCCACAATAATAATAATTTTAAATATATGTAATTGTTTTAGAATCCCTAAGAGGGTATGTTGGCCTATGACTGCCTTGGAGCCTTTGAAAGAGAGAGAAAATACTTCAGCCACCTGTTGGTGTGAACCTTGAATCTTTTCACAAAACCCATAGTAGCCAACATCCTTGAAAAATTGACAGACTTCTGGATGTGCCTCAAGGTAGTTGATGTCTCCCAACTCTTGCCTGAGAGAATGCCCTCCCTTCTTCATTTGCTGAATGTCATTGCTGGGTACCTGCAACAATCAACTCAAGCTCTTTGGAATAGTGTTTTTAGCAGGCTACCTCTCAAAGATGGTTTTCTGGTGGTGAGAAATGATAAAGTCGAAGGTGGAGTGTACTAAAGAATGGGCACTGATTATAAGGGCTTTAAACTACATGATTGATGCTTAGGTCAGAGGGTGATGGCTTTAGTTGATCTTTTCAAGACCCCTTGCCCAACAATCATGTTAAAATCAATCCTGGATACTTGGTGGGTTTTTCTGCAGTTCTGTGGACAGATGGAGGGAGAAGGAGGGTTTCAAATCACATTAGTCCTTATCAGTTTCAATAATGACCTCCTCACTCATTTCCTCACGCCTTGATGTAGCCTCCTTTCCTTTTGGTGGTTTATCACGCCCTTTGATGATCGTTGTTTTGTTAACGGGCTCTGATTTGATAGGTTTCTAACCGTTTCTCTCTTTTTACCTTTTCGGTGGTTAAAGGCCTTTAAGAATTTAACTGCTAGCCGCTGAAAAAAAGGCTTTCGGTGGCTAATGAAATGTTGACCTATTCTCCCAAGCCACCGAAACTGTTTTCCAAATGGCACTGAAAATCTTGGCTTTCGGCGGATAATGGTCTCTCCGGCTACCCCTTTTAACCGTCAAAAGACTGACGTTTCGATGGCTAATGAAACCTTAGAGATTTCTCCTAAGCCACCGAAACCGCTTTTTCCCCAACGCTTTTTACCTGCTTTCGGTGGTTAACACCCTTCTTGGACTATTCACTAAGCTGCTAAAACCAACACTTTTCGATGGCTAATGAGTTTTTTGAAGTCTCTCCTAAGCCACCGAAAGTTCTTTTACCATTTACTCGATCAGGCCTGCTTTCGGTGTTAACCTTTATCCTGCGTTAAACTGTTAGCTGCCAAAACAAAGCCTTTCGGTGGCTAATGAGCTGTTAAGAACCTCGCCTAAGCCACTGAAAGCTAAAACTTCCAATTTCTTCAACCATAGCAAAACTAGAGACCCTCAATTTGTTAGTCATCTTTAAATCTTTCATAACATGACTCGAATTCTTCATAGTATCAAAATAAATTTATTTTGCGAGATAACAAACTAATAAAATATTTAACATAATTAATTACAGTCATCCTTGAACCCACGTGGTTAATAGTCTCAAACTTTACAATAAAAATAAAATATAATGTCTTCTTAACATAAAATGTTTTTTGAAATTGGGGTAGATGACATGAATGATCGGTGGATTCCTAATGAGCTTAGGCTTTACTAAGAGTAAAGCAGACTCCAAACTCTACTATAAGGTTGATGGAGATGGAATTTTATTTTTGTTGCTATATGTAGATGACCTATTTTTTACAGGGGAAGATAAATCGATTATCGAATGTAAGAAGAAGATTACTGCAGAATTCTAAATGAAAGACCTTGGAATGATGCACTACTTTCTAGGTCTTACAGTATGGCAACATCCAAATGAGATTTTTCTAAATCAATCAAAGTATATTGTTGAAATATTAAAAATATTTGGAATGCTAGATTGTAAAGCTATGACTACTCTGATGACTAATAGTTTGAAGCTATTGAATGATGACACTTCAGAAGTTGTTGATGCCACGCTATATAAACAGATTATTGGTTCATTGATGTATAACCAATACAAGACCATATATATGTTTTGCAATAAACACATTAAGTCAGTACATTGTAAATCCTAAACACATTCACCTACTTGGTGCAAAACATGTGATGATATATCTAAAGGGAACTTTAGATTATGGGCTGAGATATACATCCAGTGGAGAAGTCAAGTTGCATGGATATGCAGATTCAGATTGGGGAGGAAGTGCCAAAGATAGGAAGAGCACATCAAGATGTTGTTTTTGTTTGGGATCTAGAATGATCTCTTGGTTCAGTAGAAGCCAAATAGAATATGTTCAAAAGCATACTAAAGATGAAGACTACAAGAAGAAGATCAAGAAGATGATACAGAAGATGAAGATTACAGAAGATGTTCTTTTTTGAGATCGATGATGAAGATGTTAGACAATGTTCCAAAACTTCCTATGACATATAGAGTCTCGCCAGACAGTTGTACAGTTGTAGTAGCAGATGTTGAATACCTTCCTAGTTAAGGGGGAGTGTTAATTTATTGTAAATTCGGAAGATATTCCAAGATGTATTGTATTCCTCCTTCGGGAGATGAGTTTGGTCTTGTTAGTGTCATTGAAAAAAGAAATGTAAACCTCTGAATGTAAGTCGGGTCAATAGCACCCAAGTGTCAATATAATAAATGTTATTTTGTGGTGTTAAGTTGTTAAGTGGGCTCAGTCAGTTAGAGAAGTCAGCCTACTAGGTTGGTAATCAAGTCAACTGAAGAATATAAATAGGGAGGCCCTCCTCTCCATTTGGACACACTCACTCAAGCTGTCTTAGCAAGAGAGAAAAGGATTAGTGCGCCAGGAAGAAGAGAGCAATTGTTGTATGGGTTTTACACTACATTAGTTGAGTTCTATACTGAGGAAGTTTTGCGGGGTTTTCTCCATTGTGGTTTCCCTGAGGAAAATCTTTGTGCTCTTGTGTTCTTGTGTTTTTTTGCATGTTGTTCTTTCAGTGATCCTCTAATGGCTAATTGTTTTAAGATATCATGTAAGTAGCTTTAAAGAAAATCAATAGATTCTATTGTATTCTATTGTAATATCACATATCACATAGGGTTACCAATAATACACATAGAAACATATAATCATAACAAACATAAGAGACAAAATGGCAAGATAGAATAATAGTTGTATTAATAAGTCACATGAGGGTCCATACATACAAATGGTTCTCGTCTAGCTCAACAGCCTAATATATATGATTACAAATGGTTACAAGTAACTACCCGTCGGTTCAGTCAACCGACATGACCTATGCGACCGACCTAATATCTGATTAGTCGCCTACTCGACTAGTCGGCTCACAGACTAGCTCCTCCAACATCTTCCCCAGGAACAAAATCTTTCTTCGTCCCGAAGAAACAGAGGAGGGATTCAAAATTGTACTGTATGATATAGTTACTTATACTTTGGTTTGGCTTCATGGACTGTGTAAATGAATGGACGGCCATTTCTGCACACATACTTCTACAATAGCTTCTACCTTGATGGCCAGTTGGTGTTGAAACTCTTCCCAACAGTGTAGAGCGTTCTGGATATCAATGGTCAAGGTTATGAGGCTTGACAGAGTCGACATCTTCTCTTGAATAGAACAAGCTGTAATATTTTCCAACTCAGGTCCCAGTGACTGAGCTTTTTCATCTATTGTATCTAACAACATTCTCATCTATGGCCAGATCTTTGTCGAGTATGCTGATGCTTGGAAGCGCCTGGGTCGTCCGCTGATGTGCTTGTTTTTCTAGCATTTCTAATTTTGTTGTTTCTAATATGATCTGGTCCTGTATTTTTGTTCTCATGGTGTTGTCCAGACTTGTTGCTTTTATAAATTCTAGATTTGCTAACTGGTTTGTCGAACTTGCTGGAATACTTGTCCGTAATGGGTATACCAGCTTCATAGGACTTCTTCCGTGGTCATAGACTCTTCTAATTGTTCTCGCAATACCTTGTGTGCTTCAAAAAATGTTTTGTACTGCTGCCTCGGTAGCATGGAAGTTTCTTCCTTTTGTTCATCTTTCTTAATCTGCAGCTGCATCTGTAGGTTTGACATGACACTTTCAAACTATTGGTAGGCCTTTTCCAATGGTTTGTCGGTGTCAGTTCCTGTCATTCCTAGTATCATTGTTTGTGCCAGATTCCTGCAATTGTTTAGAAATTCGACATGTTCTTTCTTATAATTGTCAAGTTTCTTTTGTCCGGTCTTGCTTCTTGTTGTTGCTTCTGTGACCATAGTTCCCAAGAGTTGTCCCAACTCTCCATCTCTCAATTTCTCTATGTCAACTACAATAGTCGATCCAAGTTGATTGAGGTGGATCACTGTCGGTCTTGGTTGTTTTTGGTGATGTTCTTTTTTTTGTCTTTTATTTTCCTTTTATGCCTTTGTTGGTCCATTCCTGTCCCTGCAGTTACTACTATTGCTTGTTGTTGTTCTACTTGTTGGGCTACCTGCTTTGTATGTTGTTTTGCCTGTCCTTCTATAGTCAGTTGATTCCCTGGCCATTGTGCTTCAGTCAACTAAGCTTCATTTGGAGGGTTTGCTAGTTGGGCCTCCCGGGTAAGGTTTGCAGCTCGGTGTGTATCTGGAGGGGTTGAACCGGGTTGTTCAAGGTTTGGAAAAGGATCGAAATTTGGAGGTGGTGATGGAGATGGTGAGTCGTATGGTGTAAGCGGTGTGGTTGGGATATTTTCAGTCGAGGGGGGATCTTCGACTTCTGGTGGTGAGTCGGCTGGGTCGTCAGAGTCGACAGAGAATAGGTTGTCAATCTCCTGGTTAAGTGCTAATAAGTCATCTTGATCATCAATATCCATATCTTCTTCATTTGGTTCAATGACAGGTGGTGGACAACCTATAGTCAATGGTGTAAATGATGAACTATGGCTTGCAACAATTTGAGAGGTTTTGTCATGGCTCCTTAAGAATGTTCATCTGATAATTCCAAGAGTTCTTAGTTTCTGAGGTATTTGACCAGTTTGCTGTGAGAGAGTCTAGCGTGTTGAGCTAGACTCGGTTAACGTGTGGGTGGTGGTAATTTTCTGAGTAGAGGTGAGTATTTCAGGAAGTTTTTCAATAAATTCCTGGAGGTCACCATATTGGTCGAATCGTTTCTTTAATGTTTGCGACATAGCATTTTTACAGATGTCTACAGGACTAATGGTGGGTAGTTGTGGGATATCTTCTTGTGTGATCTAGGTTGGGGATGGGGATGGGGGTGGAAACTAAATCAACAATATTTTCATCGACTGAAGGGTTTGTCGTTTTTACCTTTTTTGCTTTAACTTGTCTTTTCTCCTCCTTGATAAATCATTTGAACTGCTCCTCGACCAGGATTTCATTTTTGGCGACCTCTATCAAAATTTCGGTCGCTTGAGCATGGAGTTCATCCTCATCGTCTGAATTTTCTTGCAGGATCAGCTAGTGTTTCCCTTTTCCTTTGGCTAGACTATCCAGGTTTTTCCTAGATTTTGTAATTGTTGTGGCCAACTGTCGGATATTTTTCTTTGTCAGCAGGTATTCTGGATTCTCTGTCTCTTCCTCCCCCTGCTGTTGTGTCGGTATAATTTCTTGTTGGAGTTGTGATTGTGGAACAGTCATTAGTTGGAGCTTGCTAGTATCCTCTGTCAGTGTGTCCTCCGACATGAAGGTACTGATATATAGACAGAGTTCATAATCCTCCTCTTTTTATTCATCGGTCAAGGGTTCCTTAATAGGCTGATTTGTTTCTTTGGCCCTTGCTGGTATTAACAGCTTGGTATTAGATTGTCGAGCTAGCTCTTGGAAAATCTCATCGACTAGTTGGATAATAGTCGAGAGGTTTTGCTTTTTCTTTCGCCCCCTACATGTACCAGACTACAGTGTGGTTGAGCTCTAATTGAATGTGTGTTGTTTTTGGTAGACTTCTTTGGATGTTCTGAGGCACCCTCCATCTGGTTGTCTGGACTTTTAGGTTCTGAAACCAATTTTCCAAAAGTACTTTGTCGTTTGCTAGTTCTTTGAGAGTTCCATTTTGTGAAAATGGTTTGAAATGCCACATGTGATATTTGCATGGTTCAAGGAACTACTTATCTCTTACTGGACATAAGTGGTACATGGCTATCCAAATTATCAGTGATGGGAACCCGACAATTCTAGCCGATTCCTGGCATTTTTCACAGATGTCTTTTATCATGTCGGCCACATATTGAGACTAGCGATAAATTTTCCCTGAGGTTGCTATTGTGTCGACTGCTTCCAACATTTCTAGCTTCAAATCACTCACTCGGCCTGTAGGGGTGAGACCTGTCGCTATGATTTTGGAAACTATTTGTGATGTACGGGCTTGTATTTGACAAATCATCAACCCTTTTGAGTTCTTTCCTTATAGTGTCCCTGTCATTCATTCTATTAATCCATCTTTTATGCCGATAGGAATAGGGTCGCCCTGGCTTGAAAGTCCAATAAACTTGTATATGACCTCACTGGAAATTTTTATTGGTTTGTCGAAGTAGAATTTGCCATTTCCATACCGGCTGATGATAATTTTTATAGCAGTTTCTTTTCTCCCGCTGAAACTCGCCATGAAAGGTATATTCATGTAACTCATAATGGTATTGCGGCTTATTTTCTATGCTTCCTGTGTCATTTTCTTATCTGCATAGGCCCATTCTTTGATTTCTGCCCAGATCTTTGCCCATGAAGTTTCCTGTACCTTTGCACTTTTGATGTTTCTTAATCTCCTTACGAGTAGGGTTTCGGTGGATTCTAGCTCTTTTGTTTTGGTAGCTTTGGCTCTGGTTTGCTTTGGAACCATTTTGTCGGTATCTTGGTCAGCTTTCTTCACAGGGTTTCTGCTTTCAAATTTCTGAGCAATTGGTTTCTCTTTTTCTTCGAAATGCGGTAAAAGATCTTTCTCTGATGTAGTATTTATAGGTGGAGCAGATGGTGGTTTTGTCGATGAAGGTATTAATGGTGGAAATGACGATCCAGGATGGTCTATTGAAGGCGTGTTTAATGCGTACTGGCTTCGGCTTACCTTCTGACCGTAATCATGAAGGCATGATTTAACCTTTGGAGTCGACGGTCGATGTCTATCATGAGGGTGTTCAATGATGGTATGTCGATGATAGGGATGTCGGTTGTCGAACTGCGGTCTACTATGTCTTTCAAAATTTCCTATCATTTTGGCTTTTGAGTGTTGGCTCTTTTTGTCGTTTTTGATATTTTTAGATTTTTATAAGTTTTTTATGAACCGTTATGGTCATTATTTTTGTTTTGTGTTATATATATATCTTCATTTTTCTCTCTCTTTTTTTTAAGTGAAAATTTGTTAGTGTTGGTACTGTTTTAGTCAGGCACCGTTAACCAGTTTCTGAAATATTGTACCCTCTAATTTTCTAAGTCGGACTGAACCATTGTTGTTAATTTCTTCGATAATATAAGGTCCCATTCACTCTGTGTGTAACTTTTTAGGTTTTCCTTTCACTTGACTGTTATACAATGGAGCAAGATCTTCGACCGACAAATTTTTGTTTTTAATGTTTCGATCATGCCAAGCCTTCTACTATTGTTGTTGAATTTCTTGGTGTCGTATAGAGAGTAGTCAATGTTCTTCTAGTTTTCCTAGTTGTATCAGTTGATCCTTCCTACCTTCGTTGACATCGATGTGTAAGATATCTGCTATCACAGGTGTCTGTTGTCATAAATGTAGGGGAACGACTATTTCTTGGCCATAGACTAGGCGAAACGGTGTTTGGTCAATCGAACATTTGTATGTTGTCCTATAAGCCCATACCACTGCAAGGATTTTCTCATCCTAGTCATCTTTGTCAGTATTGCAAATTTTTATTAGACCCCTTGTAAGTGTTTTATTAAATGCCTCAATTGCTCCATTCAATTGAGGGTGATAGGTTGTACTTCGTCAGTGGTCAATTTTGAATTGTTCTGTTAAGGCTTTAATAGTTTTATTGACGAAGTGTGATCCTTGGTCACTGATTAGGGTTAGTGGGCAGCCGAATCTTGTAATTATATTCTCTTATATGAATTTAGCGGCTATCTCACTGGAACAAGTTTCGACAAGTTCTGCCTCTGCCCATTTGGTTACATATTCCACTGCGGTTATAATGTACCTTGCACCTGACCTTTTTGTTGGCAATGGGAATGGTCCTATGAAATTGATGGCCCAAATTTCAAATGTCAGACTTGGGTTTACTAATATCAAAGGCATTTCATTATTAGGTAGAGGTTGACCTAGTCATTCGAATTGGTCACATTGGCTGACAAACTTTTTGCAGTCCTTGTACAGTGTCGGCCACCAGAGTCCCGACTATTGGATTTTCTTCACAGTTGTATCTGCTTGGAAATTTCTCATGCCGGTCCATAGTGTGCTTCGTGCATAATATTTTCTCTTTCTTGTTCTAACACACATTGTCGGAGGATGTCATCCAAGCCCATTTTATATAATAATCCATTTATGAGACTGTATGGTGTGGCTTTCATGGCTAAGATTTGTTTCTTTTCCGTGCTCATGCCATCTAGTGCTTGACCATTTTCCAAGAATTGAGCTATTTCTTCCAACTCTGCAGGGACCACTTCTATTCAAAATAGATGTGCGTCAGGGAGATCATCTTCGACACTTGTCATCCTTTGAACTAATTTTGCACCTTAGCATCATAAAACATGTATCACATTAACATCATATTTAAACAAAATGACTAGCAAGTGCCTCACTTAATTTAGGATTTTGTAACTCAAAACAACTTATTTATCCATAATTACGAAACATGTTTTCCTGGGCGATTGAAAACGTGACTACGACTTTCCTCCCAACTGTAGGCTTCATTTGACGTAATGTTGGTCCGTCTAAAGCCACCCACAAGTTGGGCGACGAATCCACTAAGGTAAGGTTTACGTGACTACGACTTTCCTCCCAACTGTAGGCTTTCACGACTTTCCTCCCAACTGTAGGCTTCATTTGACATAATGTTGATCTGTCTAAAGCTACCCACAAGTTGGGCGATGAATCCACTAAGGTAAGGTTTCAGACAGGAGACTCTTTTAAACACGAGGTAGATCACACTTCTTTTTATTATTCCATTGATACCATCAAACCAATTAGATATTTATTCATATTATTCCATTGATTCCATTTCTTCAAAATGTTAAGAAATGGACCGTTAAGTAAAACCCTTATGACAAAGGTAAGAAGGCAATATAGTTACACTTAAGCCTTAATATATAGATATATTATTTTGATAAAACATTTTCGTAAAGTATTAACTAATAATTCAACTCATACTTTAAAATAACACTCCTCACAAAATTATTTAAGTGATACTTCTTTAAACAAAAGTGTTAAGTATTAACTAATAATTCAACTAATACTTTACAATGACTCTCACAAATTATTTAAGTGATACTTCTTTAAACAAAAGTGTTAAGTATTAACTAATAATTCAACTAATACTTTACAATGACTCTCACAAATTATTAAAAGATACTTCTTTAAACAAAAGTGTTACTCTTCTCACACAAATTATTAAAAGATACTTCTTTAAACAAAAGTGTTACTCTTCCCGTTATTAAAGGACAAAATATATATATATATATATATATATCACTTAAAAATATCAAAAACTTTGAAGTGTTACTCTTCCCGTTATTAAAGGACAAAATATATATATATATCACTTAAAAATATCAAAAACTTTGACTTTTAAGCAATTTTGTTTCGCATTTATTCCTTTTAAATATTAACTTAGCTCTTAATACCAAAGTTAATTCTCCATTAATGGGTTTTACGCTCACTAATCCAGACTAAGTAAAACTTGACTGTTACACGTTTGACAATATTTTGAATAAAAGATTTGGTATTTAAAATATATATAAATATATTCAAATTCACAACGTTCCCAATTAAGAAATCGCGGGCATCAAACAATCCAAGATTGAGATCTTAAATGCAGGCAACCAGATCTTAAGGCATTTAAATAAAAAAAATGCAATCAATGTGGACTTGGACTTACAACAATAATTCTATAAATCTGATACAGAAAAATCATAATCATGTTCCGATATTTTAAATCGCATTCATGGGACTAAAGTGATATTGGAGATCAACCTTAGATCTATCAAATCACACAGATATGAGGTATATTACATTAAACCCAGGCTTGGATCTAAATCAAACAGTGGATCATTCATATCACTAGCATATGCAAACATTGGAAAAACGCAGGAAACATTCATGTATAGATCTATTCACACTAGTAGTTATGTAATCACAGGCATACGCAGATATTAAAATTTATAAATATCTATTCATATAACAACATATAATGGAAATGTATTCCTGGAATCGCAGACAATGGAGGAATCAATTTCCAGATCTAAAAGCACAAGTTGATAATGAAGGAAAAATTTCAGATCTCAAATAAATAGCAAAAGTTGGCAATGGAGGAATAAATTTCCAGATCTATACAAAACCAAAATGCAGGCAAAGGAGTACCAATTTCCAGCTCATAGTAAAATAGCAATCATTGCCAATGGAGGAAATATTTTCCAGATCTCAAATAGATAGCAAACGCTGGCAATGGAGGAATAAATTTCCAGATCTATACAAAACAAAAATGTAGGAAAAGGAGTATCAATTTCCAGCTCATAGTAAAGTAACAATCGTTGGCAATGGAGGAAATATTTTCCAGATCTCAAATAGATAGAAAACGCTGGCAATGGAGGAATAAATTTCCAGATCTATACAAAACCAAACTGGAGGCAAGGAGTATTAATTTCCTTCTCAAAGTAAAATAACAATCGTTGGCAATGGAGGAAATATTTTCTAGATCTCAAATTGATAGAAAACTCTCGCAATGGAGGAATAAATTTATAGATCTATACAAAACCAAAATGCCGGCAATGAGTATCAATTTCTAGCTCATAGTAAAATAGCAATCGTTGGAAATGGAGGAAATATTTTCCAGATCCCAAATAGATAGCAAACGTTGGCAATGGAGCAATAAATTTCCAGATCTATACAAAACCAAAATGCAGGAAAAGGAGTATCAATTTCTAGCTCATAGCAAAATAGCAATTGTTGGCAATGGAGAAAATATTTTCCAGATCTCAAATAGATAGCAAACACTGACAATGGAGGAAAAAATTTCCAGTCCAAAATATATTTCATAACACACGTCAAATCCCCATCGCAGTATGAAATTGTAAAATCGTATTCATTTGCTTAATCAAATGCATGCATAAGAACTTAGCCATTTTGATCTTTCAGATCTAAATCATCAATGAAAACTGCATATCCTAGGCATGTATGAATGGAACCACGCAGAGTTTACCTCTTAGAGGAGTGCAGATTGCATATAGGCAGATCCCTTGGGAATGAAGTGTGGAACTACAGCCACTGGTCGCTTCCCTAAATCCATAATCGCATCACTCCATCCCCTTCTGCAAACGCGCCCCCATCTCTTTATACATGATGCCTTTTTCCACAAGATGACATATGGCAGATCCAAAAGTCCACGTGCCCTTCCCCATAAGGAAGAAATCGACAAGTTTTAACAAAACTAACTCCCATGTCTCCTATGAGTCATTGAACTGTTTTGGGGTTTTTTTTTTATTACCAATTTTTATATGTCTTTTACTATGTTTTGCCTAAAGATGTACATTGTCATGTATATCCATATATTTAGGAAAATAGTTAATGTTTTCTTTACCTTTATTACCTTGATTAAAAAAAAGATGGAGAAAACCTCCTCCTCCAAAGTGTGAGGTTAATAAAGACATGGTGGTTTTATAAACAATACCGCGAGGTCACAATCCCTTGTTTTCAAGGTGATAGTGAAAACTATATGCTTAGGTTTCTTAGCTTAATTTGAGTCAATATATATGATAATCATAATTCATATGTATATATAGCTTTATCTCATAGATCCTCGTGTTCAAATATCTCCCTATAAGAATACTAGGCATGCTTCCTTAATAAAGTAACCTATCTAAGTTTTAGGAATAATAGCAGCCTCACAAGGGTAAGATGATTAACCATTTTTTCAATATTGGAAGGCTTCGATCATCATAGCCCGTTTAGTTTAATCTTAGAACCTTTAACCATTTTTTTCCTGCTATGTCATAATTCTGGTAATATGATAATGTCTTATATACATGAATTTTAATGTCGCTCTCACCCATAATTTGATGAGTGTGTAAACCACCATTACTTATGGTAGCTAGTTTCCTTTCGCTACCTCATAGAAGATGTAATGAAACCAGGTTAAAATTTACTAGAGCCCCAAGGCCTCCTTAGCCTCTCCCCCTAGTGGATTCATCCCCAATCATCGTTTTTTGTCGTGCATGTTTTCAGTCTCCTAGACTTTTTAATTTCATCTATTGCTTGATGAGTCTAGGATTAGAACTTACAGTGTTTTTCACTTACACTTTTCCATTTCTGGTTGCCTTCTGAGGAGATGTTATATACTTTCCCCCTTAGAATTAACACCATCCTCAGTGTTAGATATTCATCCGAGTTTTGTGTTTAGTTCCATTTAGGCTCATATTGCTTGCTTATGCATCCTTCACATTGTCTTTCAGCCTTTCTTTGATCATATTCAATGTTTTACGATTCCCACAGTCTTTTATCCTTCATAACCTGCACTTTTTTGCAACAAAAACCAGGTCTTCCAAAACTTATTCAGTAAACATGTCATTAATTCATAATCCAACTTAGAACATAAACCACAAGTCCTTTCTGCAACACAACATTTTCAATTCATTGAACATATTTTAACCTTTGTTTATGCTTTTATCCTCATAAGAAGGCTTAATACAACATTACCATCAAAAGAATTCATATTTACTTATCTTTTTTGAAGGACATCTTTTACCTCTGGTACTTGGATGCTTTAACTAGTCCTCAACATGACATAGACATCTCTTTCAATCACAAGTTTGCATCATCTATTTCACATAATTTCGAGCAGTATCCTTTTAAAATGTACTATTCACCCTCACCCTTGAGGGAATTTTTCCTACTTGAATATTCATAACGTTTACACATTAAGACATTCAACAGTCTAGTTATTAGAAAAAAAAATTGTTAATATGTGTTTCATCACAAAGTTGAATAGTAACAAATATAAAATAGAATATTAATTAGATTAGTTAATTATTATAGGAAAGGGTGTAACCCTTCATTCGACATGCTCAAAGCCTATAAAGGTGAGCCTCCTTGTAATTATCATCATCATCTAATATATTATTCATATTTCATTATTAAAAATGATAGTCGGATTTGACTACGAACAGACCAACCAGATTTGGTTGCTCCATTTGGTATCAAAGTAGATTCGCTCCTGCACTTTGAGCTCGGACTCAGCTCATCAATTCTTGATTCCTCTGCTGCTCCATTTCACCCATATTCTCTTCCATCCCTGGCCACTCATCCTTTGATTTATTTCGCTGGTGCTCCTCTTCCATCTCCAGGCTCTCCCATCGTTGTTGCATTCCTCCCCCATCATCACCTCTCCACGTTCCTATCCAACGCCTTCCTCCCCATCATTTGTTGCTCCCTTCTCTCCATTTCTTCCCTCAACACTTCCCCCATACCCCACCGCCTCCAGTTCCTCCATATGCTCATGCTCCTCCACTTGCTACATCATCCACCCTTGCTGCTCCATCCTTCTACCTCACCCATGTCACCTCTCACTCCCTCCCTCCTGTGTGAGCCCATCGCTCCACTCCCTCCTGCACGCTCCACACCCTCCGGCAACCATACACCAACTCCTCTGTACCTTGCGCTCTTCCACCTTCCCCACATTCATTCGCATCCCTTCTCCACTAACGTTCCCTCCTCCCTGTCGTCACATTCCATCACCACCCAACTGCACATCCTTCATTCCCTCCATCCTCCCCCAAATCCCTTTCATTCCACCATTGACTACTCATTCCCACGGCTGCCTGCCTCAACCTTTGCTCGACGCCACCTCCATTCATCCATGCATACACTCCTCCCCATTGCATCCACTTCACACACTCCCTGCTACTACATCCACCCACCCCCACTTCTCCACCTGCGCCTGGGCCCTTCATGCCTCACGTTGTCGTTTCCTCAGTACCTTCAACCCTACGCGCCATTGTCCCGGTCTCCTCCATGCTAAGGTAAACCTGAAAGAAAAGAAAAAAAGAATAAAAAATTGGAATATTTTAGATCTGATTGGATAGAAATATATACCTCTTCAAGGTGATATGTCCAATGTACTCATTTTCCGAAAATAGTGGAGGGAAGCTCCCAAAACAAGAAACCCTAGTTTACCAATTTCTTCTGTAGAAATACCTGATACTGTTTCTGTGGCATCTCTAAAATTACTATTCCTTTGTGTCCTAAATATCATACGAAGGTAAAACCATCTGTCCTCTTTCCAACACCATGGGTTTTACTAGAATTGGTTTCACCAATTGGCACTTATGAGAGTTTTCCCAAGGTGACTTATTTCAGGACTGTTCAGAATATTGAAGTTGCACAGACTGCCACCTGTCACTGTTTCAACATCAGGGTCTAAAAAATTTACCATAGAAAATACAGTCTGTTCCCTATCTGGAACATCTTACTAAATTTCATTTGGACCTTCGTAGCCTGAGATACAATAGTTCTCCCTAGGTGTCATGTTTAGGGATGAATCCTGGAAGAGGCTGCAACCTTGATTTGGAGGAATCATATCTCCCCGAATATAGTGAATATAAGGCTGAAATTTTTACACAGCGTACATCCGGATTTTATCTTCTTCCTGTGAAAATTTCGGCCCCTAATCCTTTGTCAATATTGAGATATAACGAATGTACCAAAACTACCAGTTTTAGTATTTTAGGGTTTTTCAGGCCCAGGGTCAAACTAGGGTTTGACTTTCCCAGAGTTTTACCCAACCAAAAATATCGACCTTGATCTCTAAATTTCGATTTTAAGGAGGAGAGAAATCCTATGTCGAGATCACTCAAAAATTCCTCTTTTGTAAAAAACCCTAATTTCGCGCAGCAAAAATTGAAAATGCCCGGAATCAAATTCTGCTTCGACAAAAAGATGCGCCCTTCAATAGAGAATTTTCCTAGCCTCCTTTTGCCGATGGATTGTGGAGAGATACCAAAAAAATAAGAAGCTCTAGCTTCTACAACTGCATAGTGTCTTCTTCTCAGGTTAGCTCTGATACCATGTTAGATTTTTATCATTTAAGCAATATGATCTTAGGATCTTATCTGAGAGAATAACATGCACATCAATAATCACAAGAGACAAGAGACGCAAAAAATTTCCTTGGGGAAACCATAAAGGAGAAAACCCCACAACTTCATCAGAGATAGAATGAGCACCAGTGGCAGCAGTAAAACCCAAAGACAGAAAATATGATCTCCAACAGTTGTTCTCTCTCTCACTTGTGTGAGCACTTCCCCTCTCACTCATGTGCCCCAGTTGAGTGAGTGAGTGTAATAAATAGAGAGGCTTACTCTCTATTCATATTCTATCGTTCACTTAATATTTGACTCTGATATGTAGGCTCGAGTAATCCTAACTCAGTTATGTAGGCTCTAGTAAACACAACTAGGGTACTAATGACCCCACTTACATTAACTCACCAGGGCCGACTTCTCTAGGAGAGTCTAACAACCCTAGTGCCCCACAACTATGGGGACTTTAACCCTTGATCAATAAGGAGGGTTACCGTCTATGACTTTACATGACTCAATGACATTATTGATACTTCCCGATAGGAACATCGGGGGTACAATACATAAGATATACAAGTGAATGCATTCTGAAGTTACAAATAGATCAACAAAAACAATTAATGTGCACACATGCAAATCAAGATTATTTCTTCCAACTTACTTTAGAGCAACTTAACAAAATAAAATTGCAAAGAAAAATATCCAAAGTGTTAAAAACACACAAATTGCAAGTACCCAATAACACAATGTCTATTTGTCTTTAAGGGCAGAACACCACTTGCCAAAGAGCTCCAAAATCTCATTGACTTCCTGAAAATGAGCATTCCTCAATTGAATTTCGGCCTTGCAAATTTTGGAGGAAACCTCCTCATGTTTCATTTTCTTCCATTGTTTAATGAACACCTTTATCTAAGCTATCGAAGCATGAGGATATTTCATCCATTTCTCAATTTCTTGCACTGTCAATTGATTGATTTGTTGGATCAACTCTTTCGAATCATCAAACTCTTTTTGAACTTATTCCAAATTAATTTGATGTGAAAGTGCCTCATTGATAAGATCCAAAACAAGAAAACTCAAATAGGTTAGCAAATTCTTTGAATCTGACCACCTTTGTTGACAAACCATTTTGTCCTGAACTGATTAAACCTTCAACTAAATCATGGATACCCTCTCATGTATGAATGGAAACTTCAGTTGTTTTCAACTGTAACTTGTCTAAAATTGGTAGGCCATTAGGACTTTCCTTTAGTATGCTTTTGCCAACTTGTTACTTGCTCCAAAGCAACATATTTTTTTCTTATCCGATCATGGTGATCCTCAACTATTTCAAAATGCTTGCTAAACTTGTTATACAGCTCTTGCATCTCATCAAAAGAAGTATACAAATCTATCACAGCTTGTCAGAACTCTTCCGGCAATTTACAGAGTACTTGTTTGAAATCCTCATGTGTCATATCTAAGAAACACAAGCCTTTCGAAGCTACTTGAGCATCTTTCAACTGCTCATTGATAACAACAATTTGCTCTGCTCGTTGTTGATTCACAACATCTTCATTCTCAAGCTAATGCTTCAATTCTTCAGCTTTCATCTTCGATCGCTCCACTATGTCTTCATGTTCTCGTTTCAACTTGCCAATTTCTTATTCATGCCTCTTTTCTGCCTCTGCTAAGTCTTGTTTCAACTTCTTCAATTTCTTCTCTTTTTCACCAAAATCCAAACTTAATTGTGAAACTGAGTTAAAATTAACTCCAGCGAAAACTCCCATGGTAGCTGCTGCGTCCACTGCTCCCTACGAAAGATCACTTGTTTCATTAGAGGAAATTCGGGGTCTAAAATGGGCCTAATAAGAAAACAAACCAACAATAAGTTCTTGTGAGTTGGAATTCAAGAACCAATAGAATTCCAATAAAATGAGTCAACCATAATGGTTGAATTAACATATTTGACATAGGTATTTCTTGTTTTTGGGGTAGTGGGGTCCAGCAAAAGTATGCAATGTGGGTACTCGTTGGATGTGGAATCAAATTCTGCATCCAATGAGCTCTCTCGATCGAAATTTGAGTAAAAACATAGGGAGATATATCGAAAATACGAACACAAAAAAGTAGTTTTTTCTTTTTTTTCTCCAAAATTAATAGATATTATTTTATTATTTTCCTTAGGATGACCATTTTAGACCTCAAAATTCCTCTAATGCTTCCTTCCAAATAACTTGACCAAGGGCAGGCACATGTTTTCCTGAGCCTTGTCTCACTTTATTTGCTCCCTTTTTAACCACAGCTTTATCTTTTTTACTCCAATAATATTTTCCCATGGATACCACTGCATCTTCTCAAAAATATGCTATCACTTCTGATGATGAATTGATCTCGTGCTCAATGGTAACCAACGAATCAGTTTTCATTTGGTTTATAGGAATGTCTATCCCGAGTGGGGCAATATCCATAGGACTTGAGACAGAGGTAAAGATGAGTGATGTAAAAGAACTAGACATTGGCAAATCCTCCTTTTCACAAATACTCATAGAGACGGAAGGAATGTCATCCTCAAACAACTGGGGAATTGGCTATGTAGGAAAAATATCAATGATTGAATTAACTGAAAAAGTGGGCATGCTAATAGTACCTGCCATTATTGATGACAAATTTACCTTGGAAAAATTAGGCTCAGAAGATGTTGAACCTAATATACTCAAAAATGTTTTCATATTCAACACAGTTATAACAACCTCAGGGTCTTGTTCCACATTCATATCATCAATCTCAATCTCACCTGAAGATAGATAGATTACCTTCTGTGCAGAAAAGTCTTCGACATGAGCCTGCTCTTTCTTAACAATTGAGATTGAAGGCATGAGATTTTCTTTTATCGGTGATTCTACCAGTTCATCACGTTCAGAACCTGCTTCAGTGAGAGCCTGTTCTAGCCCTTTCTGCAGTGTATCTTCCATTGTGTCCATACATAAGTTGGATGGGCCTTGAAGGAAACGTTTGCCTTTGTCCTTGGGTTGAGCAACAAAATCAACAACAGAACTTGTTCCATCTTCTCTCCCTTCTTATTTTGTCTTCCCCTTTTGAACATCTTTTATTTTTAGTTTATCTCCTCTTTCTCCAAGAATTCTTGTCTTAAGATCCTTTTGAAACTTGGACAGAAACAACTTCATCTCTAGATCAATAATTTTATCCACTGCCTCCTAAAAATTGGTAGCTCCTCGAAACATGGAATCATCGAGTTCATTTTCATGAACATATTAGAATTTCAAGTGCTCATGAGCAAAAAAATCAGCTAAATATCCCACTGGGTCATGCATTCTTTTGAATGCCTCCCCCAAGTTCAAAACATAAATCTCCTTTCCCACCAGAGACGCATGAGCAAGACTCTTTAGCGTAAGGTTTCCAAGAGTCACGAGAAATTTCGGCCAGCTCTTCTTCTTATGTTTGGTCGACTTGGGTAAAATGCCATCAATAATAGTCTGATATGTGAATTCTTGAAGCACCATTCGGTCTTGAACTATTCTGGGAAGTAAGTGGACTATATTATTTCACCAAATTCTTATGTAAGAGAAATATTGTCTTGCATACTAGTCGCCAAACATTGAAATCATTTCCCTAACACTTTTAGAGAATGCAGGAGCATCAGCTTTAAAAATATTGTAGTACATTGACCCAAGAAATAGTTCATAGAGTTCATAAACGCGAGGAATGAAATTGTCGTCCCACATATTAGTGCAATATATATGAACAGGTGGAGATTGGCCGGTCCAATTCCAATTTAGATCCTAGAAAGCAGTTGACGCACAAAATGCATCCATTACAAACCCTGACATATAGAAAGATGGTTTACGATTCTCCAAGGTTTTCTCATATTTTTCAATTTCCTCACACAAATTAAATGACAAAATTTGTACCCAGTTGAACAGATGACCTGTAAGCAAGATATGGTTTGCCATAGGAACCCACTACGCTTTGAATGACAAACAATTGGGTAAACCATATAACCTGCAAATCATAGCACACAACAAGCAAAAGGGTTCCCTGAACCAAGATACTAGATATGTTGGTAGTGAAACATGAATCTCAGGTGTTGGGTCTTGTAGCCAACATTTCACCACTTGTTCGTATTTCAAATTGGCATGACTTTCGTCAACAAATTTCGACAAGAGAAGCTACTTGGGGGGTGGCAAAGCATAAGCCCTGGCAAAAATATCTGGACAGAACGAAGCAATAATGACATTATGGATAGCACGAAATAATCCTTCCTTAGGGTCTGCGTGGTCCAATGCCCACTTAACAGGGTCCATGTAAGGCATAAATGGGGGTCTAACAGCAACTCGGTGAAGCTAAGAATTGAATATCTGAAGGTATGCAGGTTGGTCCTGATCAACACAGGAAAATTCATCATTGTCAAAAATAGTATAAATTCCTGGACCACTCTATATTTAAGCTCTCAGACACATAACCACTGGTGTCAGTGAAAACACCAACATTAGGATCTTTGTTTCTCTGCTCTTGAAAAGTCGTTTTAGATCTTTTATTCCCAGTGGTGGAAGATGGATTCTCTGATTGAATTTTAGCAACCATGTCTAAAACCAGCCTAGTTCAAATTAACCAGAAAAAAACAATCACACGGAAAAAACTTACAAGTGGAAATGCTTAGAAAGTTACAACTCTGACCGTTGTAACGCACAGGATATGCATTGTAAAACAGCCCTGACCACAGTAAAAAAACATCAATAACAATGGTAAAACCCTGAATTGGAATCTTAAAAAAGCCAACTCAAACAGCCAAAAAAGAAAATAAAAAACATAAATTAATCCTAATTTTTGATTTGTCGAATCCCGAATCGGCAATCCAGAAGAAGAAAAAAAATCCAGTTGAAAAAAGAGTCTTGTTTCGCGATTCCGATATTTCGAACATCAAAAATCGAAAATCGGGAAAACACACAAGCCCACATATCAAATATCAAAAATCCAGAACAAGACCTTGAATTTTACCTGAAGCAAAGTTCCAATTTCTGAAACTCCAAAAATGCCAAAATATATACAAAATAAATTGAAATTCCAATATCTGATAAACGAACAGTCGAAAATCGAAAATCGAGAAATCACATTTCGAGAAAGGACATTTCTTTATTCAAAATTATAAGATTTTGTGATCTAAACATAAAACAAACTTCGACAAAGAGGGGCGCGCAGAGAAAGAAGAAGAGATAAAAGTTGAACATTCATGCAATTAGTCATAAATGTTTTGAGGTAAAACATTTAAAATGTAATTTGGGCTTCCCAATTTCCGAAATCGGAAATCGGAAAGAAAAAAAAACCCAGCTTGGAATAAAGGTTAACATTTATTCCAAAAATCAAATTTAGTCATAAATGTCAAAAAAGTTAACAAACATGCCACTATTGCCTAAAAACAAACACTTAGAAAATATGGAAAGCAAAATACTTCAGAAGCTAAGCATAGGATTGCCTTAGTGACTTTTGTCCTTTACTAGGGAAAGCCTCCTGAAGTGGACACAAATTGTATGGATCACACAATATTGTACAAATCGACACTTAACAATACGAATCGACGCTCAACAATTGCTGCTATAGCACCTACAATATTTGTTGTAATTGCAGTGTGTTTGAAATTTTATAGATTTAAGAACACTTTTACAAACTTGTTAATTGTTCTTTTCTCTATGGCACAACTTGCACCCTCAAACATAAGTAAATATTAATCCCTACTATAGGATGGCGCATTACCTGTAAAATCTCACATATAACCATTATTAAATAGTAATTTACAATCCTCAGAGCTAGATCAAAAAAGTTCAATTATAAAAAGACACAATATTTTTACCCACTCAACGTTTCTTTGCACCTCTTAGTACAGATGCTAATATATAAAAAATTGAAATGTCACACAAAAACAACTTTTATTAATTGAATATAATGAATTCAATATAACCTTATATCTTTTAATAAGGTAATTCTATTTTATTAAAATTGGGGTCATTCAATAAGGTAATTCTATTTTATTAAAATTGTAATTATAATTTATTTCTTTAAATATAATTAATTTTTTTTGTTTTTCAAAATTAAATATTTTTTTTACTCAACCAAATACAATATAACCTTCACTATAATAATAACAAATAAATAACTATAAAAGAATAATAATAAATAAATAAAAGCTCTAAACTTATGTTTGTATTTGAGAAATATATATTGAAAAAAATATTTATGATATCAATTTTTTATTTATTTATTATTATAAATATTTGTAAGAAGAATTGTAATCATAATTATTACAGTTTGAAAAAATAGTAATACGCTTTTAAAGTTGTTTAATAAAATAAACTATTTTGTGTTATAAGGGATTAGCCAGAAAATAGTTAAAAGATGTATGAGTTTGCCACTTAGATATTAATGAGTTAATAGTATCAATCATAAATAATGATATTCCATTATAGTTAATTATGTTTGATTATAGCTATAGTCAACCACACGAGTTAGTGAGATAATAGATTAGTGATAATCTCATATTAGTGGGTAGTTTACTTAGTGATTAGTAGGCTTGTGAGTTAGTAATTGATGGTTAGAAAGTGTAAATGATAAATAGGTTAATACATTAGTGATTAAAGTTATTTTAAGTAATAATTTAAGAAAATGGTAACTTAACACATGTTAAACAAGTCAAATTAATTTAAATAAACATTAATTAAATACTTTTTCATATTGCATATATCTAATTCACTATTACCCTTACAAAAAATATAAAAAAGTTTCAATTAAAAAATTACAAAAAAAGCCATATTTTTAATTTACATAATTAACAAAAACTTGTTTTTAACTATATCTTTATGCAACTAATGAAAATCTGATTTTATTATAGCTTTATATAAAGCAGCAAACCTTGTGATGTGGGATAAAAATAAGTTTCTCTTTTTTTTTTAGAAGAAAAAATCTCGTCCTTGATATTCATGAAGAATCAAAGGGCATTTTACATACCGGTGTGTGGCCAAAACAGGCATCAGCAATACATGTGCTACCGATCCCAACAAAGAGCACAAGGAAATATACTGTCCTATGTTCAGTACTGAGCATGGAAGAGAGAGACCAAGAAGGTACTCTATGACATCCTGACATATTGCCAGAGAGCACAAAGGGCGAATAGAGGGCACCTCCAAGGAGGTCCATGATACATATCATCCATAGTCAAAACAGAAAACAAAAGTGCCCAAAAATAAAGGGAGCCCAGCTCCGGCACAAACTTAAAAGCGCTGAAATTTACCAAACTAGATGACAGAGTTACCATAAAACTCAGAAATATAACAGAGGCTAGGGGCCAAAATCAGGGCCTCCTTAGAGAGGCCATCTGCACACTGGTTGTGCTCTTTGTAAATATGTTACATGTCTAATCTGAGAAAGAGTGGCATCATATGCCTTATGGCCGCACACCAGTAGTCTAAAGAAAGGCATGACAAAGATACCTTTCCCAATGCCCAGTTAATGATAATAGAAGAATCTCCAAAGATTTGCAATGATCGAAGCCCCATAGACATAGCCCAGTGCATAAGAGCCCACATAGCTATTAATTTTTCCCTTGTGTTGGTACTCCCACCGCAGCCTAGCTTGATATGGAAGTAGTGATTACTATTGATAGTAAGATAAATCCCAGCCCCGTCGATGCCTTCAGTAGCAGCTCCATCAAAAAAACCAACAGGGTAGACCGGTGAAGGGGCAAGACCTATGATCCAGGTTTTCTTCTTTTTTCTGGGAATTGGGAAACTCTGAACGTACGAATCGATCTTGCTAGTGAGTGAGGCTGAGGAAATTTTAGAGCCTTCAAAAATGCCTTTGTTCCCAGCAATCCAGACACACCAATAAACAAAGTAAGGAATGTAGTAGGTCGAGGGATTGTGTTTCAGCCAGAATTCCAGGTACTCAACCAGAGATCCAGAGGAGGTTGGTAGAGTAAAGTGATAAATATCTTTTAATACATTAAAAAGAGTAATAATAAAGCTGCACTCCACAAACATATGCTGGACAGATTCTTCCTCCGCATGACATAACCAGCAACAGCTTGGACCCGACCAGCCTTTGTTTACCAGATTATACCAGGTTAAGATTATGTTCTTCAATAAAAGCCAAGTAAAACATTTGATCTCCAGAGGGATGTTAAGGTTCCAAATATCATAAAAAATCTAATCCCGTGATGAAGTTAAATGCTAAGCAATGATTTGATCATAGACCAAGGATGCTGTAACATTTCCATTTTTTTTATTAAAAGACCAGAGAAGGGAGTCAACATCATTAGACAGATGGATGCCACCCTACTATAGGCTAGAAATATATGAGTTCCATTTAATTTTCTAGTCACCCCCCAGCTCGAGGTCATCAGCTGACAACCAATAAGCCTGCGTGTTGACCAGAGGATTTATGGCATGCTGAAGAGTATAATCCCATAGTCACAAAGGTAAGCTCTTAAATTCATTGCAAAATAGCGGATGTCACTAATGTCAGCAATAGGTTCTGACCCAATGTGTACATCCCTACCATCACCCACATTCCAACACAAACATCTGCTCAACCATGAAATGGTTTTTAAAAAACCATTCCATATAATGGAGGTGCCTCTAAAGCCAAACTTTTTGTTTCTCAGCCATGCCGCCAGAGTATGATGTTTTAAGTATTTAGCCAAAATGACCTGATGCCATATACCAGTACCCTTTAGGACCCACCAAAGACTTCTCAGTCTTAATGAGATGCTGAACCAAGAGAGATTTTTTTATGCCCCATCCCCCAGAGTCTAAAAGCCTTGCCAGGGTCTGCCAGTCCACAAGATGAAAATGAAATTTGTTTTTGTTGGATCCCCATAGGAAGGAAAAGATCATTTGCCTCATCTTATTAAGGATAGATACAGGAATCAGGGAAAGCTCAAACCAATAGACAGGTAGGCTAGTGAGAACAACACGAATAAGGACCAACCTGCCTCCTAGTGACAAGAACTTGTGAGACCAATTATCTATTCTTTTTTCAAACCTTTTCAAGAGCCAAAACCAGTCCTTCACTTCATATCCCAGCGGCTTAATGAAGTATCCCAGATACTTAAAGCCCTCATGCCGAGGCTTCACACAGTAGGGAAGAATGTGTCGAATGTTATTCAAAACCCCCATATCCATCTCATTGAATAAAAAACCAAACTTTTCAATGCTTATACACATGCGAGAAGCACGACAGAAGGTCTCCAAAATGACATCGAAGGAAACCCACTCTTCAAAGGTTCCTAGACCAAACAACACAACATCATCCACGAAAAGTAAGTGGGTGAGGGTGAGAGAGGCAGAAATTTTGATTCCCTTGATTCTGCACCCCTTTTGGCATCATTGAGGAGTAAACTAAGACACTCTATGACCAGGATAAAGAGTAGGGGAGAAAGGGGGCATCTCTAACGAATGCCTCTAGAAGGAGTGAAAAACCTCGAGGGAGATCCATTGATGAGTACAGCAAAGTTAGTAGATTTGATGCCGCCCATAATCCAATTCACCCCCTTTAAAGGGATACCAATCTGCAATAGAATGAGTCTCAAATATGTTGAAAAAAAAGAAGTTCCTCTTTGAAACTTTAGTCAATCCCATTATCTTGTATGGATGTGAGGTTTGGGGCTGTAATAACCCAAAAATTCGTAAAAATTTAAAAAAAATTCAAGTGACATAAAATGTCTAATGTCGCCGCTGATGTACCACTAACAGTTAGCAGATAATAAAACAATTTAAAAGATAAACAAAGAGTTGCTTCTTTATAAGATTTTGTATTAACTAAAGGCTTCTCCTTGATAGCTGAGTTAATGTTGTTTTTGACTTAGCAGTTGTAATTCTTCCAGAATTAGAAACATAACTTGTATTTTACTGCTGCTAGATATACTGATGGTTTTCTTTTGTAAAGAACACTTGTATTTTTGTTTACAGTAATTGTAATTTAAAGTTTACATAGAGAGAAATATAGTTCACAGCTTGGTGCTTAACTCACTGCATACTGTTTGGTGTCTTTGTCAGCTACCTTCATTATAGGACTCTATAAACATCCTTCTCTCAATGAACGACCAAATTATTTATACTTTTATCTGTAAATTCATCATTAAGTTGCTAGAATTTTATTGGGATTTCTTATATCATTTTGGTCTTTAGCTAACCAAACACTCCTTCAAAAATAACTCAAAGACTAAGTTCCAAGAATCAATAGCTCTCCTTCTTACTATGGTTATAAGTAAAAAAAATGTTTTTCTCACAATTTCCACCAAACCTAGTTAATAAACATAACTATCTATCTTGATTTATTAACAAAGAAACTCTAGAATAAAATATTCATATTATATCCTATAGTTCATCCACTAAGTATTGATACTCCATGGTAATATTATATTATTGGCAATCATATAAAATGCATAGCCTATAATGATCAAAGATTTGATTAGAAATCATTGTGTTTGCAACGATGACTATTGAACTTCTACCCACGCTGCGGAAATATTTCGAAGGACACATGGTGATGGTTCTATCCACAAAAAGGTTGACTTATAATCTAAACCCTACTCATTTGTTTTTGCAGAGTGAGGGTTCCTCCGTTTAGTTGGACGAGCTGCAAGCTTGCGGCCATTGAAAACCTGTAACCACCTCCATGCTTGGCATATTGCTTCCAGAACCAAAAGCTGTGAGTTGTTTTGAGAGAGGTTGTGAGGGGGTTCTTGGTATTTAATGGTTACTGTAGCATACTTCCAGTGTAGCAATTGCTTTTTCCTTAAGGATTCGAGGACTGTGTTTTTCATAAGACTGAAATTAGTGGATAGAGATTGCACATGAGTGCTCCTTCATTCCGATTTGGTTGATTTCTCGTTTTCCTTTGAAGTTCTAACTCAGTGTCTCCTTAACTTCCAACGAGGTGCCAAAATGAGGCTTAGGTGGTCGGTTTCCTTAGCTTCATTCAGAACAAGAAGCTTAACAGGTAACGACTGGTTTCATTCTCAAGTTAATTTTCTTTTTAAAAAAAGGGGTTTAACATTTAAATAAGATTGGTAACAATAAAGGGTTTATATTCCTTGCAGGTCTTCCTCTCGACTCTGTAGGTTGGAACGAGCCTACTCCTTCAACGTTCCATCTGAGCATACTTTCGGTAAGCCCTGGTTGCAAAATGAGGGTTTTCTCCTGCAAAATGATGTGGTGGTTGGAAGATAGAATCTTTGCAGTTGGTTAAGGTACGGCCTTGGTTTACATGCTAGATTGTTGTTTCTTGCTTGCTTGTTTTTGTATGAGTTCGAAACCCTAGAGGGTATTTTGTGCAGGGAAGTTGAAGGTTATTGTAGCCGTGATAATATCATTTTTATGATAGTGCCTTTACGGCTTGGAATATGTAAACTTCTTTTAGTTTCTTGATAGAGCTCAACTCTAAGCCATAACGAGGCTCTCAACCTCTGTCTGGTTAATTTTAGTTTTTAAAATGAGTTTTTAAGGTGAAGAAAGACTGTTAATCAGTTGAAACTTGTAAACTGATTAAGGGTTTTTACCTGTCATTAATGAATAGTTCCTGTTCGATATATTATTTTGTATAGTTAAGTTTTTTTTTAACAGGCCTGAGCCTCGACCTTTAATTCTAAAGGCCATAAGCCATTTCTTCCTATTTGATTTTGTTTTTAACAAATTGTTATAGTATTATTTTAATTTAATATCATGTAATTATAATAATTTTCAGTGCAATGTTTTATGGGAAATTTTTACTGTGTTAAAGAGTAATATTAGTACCATGTTTTGCTCAGAAGGGTTAATATTTAAATATACCCTATAGTTCTGTAATATAATAAATTTTACATGATAAATTTTATCTCTGCTTTCTTATTTTTCTCTCAATGATTTTACAGCTGTTTAAATTTTTATAGAGGAAAAATAACGTAAGATACTGCAAGTTTGTGAATAGGATGGAACTTGTCTTTCATAACCCTAGGTGATAGTTTGTTTACTATTCTTATCTTTATTTGTTTAACTTTGTCTATTGTGTTTATAATGAATAATAGTATTAATAATAGTTCTATGGTTAGTATGATTGCTAAAGATCTTTATATACATATATTTAGTTCTTGTCTGATGTAGATACATTTAAAAGATAGAGTAGGTACTATTGTTTCTAAAGAATGAATCATATGCAAACTATAGAAGAAATTATTTACATTTTTCCTTTAGAGTTAATAGATAATCATCACATCTATTTAATCAACCCGCTGTACTATAGTGCCTATTCAAGGCTTGGAAAAATACAGTGTGGTAATTTATTTCTAATTACTTTCATTTACTAATATGTTTACTATTCTAAACATAATCTACTAATTACTAATATTATCCACACACTATTCTTTTTTGTATAAACCTTAACCAAAACAATATTATGCATTTCTTTGAAAACTAATGATCATTTGTTGAAAACAATAAACAAATTATAAATAACATGTCAAATGATGGGGTGACAACAGCTTAAGGAGGTTGTTCCTCCCAACCAACTTTTGGAGAAAGCTTAGTATGCACTTCCTCAGGACCCCCGAGCCTGTTTCCTGGTCCTCCTGGTAGAGTGCTGGGTGAAGGATGTATCCTTAAGACCTTTTGTCACCTGACTGGTCAAATTACAGCAATAATCCAAACATGCTTACATCAGTAAGAACTTCAGCCTAATAGCTTCATAAGTTCAGTTCTCGGCAGTTAACCCCTCAAACTCACTTCAGTAAATCTCCTCCATCGAATTTCTCATGTGCACTTCATTCACCCTGAATGATCACATTTTCAGAAATGAGCAGCCTCAGCTGTCTTCAATGGAAAATTTTATAATAATGCCTTGGTCTTCTGGGTCAGTTTTTACTTAATGAGCCACCTGTTCCAATTCCACTTTCTTGGGGAATATTGACCACAAATATAGGGAAGTTGCCACCTGCAATAGTTAGAAGTAGTTTGAGGATGCTGCCACTTGTCAGTATACTCTCCATCTAGTATCATCCACCAAGTGACCAATGAACACTCTTTTAACAGCTTCCCTAATCTGTTGTCTCATCATGTATTTATTTATAAATAAAATATTCTGAAAATACATTAATTATTATTGACCCCACTTGGTCATCAATTACAAACTTAGCATAAAATATAACATAATGTTCCTCAATAACATTAAATTGTTTTTGCAAATTGGGGCATGTGACATACACACCCCCTTAATCTATAACATCGTCCTCGATGTTATTTATTCCTCGCCCTCAGAGTTCCCCTGAACTAGAATTGGATATGCATCCCACATATGACTTTCGAATTCCCATGTGGCTTCTTCTGGACTAAGGTGCTTTCATTGCACCTTCACTTGACCAATGGTGCGATTTTGAAGCGAGATCTCCCTCCTTTCGAGGATACAATCATGTTCCACTAGAAAATCTCCTTCGGGTTCCACCTGCACATCATTCCAATTAATAACATGAGTAGCATCATGTACATATTTTTTTAATACAGAAATGTGAAAAATATTGTGAACTCTTAGATTTGGTGGTAGAACTAACTGATATGCTACCTGTCATATCCTGGACAGTTTTTCAAAAGGACCACAATATCGAGGTGCTAGTTTAGTACAGCTACCCAACCTAAGAGAACTCTTTTTGGGTCTCACCTTAATAAAAACATGTTCGCCTACCTGTAACTCCTTTGGAGTTCGTTTAAGGTCTGCTTGGCTTTTATGTCGATCTTGCGCAACTTTCAAGTTGCCTTGTACCTATTTTACAATTAGCTCCATCTCTTTCAATAATTCAGGTCCTAATACTAACCTGTCCACTGGATTACTCCAAGAGATGGGAGTGTTGCATTTTTTTTCATACAGAATTTCAAAGGGACTATATCTAGCTGAAGCTTGATAATGATTATTGTAAGCAAATTCTACCTATTGTAAATAATCTTCCCATTTACCTAGCTACTCCTTTACATACATTATGAGTAGATCTTCCAAACCCTGATTTATTCTTTCAGTCTGTCCATCAGTTTGAGGATGGAAAGAGGTACTAAAGTTTAACAAAGTATTTAATCCTTTAAACAAATATTTCCAAAAATTACCTGTAAATTTAGGGTCTCAGTCTGAAATTATCACCTTTGGTATTCCATGCAACCGAAAAATTTGTTTTAAGAAAATATCAACAATATTTGTAGCTTTATAAGTAGTTTTTACAGGTATAAAATGGGTTGTTTTACTCAATTTGTCAACCACTACCATTATTGAGTCATTTAAGTTCTGATTTCTAGGTAATCCCATGATAAAATCAAGGCTAATTATCTCCCATTTCCAGCTAGGAATAGGCAATGGCTGAAGTAGCCCAGCTTGATGCTGATGTTCAGTTTTTACTTGTTGACATTCGAAGCACCTAGCAATATATTCTGCCAATTCATTTTTCATGTTTGACTAGAAATAATCCTTTCTTAGCATGGTTATGGTTTTTTAATAACCCGAATCCCCTGAATAAGGAGTTTTATGAACTTCATTTAAAATTAACAGCTTGATTTTAGGTACATTAGGTACGCATAATCTATCTTTATATAGTAATAATCATTTTTCATTCAAGTTGTACCATGTACTTAGACTTTCTATTAAATTATCTTTTACTTTAGCTTGTAATTTTTGGTAATTTTCTTCTTGTTCTATTCCAGCTTCAAGTTGTTCTTCCAAGTCTGTTGTATAAGTGTTGATCGCTGCTGTAAAATTCAGCTTTGCATTTCTACTTAATGCATCAGCAACCTTACTCTAATTTCCTTTAATATGTTGAATTTAAAAATTGTATTCACTTAGAAAAGCTAGCCACCTAGCTTGCCTAGCATTCAAGTTAGGTTGATCCAACATATATTTCAATCCTTTATGATATGTCATTAGTATAAACTTTCTTCCTATTAAATGATGATGCCACATCTTTAAGGCATGTATGACAACAGCTAATTCCACGTCATAGGTCGCATAATTTTTCTCATGAATCTTCAACTTCCTAGACTCATAAGCAATGACGTGTCCTTCCTGAGTTAATACTCCACCTAAACTATCATTGCATGCGTTAGTACATACTATAAAATCTTTATTAGGGTTAGCAATTCTTAGAATTGGTGTAGTGGTTAATAATGTTTTTATATTTTTAAAATTGTCTTCACACTTCTGATTCCAATCGAATTTCTTCCCCTTTTTTCTATAAAGAGGTTATAGGATTTGCAATTCTTGAAAACCCTTCGATGAATCTCCGGTAATAACTAGTAATCCCCATAAATGATCGGACGTCAGTTACGTCTTTTGGGACTGGCCAATCTTTGATTTCCTTTATCTTTTCGGGGTCAACAGAAATTCCTTCTTTAGTCACCACATGACCTAAATACTGGATTTTATCTTTAGAGAAGTCACATTTACTAAATTTTGCAAAAAGTTGATGCTCTCGTAATTCTTGCAAGACAATTTTTAAGTGTTCTTTATGTTCCTCTTCAGACTTTGAGTAAATTAAGATGTCATCAATAAATATGACCACAAATTTATCTAGATATTTGTGCATTACATTATTCATCAGACACATAAAAAAAGGTTGAGGCATTAGTAAGCCCAAATGGCATAACGACAGACTCATAATGTCCATATCGAGTCCTAAAGGTTGTTTTAAAGATGTCTTCATCCTTGATTCAGACCTGGTGGTATCCAGATCGTAAATCAATCTTTGAAAACACTGTGGCTCCGTGTAGCTGATCAAACAGATCATCTATGCGAGGTAATGAATATCTGTTCTTGATAGTCATTTTATTTAGTTGACAATAATCTATACATAGTCGTAGAGTTCCATCCTTCTTCTCAACAAATATGACAGGTGCCCCCTAGGGAGACACACTGGGTCTAATGTAATTCTTATCAATGAGTTCTTTTAACTGTGACTTAAGTTTATTTAATTCCAGTATATTCATCCGATAAGGGGATTTTGAGCTGGGCACTACACCAGGTACCAGCTCAATAGTAAAATCTAATTCCCGTTTCGGAGGCAGTCCCAGAATTTCTTCCGAAAATACATCTGAATATTCCCTTAGAATCAAAATATCTTTCAATTTTAATTTATCTTTGTTGTTAGTGTTTTCTTCATTGATTATTGTTATTGCATAAGCCTTACAACCTTTCATAACAACTCTTTTAAGTTGCAAAGTAGAAATCTGCCTCACGGTTTTTTTCCTAGAGATTCCCTTTACATCTATTAACTTTTCATCACTATTTATGCAAGTGAATGTTTTATCAAAGCAATTCAAGACCACTTTATGTTGTTCTAACCAATCCATACCAATTAACATATCATATGAACCTAAAGGTAACACATTGAGCTTAACAAAAGTTTCAAACTGATCCATAGTTACTGCACAATTCTTAACAAAGCTAATTATCTTTCTCTTTGCACCAGTAGCTAGCTGAAATAACCAAGATCTTGCAAACTTTTCAACTGAAAGCTTACACTTTTCTACTAAATTAGGAGAAATATAGCTTAAACTAGTTCCTGGTTCAATTAAAATAGATATAGGCATTTGATTTATCTTACCTTCCACTTCCACCATGGAAGTTTGATAATCTGCTTGTCGGTTCTCTAATGATGCATTGATCCTGGCATTGTCCTCGCTAGATAACCAACAGTCATCTCCTCCTGTATTGTGTGTATGTTGCTAATAGTCTTCTTCCGATTGGGACAAATGGATGCATAATGCGGACCATTACATTCCCAACACTTTATGGGTTCCTTTCATTCAAAATTCTTTGTATAGTTACTGTGGTTCTTAGCAGATTATTTATTCCTTTGATCATTTGGATTGGTTTGTGAATTACTTTTGTTCCCTTGGAAATTTTTGCTAGAAAAATTTCTGGTGTTATTATTCTTAAAATTTCGATTAGGCATAAACTCTTTCTTTTTCTATTCAAAGTTATTATTCATTTTGGCCTTCTAGTTGGTCATACTCTCCTTTTTACGATTCTGTTCATAACAGAAATTCATTTTTCTCATTTCTTCTTCTAATGTTTTCAGATTGTCATACTCAATTCTGTCATTTATATGATAATGTAAACAACTGATAAACCACTGTACCTTAGGTTTCTCGTCCATAATATACGGTACATACCTGACCAGACTTAGAAACTTACTATTTAGTTTTTTCATATTCAAAGTTCATAGTTTTAGCTCATATAATTCCTTATCCCTTTCCTCATAATACTGTTCAGATAAAAATTTCTTTTTGAAATATTTCTTAAATGTACTCCAATTTATGTTTTTCTCCCTTATTCCTTTTACTCTTTTTAAGTCCTGCCACCATATATATGTTTTTCCCGTAAGATTATAAATATCCATCTTGGCCTTCAGTTGATTAGAGTAGTTATAAATTTGGAAGTATTTCTTCATCCCGGACAGCCAGGATTCTGCTTCTTCCCCCTTTTCAGTTTCTCCATTAAAGTTTGGTGGCTTGATCTTCTTGAACTCCCTAGAGATTTATTCATAAGGTTTAAACTTTCTTTTCCTAGTATGGTGATTATCTTCACTACTGTCACTAGTATAATGAAAGTTTTGTTTATGTAAATCACCATACACTTCAGAAGATGAGCTACTTTCATTTTTAACTTGTTTAGTCTTTTTATTTTTATGCTAGTAACCCATATCTTCAGACTTAGTTCTTTTATATTTTCCCTCAATATGAAATCTTTCTATTAAAATCTTATTTAGCTCCTCCCGAGCTCTCAGAATCCTCTCATTTTCTTTCATAACCGATTTCATCTCTGTTTTTAATTCCTTAACTGTTTGTAGTAGTTCAAAAGAATTAGTAGTTATATCTCTTCTTGTATAGGTTCTTTTTTAAGATTATTTCGTTTAGTGTAAGGAGATTCCTCATCTGCATATTCTTCCAATCAGTCCATACCTGTCATTAACTCAGAAACAAAATTCTCTAGGTGTACCATTCGAAAGAAAACAAAATCAGCATGTTTATTTAAATTGGTTGTTCCACATACGCAAGTTAAGCTACATTCAGGCCTAGTGTTTGAACCTTGTGCTCTGATACCACATGTAATAACCCAAAAATTTGTAAAAATTTAAAATTTTTCAAGTGACATAAAATGCCTAATGTCATCGTTAACGTACCACTAACGGTTAGCAGATAATAAAACAATTTAAAAGATAAACAAAGAGTTGCTTCTTTATAGTATTTTGTATTAACTAAAGGCTTCTCCTTGATAGCTAAGTTAATGTTGTTTTTGACTTAGCAGTTATAATTCTTCCAAAATTAGAAAAAGAACTTGTATTTTACTGCTACTAGATATAGTGATGGTTTTCTTTTGTAAAGAACACTTGTATTTCTGTTTACAGTAATTGTAATTTAAAGTTTACATAGAGAGAAATATAGTTCACAGCTTGGTGCTTAACTCACTCCATACTGTTTGGTGTCTCTCGCAACTACCTTCATTATAGGACTCTATAAACATCCTTCTCTCAATGAACGACCAACTTATTTATACTTTTATCTATAAATTCATCATTAAGTTGCTAGAATTTTATTGGTATTTCTTATATCGTTTTGGTCTTCAGCTAACCAAACACTCTTTCAAAAATAACTCAAAGACTAAGTTCCAAGAATCAATAGCTCTCCTTCTTACTATGGTTATAAGTAAAAACATGTTTTTCTCACAATTTCCACCAAACCTAGTTAATAAGCATAACTATCTATCTTGATTTATTAACAAAGAAACTTTAGAATAAAATATTCATATTATATCCTATAGTTGATCCACTAAGTATCGATACTCCATGGTAATATTATATTATTGGCAATCATATAAAATGCATAGTTTATAATGATCAAATATTTGATTAGAAATCATTGTGTTTGCAGCAATGACTATTGAACTTCTACCTACGCTGGAGAAATATTTCGAAGGACACGTGGTGATGGTTCTATCCACAAAAAGGTTGACTTATAATCTAAACCCTACTCATTTTTGCAAAGTGAGGGTTCCTCCGTTTAGTTGGCTGAGCTACGAGCTCGCGGCCATTGAAAACCTGTAACCACCTCCATGCTTAACAGATATCTTCCAGAACCAAAAGCTTTGAGTTGTTTTGAGAGAGGTCATGAGGGGGTTCTTGGTATTTAATGGTTACTGTAGCATACTGCGAGTGTAGCAATTGGTTTTTCCCTAAGGATTCGAGGACTATGTTTGTCTTAAGACTGAAATTAGTAGACAGAGCTTGTACAGGAGTGCTCCTTCATTCCGATTGGGTTGATTTCTCGTTTTCCTTCAAAGTTGTGACTTAGTGTCTCCTTGACTTCCGGCGAGGTGCCAAAACGATCTTAGGTGGCCAGTTTCCTCAGCTTCAATTAGAACAAGAATCTTAACAGGTAACGACCAGTTTCATTTTCAAGTTAGTTTTCTTTTTTTCTAAAGGGTTTAGCATTTAAATAAGATTGGTAACAATAAAGGGTTGGTATTCCTTGTAGGTCCTCATCCCGACTCTGTAGGTTGGAACGAGCCTACTCCTTCAACGTTCCATCTGAGCATACTTTCGGTAAGCCCAGGTTGCAAAATGAGGGTTTTCTCCTGCAAAATGATATGGTGGTTGGAAGATATAATCTTTGCAGTTGGTTAAGGCACAACCTTGGTTTACATGCTAGCTTGTTGTTTCTTGCTTGCTTGTTTTTGTACGAGTCTGAAACCCTAGAGAGTATTTTGTGCAGGGAATTTGTAGGCTATTGTAGCCATGATAATATCGTTTTTATGACAGTGCCTTTACGTCCTAGACAATGTAAACTTCTTTTACTTTCTTGATAGAGCTCAGCTCTAAGCCATAACGAGGCTGTCGACCTCTGTTTGGTTAATTTTACTTTTTGAAATGGGTTTTTAAGGTGAAGAAAGACAGTTAATCAGTTGAGACTTATAAAATGATTAAGGGTTTTTACCTATCATTAATGAATAGTTACTGTTCAATATATTATTTTGTATAGTTAAGTTTTTTTCTAACAGGCCTGAGCCTCGACCTTTAATTCTAAAGGCCATAAGCCATTTCTTCCTATTTGATTTTGTTTTTAACAAATTGTTATAGTATTATTTTAATTTAATATCATGTAATTATAATAATTTTCAGTGCAATGTTTTATGGGAAATTTTTACTATGTTAAAAAGTAAAATTAGTACCCTATTTTGCTCAGAAGGGTTAATATTTAAATATACCCTACAGTTCTGTAATATAATAAATTTTACATGACAAATTTTATCTTTGCTTTCTTATTTTTCTCTCAATGATTTTACAGCTGTTTAAATTTTTATAAAGGAAAAATAACGTAAGATACTGCAAGTTTGTGAATAGAATGGAACCTGTCTTTCATAACCCTAGGTGATAGTTTGTTTACTATTCTTATGTTTATTTGTTTAACTTTGTCTATTAGGTTTATAATGAATAATAGTATTAATAATAGTTCTATGGTTAGTATGATTACTAAAGATCTTTATATACATATATTCATTTCTTATCTGATGTAGATACATTTAAAAGATAGAGTAGGTACTGTTGTTTCTAAAGAATGAATCATATGCAAACTATAGAAGAAATTATTTACATTTTTCCTTCAAAGTTAATAAAGAATCATCACATCTATTTAATCAACGTGTTGTACTAGAGTACTCCCTATTCAAGGCGTGGAAAAATACAGTGTGGTAATTTATTTCTAATTACTTTCATTTACTAATATGTTTACTATTCTAAACATAATCTACTAATCACTAATATTATCCATACACTATTCTTTTTTGTATAAACCTTAACCAAAACAATATTATGCATTTCTTTGAAAACTAATGATCAATTGCTAAAAACAATAAACAAATTATAAATAACCTGATGAAATAAAAACCTGTCAAATGATGGGGTGACAACAGCTTAAGGAGGTTGTTCCTCCCAACCAACTCCTAGAGAAAGCTTAGTCTGCACTTCCTCAGGACCCCTGATGATCCGGATTTATGCAGGAACGCAACAGAATACACAAATAACCATAGAAACAAATATGCAACGGAAATAACACTTCATTTCATTAATCAATAACTAAAACTTGTTTACATACAGAATGGAAATAAACTAGCTAGAGTGTCGGTAGCTTATCTCTGAGAAGAGATGTGGCGGCTACATGCCTCTGAACTCTCCATTACAATGAGGCTTGAAGGCCTATATATTATTGAGAAACAATGAAAACCCTACACATCGAAAAACCTAACCCTAGAAGGTGAAACGCCTTAATGTGGGCCTCGTTGGGTAACTTGGTACATCAATTTTTCGGGGTCGTAACTTTAGCATACTACCTTCGTTTGACGTGCATGATACATCGTTAGAAAGATCTGTTTAGGGACTACATCTGTAATTGACAAATATCATGTTCGAAACAGACTTATATTTGCCCGACCATTCGATGCCAAAAAAACATCGTTTAGGGCCTCAAAACGGCTCCGAAAGTTTAGGACCCGAAAACTGCCAAAAATTGTGCTACAATTAAGGATATTGGAAAACTGAAAGAAACAGTGGTGGGGGTCCAAGAGGAATAGGTGGGTGGCCACCAATATCCTCCTGGATCATTCCTTCCCCCTTAGGAAGCAATGGTCCCCATTGCGTTGAGTTCCTCCATGAGATGAGGAAACTTCTGTTGAACTTGGTCCTCGGTGAGCCACTTTCCTTGGTGAAGGAGTTGGCCTGCTTTGACAACTTGATATAGCTGAATCTTCTGCTGGCGGGTGTTCTTGATCCATGTGTCCATAATCCGATCAGTTGTGGCTTGTTCCATGCAATCGAGGTTTAACTCTGTTGGTGTGAGTTGTTCTGCTACGTCTGATGTGTCCAATAGAGGTGGAAAGTAGGGCCGAAGGTGGTCCACATTGAACACTGGGTGCAAATCAAGGAATGGTGGAATACTGAGCTTGAAGGCATTGTCCCCAATAGCCTTGGTGATGGTGTATGGCCCATATCGGAGCAGGCGAAGCTTGCAGTGGGGTCCAACGAGGCGCTCCTTCTGTAAATGTAGCCACACTTTGTCGCCCACCTGGAAGTTGTGTTGCACCCGATGTTGATCATGTCGCTGCTTGTACTTAGCATTGGCTCTGTCCAATATGTCATGAACCTGTTGGTGAATGTACTGAATGCGCTCAATGAAGCTGTTTGCCTTGGAAACTTCAGATTGGATATGAGCTAAATCAACCTGAATAGCTGCAAATGGCATGGTTACGTCAATGGGACATAGTGGCTGGAATCCCAAGCCCACCTGAAAGGGCCTGTGGTTGCTTGAGCTATGGAGGGCCTGGTTATAGCTGTGTTGTACATAGGGGAGGCTCTCATCCCATGTGAGTGGATGCTTTGAGTTGTACATGCGCAAAATGTGTACGATCATCCTGTTGATGACCTCTGTCTGGCCATCAGTCTGGGGATGGAAAGCTGTGGACTTTGTGAGCTTGGTGTCTAGCATTGACCATAGGCTAAACTAGAATGTACTAAGAAACCTGTTGTCCCGGTTTGAGATTATAGACTGTGGGATACCAAAGTGTACCCACACTCATTCAAAGAAGAGTTTAGCAGTGGCTTCTGCTGTGATATTCTTCTTGCAGGCCGCCATTATGGCCATCTTTGAGAATCTGTCAACGACCACAAACACACATTCGTTGTCGTGCTTAGTAGAAGGAAGGCCTGACATGTAATCCATGAAGATGGATTCCCAAGGTCAACTAGGGGTAGGCAACGGAGTATAGAGGCCTTGCTTCTTGATGGATGGTTTGGAAATGGTGCAGGCAATGCAGGATCGGATGTACTTCCCAACATCCTGTCGAAGGTTCGGCCAATAAAAATACTTATGCAGTAATGCCATTGTTTTCTCGACCCTAAAATGCCCAGCGACCCAACTGTAGTGCGCTTCCCAAATCATCTTGGCATGCTCGCTTGAAGGAACATAAAGGTGCCCCATGTGACATAGTAGTACATTATGGAGGTGAAATTTTGCAACTTGGTTTCCCTCCAAGAACGTTTGGTATGTGTGGATGAATTCTAGATTGCTCTTATATAGAAGTGGCCAATCAAAAGTCTCGTTCCCACAAGAGTTAAGCACGGTCGTTATTGCCACGATTGGTGGTCGGCTGAGGCAGTCTGCAACATTATTGGTGCTTCCCTTCTTGTACTTGATGTTCAAATGAAACTGTTGTAGATATGTGGACCACTTCTGATGGCGATCGTTCTATAACTTCCCTTGTGTCTGCATGAACTGTAGGGATCAGTGGTCTCTGTGGATGATCATTTCCTTCCCCAAAATGTAATGCTTCCATTGTCAACAAGCCTATACAATGGAATACATCTCTTTGTCATAAGTGGGATATTTGCGAACTGTGTCTGACAATGTCTCACTGTGATATGCCACTAGATGCCCTTGTTGAGTAAGGACTACCCCAAAAGCATAGTCAGAGGCATTTGTCTCAATCTCAAATGGTTGTTGCAAGTCTGGTAATGTGAGCACTGGGGCACAACAAAGGCAATGTTTCAATTCTGCAAATGCCTTCTGTTGAGTTTCTAACCAAAATAATTTTGCTTTCACTCCTCCCTTGGTGACTTGACTCAAGGGCTAAGTGATATGAGAGAATCCCAACACAAACCTGCAGTAGAAATTAGCAAGGCCCAAAAAGCTGCGAAGCTCTATTAGAATAGTTGGGGTTGGCCAATCCCGAATGACTTGGATCCTGGTTGGATCCACATGTACCCCACACTCATCAATAATGTATCCCAGATACTGAACATTATTGCACTTATCCAAATTGGCACACACCTTGTGCTGCCGCAATGTTTGGAGGACCTGTCGGATGTGGTGGAGGTGCTCTTCCCAAGTCTATCTAAAGATCATGATGTCATCCAAGTACACTACTACAAATGAGTTGGCGAATGGCCGCAAGATGTCGTCCATCAGTCTCATGAAGGTTGCAGGAGCATTCGTCAGCCCGAAAGGCATGACCAACCCTTCGAAAAGGCCCTCCTTGGCTTTGAAGGCAGTCTTCCACACATCGATCGGCTCGATCGGTACTTGGTAATACCCAGACTTTAAGTCAATCTTGCTAAAATATTTTGCCCCTTTAAGCTGGTCCAGGAGGCCATCAATCCGTGGGATCGAGTACCTATTCTGGACAGTGATCTTGTTCAGCGCCCAATAGTCAATACAGAGTCTCCAAGTCCCATCCTTTTTCTGTACCAACATGATCGGACTACCACAGGGCGATGAACTTGGCCGGATGTGACCCTTTTGCAGCAGCTCCTGAATTTGCCTCTTGATTTGATCATTCTCCAGAATAGAACGACGATAGATTGGTCCATTGGACAGTGACGCACCTGGGGTCAGATCGATGGGGTGCTTGACCTGATAATGGAGAGGCAACACGGTGGGTGAGGTGAATATGTCCCAGTACTACTCCACGACCTTGTCCATTTGTTGTTGTCGTGCAGAGGGGCCCTATCTGGAGGTTGTGGCCACGATCTTCTTCTTTCCCTAAGGGCAGATCATCAAGAAAACAAACTTCCCAATTTTGGAAATGAGTTTACTATATTATTTTATAGTAACCAAAGAGATAGCGGTAGGGGGTGGTACCTCTGGTATCCTTTACAAATTATTTCCCAACGTAATAATAACAACGCGAGGCCGAGACTCATACATAGCATGTCGCTTCTATAAGTATGGTTGACCTAATAATACATCACAAACATCAAGAGGAGCAATATCACATAATACCTCATCGGTGAAGGTCTTGATGTTGTATGGAAGGCGGCACTGCTGGCTGACGCGAAGATCTCGTCCTTAGTGAAGCCACCCGTTGGTGTATGGCTGCGGGTGTGCTATGGTAGGAAAACCCAACTGCTTCACGACCTCTACTGAAATCAAGTTCTTTTGGCTCCCACTGTCGACGATGAACTATAGCGAGGAACCCTTTACCCACATTTGGGAGTGGAAAAGACGCTCCTCCTCCTCTAAATCTTCTAGTTCTTCCTTTTGGATTTTCGTGGTGGAAACGGTGGCGTTGTTCTCTGCATCGATAATCTTCTTCCCTCTGTCATTCCCCTTCTCAGGTTCAGATTCAGTGTCAGAGTATGCATCTGATTCAGAAGCCTTTATCTCAGCCACCAGTGAGTGCTTAGCCCGACACTCACTTGTGTTGTGAGTGGGCCTCTTATGGAACTCGCACCACTTTCCCGCTTCCTTCTTCGGCTTTGCAGTGTTGCTCTTTGCTTACGGCTTTGGTAGGTTTTCTTGAGTCGCCATGCCTTGGCTGTGTCCTTGGTTCTGCAGTTTGGGGGCACCTTTCCCTTGCTTCTGATTCGCAGATCCAAAGTCTCGCTTTTTCTGTTTGAATTTTTGCTCAATTTTGGCAGCATACCAATATGCCGTACCAAGCAAGGAGATGTCGAGGAACTCCATTTCCTCCTGAATGTATCTATGTAGACAACTGCGGTACTTCAACACCAAATGTTTCTCTGAATCTTTGATACCCAACTTGGTGCTCATGGTATGGAACAGATTCGACAGCTCATGCACATCTTGATCTCTTTGTTGTCGCAGCGTAGTCCATTAGATGTACTTGTCCTCATAGCTCCCCACCATATAATATTGTCCTTTTATGGCATCTCAGAAAGAATTCCAAGTGGGTACGGTTGAGAACAAAGAGGGTTACTCCTCATCCTTTCTCTCACAGTAGGTTTCCCACCAGTCCTTGACATAGGGGGCGGCTTTGAGTAGAGAAAAAGTAATCTTTTCCCGATCAGAAAAGTCATGAACCAAGAAATATCATTCTAATAGATTCAACCATTTATCTACAATGTCTGCATCTATTCGACCATCAAATATGGGAATGTCGAAGTTTACTTGTACCTTGAAAGGGGGTTGCACCTCCAGAGTGGCTGTTAGATGCAGATGCGCCGCCAGTGGGAAGTCATTGAAGGATCTGGGCAAAGTTATCCATCATCGCGTTCCTTTGTTTTTCAAGGGCCTCCTCGAGCAACATTTTGATAGGATCTTCTGCGCCCTCGTCTTTCTTTTCGTCCCCCATGGGTGGTCGTCAAGATTTGCGATTCTGATCTTGCAAAGGTTCAACCAGATCGAGCCCTAACTCTTTATACCCCGCCCTCGTTGGGGACATGCAAGGAAGGATCGAGAAAGAGCAGATTGCTCTGATACCACTAATCCGGATTTATGCAGGAATGCAACAAAATACACAAATAACCATAGAAACAAATATGCAATGGAAATAACACTTCATTTCATTAATCAATAACTGAAACTTGTTTACATACAGAATGGAAATAAACTAGCTAGAGTGCTGGTAGCTTATCTTTGAGAAGAGATGTGGCAGCTACATGCCTCTGAACTCTCCGTTACAATGAGGCTCAAAGGCCTATATATTATTGAGAAACAATGGAAACCCTACACATCTAAAAACCTAACCATAGGAGGTGAAATGCCTTAATGTGGGCCGTGTTGGGTAACTTGGTACATCAATTTCCCGGGATCATAAATTTAGCATACTACCTCTGTTTGACGCACACGATACATCGTTAGAAAGATCTGTTTAAGAACTACATCCATAAACGGCAAATATCTATTTAATGAGCCACCTGCTCCAATTCCACTTTCTTGGGGAATCTTGACCACAAATATAGGGAAGTTGCCACTTGCAACAGTTAGAAGTAGTTTGAGGATGCTGCTACTTGTCAGTATACTCTCCACCGAGTCTCCTCCACCAAGTGACCAGTTAACACTCTTTTAACAGCTTCCCTAAGTTGTCGTCTCATCATTTATTTATTTATAAATAAAATATTCTGAAAATACATTAATTATTCTTGACCCCACTTGGTCATCAATTACAAACTTAGCATAAAATATAACATAATGTTCCTCAATAACATTAATGATCGGAACTTTGAGTTTATTTATTCACGGTTTTGACTTTAAAAAAATTTAAAAAAAAATATTGTGCACAATTTTTAATTTAATGGTTTGAACTTTTATACTTGCTTTAAGAAATAATTTATTTTAACAATTTAAAAATGTTTTAATTTAGTAGTTTTATATACTTAGGTTTAATTTAATAATTTAAAAATGTTATAATTTAATAGTTATTTATAACCCAAATTTGATTTCATAATTTATAAATATTTCGATTTAATAGTTATTTATACGCGAAAGTTAAAGTTAAAGTTTGACATGAAAATAATTGGATAATAAATAAGAACTCATAAAAAAATGTCATTGTCATTTAAAAAAATCAAAATTGTATACAGATTTTATAAAATTTGCATTTCTTTACTAACAAAATTTTACCAAAATAAAATACATTTTTTCTAGTAAAAATAAAAAGACGAAATAAATTATTAAACTTTGTTAATTCTCTAGTATAATGTCAACTCATTAAAATTTTAATCATCATATTTGCTTAAATAAAATAATAAATATTTTTTTAAAAATATTAAAAAAACCATATTTAGTTTCATTAATATGTTAGTAAATATGAAATGTGAAAAAAACTTAATTGAATATCAAAATAAATATTTGAAAATTTTAGTTTAAAATTTTTACTTAATAAATTTATATAAAAATATTAAAATAAATATTATATCTAAATAAAACTTTTATAAAGTGATATAGTTATATTCATTTATTATGATGTGATTGTGATATTTGTCAAGATTAGTCATTATGCCTATTTTAAGAAACAAAAGACTTACATTATTAGATTTTATTTCTAATTTTTTATAATAAAAAACATTATAATATATTGATGTATATATATTTAGAAAAATTGTTATATTTAAATAAAAGTTGTATATAGTGATATAGTTATAGTCAATCATAATTGTGATGTAATTGTCACATGTATTAAGATTAGTCATTATTACTATTTTAATAAACAAAACACTTAGCATTATTATATTTTTTAATTTTTTATATTTTTAAATATTTTTATATCTAACAATTTCATTTGCATAATAAAAGAAATCAGTCAAATCATAAAAATGAACCAATTATAAAATACAAAAGTAGATTTTTAAAATTAAAAAATATAATCTTATTTTTAAAATATTAATTTAAGATATGAATTTTATAAAAGTTATATAAAACTTCTCAAAAAGTATATAGATTAATTTAAGTCAAAGTCAAAAGATAGCTAGTAGGTATAAAAAACTAATGCAATAAAAAGGTGATTTTAATATATTGAAAAAAACAATTACATTTTCTAAATGGTTTTATTAATTATTCTAACTCTCAGCAATAAATAAAATGCAATACCCATTAAATCTTTGACTTGTCATATTTGTAAATTTGTTTTAATTTGAGCTCCACTAAAGGGCTAGAGCTAAGCACACAGCAGACTCATAGGATCTGCAGCTGGTATGCCCACCACTAGATGCAATTGATTAAGTGTTTTAGCGGTTGATCATACCTGCTGCAGACCCTATGACATACTCTTTAAGAGTATGCAGCGCGGTGCTTAGCTCTCCCCCACTAAAGAGATCCAAGTATAAGAAGACCACTTGACATGCAAACGTTTTTTTATTTTTATTTTTAAATTATTATTTATTTTTAACAATGTCACATTTTAGTAAAGTTAAATTATCATTTCATATACTTTAACCAATTACAAAATAAAATAAATTAATTTCAAATATTTTAATAAATCATTTATATTTTTAAAATATTAAATTTAATATATAAATATTAAAAAACCTTCATTAAAGTTTTTTTTGGATCATTAATAAAGTTAATGTATAATACCAACTATGAGGGGATAACTATTATATTTGGGTCTATAACTATTATATTTGGGTCTATATGAAGGGATAACTATTATATTTGGGTCTATATTTGAATATTATGTTAAAAATAATCAATTGGAGAAAGAAATATTACCATAGATAGAAATGGTGCAAAGATAGAAATGGTGTGGGTTAATCTTAATAATCTTAATTTTGGAAATGTTAGTTATTATAAACAGTTGATAAAGAACATTATTAATATTTTTCATATTTTTAAAATTATTTATCAAAAAACTTTTCTCTATTTTTTAAAATAAATAAATATTTAAAATTAAAATTTTTATTTTCAAATCACATCAATATTTATTCATTAATCTTAATAAAAAATACACTAAAATACATTAAAACTAGACAACTTAGATTAATCACACCTCAAAATTAATATAGTTAAAAAGAAAACCAAAATTCCTACTACCATGAGTAGTAGGAATTATTATTACTTTTATTATTGAGTTTAATATACATTTCCAAAAAGCTTATTATCCCTACGGCACGGAGGGTTATAATGCAATCGATAGAGCGTTGAATTTACATTAACAAGTTAGTTGACAAAAAATTTATCCATAAAGCCTAAGATAAACTTTATAAAGATAAAAAAATTATATATGAAACCAAAGGTAAACATTATAAAGATAAAGATAACAAATACAATAGCCTTATTTTGTAATCATTACAAATTGCTTTTTGAAAATTTCAATTGTCTTTTCAATATAAGTGTCAATAAATCAAGATTATTCATAATTATTAAATTATAAAAATAATATAAAATATAAAATTGAGAAAAAAACAAACTTGCCACGTAAACACTTTCAACGTCATTCATTAAATACATGTCAATGGGTATTGATCATTCATTTAATAAATTTAATTTGATATGTTAAACGTTTCACATTAATTATTAAGAAAGAAAACATGTCTTGTTCTCACTACAATTTGTCAAAATAATCGCAACAAATGGCATTGAGATGGCAATTTGTATTTGTATTTACAATTTTTTTTCTTTTAATTGGGAAATTTGTATTTACAATTTTTTTTGGAAACTTTTAATTAATTTGTTTATTTGACAAAAAAAAAATTAATTAATTTGTTTTTTTGACAAATCTTTTTGTAGGCATAAAATTAATCAAACCAGTAATCGATCCATAATCAACATCTATAAAAAAAAATTAAAAAATTCTATTTAAAAAGATTTAAAAATAATTAATTATTTTTCTAAATTGTAATTTAATACATAATATATTTCATACCAAATTATATGAACAAACCAAAATAATATAATGTCAATATTAATCCGAAATTATACTAACAAGACATAATAATATATAGTTATATTAGTTGACTACAAATCTCTTACAATATAAGTACACCCACGTATAATAAAAGTATTGAGAAGTATTAAAATATATCTATAAATTAGAAGCACCGGGAGACGATAACCTGTACGGAATGAAACAACAAACAAAAGATTACCTTCACCATTCTATTTCCCCCTCAATTCAAAATCAAACATAATGAAATAAAGAGTTTGGCACAAGAGGGAAGGCGACAGACGAATACAACAACTATCACAAGCAATGACTATGTAAACAAACGACTATGTGCTCAAGACAGGGTGGGGAATGATAAAAAAATAGGAAACTCACCATAGGACGTCGTGCACCGAATTACTCCATACGGTGTGGACTCTTTCGAGGGATCGGTGCTTTTATTGATACTTCGATGCTTACATCCGTTGTTGATACACCCAGGGCATGTGATTTATTGATAGATGCTTACCCACTTGTTGGATTCTCCTTCTGTATGTGCCTGACGAGAGACCTAATTAAGGGTTCCCGGCCTAGCAGGACATAATAGATAAAGCCACTGGTATAGGGATTTTTATGGAGTGCAGAGCGCGAAAAAAAACGTAGAGTTTCGTAGGTTCCACCACGGTGTGGAACTAGCATGTCTCAGTACACAAGTTGATTCATTAGAGCCTTTCAGGATTATTTCCGTCCCATCCAATAAGGCAGGTGGCAGCATAACAAGGAAGCGACAGGTTTCAACCGGAAGCCGACAGAGGTTGAATGTACCAAGAACATGAAGAAAGGAGGATAGTGACAGCAGGAGAGGATACCAGAACATTAAAACCAAGATGCAAGTGTTTGTCTCTCAGAATCTCTGTTCTTATTTCCTTCAATATATGTAACAAATCGATCATGTTCATTCTTTTTACAGATCTATTAACAAACTGGTCATGCTCATTCTTTTTAAAGATGTATACTCCACTAAAATTTACTAATGCGACATAGCTTTAGATGTAGTGTATTAAGGAGTGTTGCCGCAAAATTTTACTGCTAAACTAATTTAAATGGAACTGTATATAGTACGAATTCATCATTGCTTTAGAATAAATTGGTAAATGAGTATAGTGTATTAAGGAGTGTTTTCGCAACCCCCGGATGCGGGTGTCAACCAAGCCCACGTGGACAGGGCGGAGGCTGACGAGGCCTCCCCCACCCAAGTGTGATCTCACTCCCACAGCCGTCAATGTGCGCCTTCAATTTAGAGGGAGATGTGGACGCATATTGGCATGTCAAAAGGACTAGGTCATCCTTTCAAAGCCTTGTCGCCATTAATCGCCCTCCTGGCTGCCATAAATCACACTAGCCCCACTCAATATGGGCAATGTTGAGTGTTGGATGATGCACTTGAACCCTACTCTGCGCTCTGTTATCGTTCTCCTCTGCTTCGGACCATCACCCCAGTGCGCAGCTCTGGTTTACCATCACCATGTTCCACTCTCAGTTGCGCTCAAGCTATGCCCAGAAGACAAGGATGTACCCCCCCAGAGGGCATGGTCGTAGTGCTCAAGATTACCTCCATATACCTCTCTCGACTCAAGCCAGTGGCAACGACTTCGATTTGGAGATTCTGGAAGAAGTGCGGTGAATTGTTAATGATTGGGAAGATGAACTGTCTGGAGCTCTCGGTGCAGCTGGCAGGACGACAGAGCACAAACATAATTACTGGATTCTTAAGAACCTATTCACTCGGCTAGTCCTTAGGTTCAATCCTCTAGTTCCTCCCCCCTCAGAGCCTCCAGTTCACCCCCTATTGGTTGCCCAATATGTTTCACCACCTGTTCCACCATGGTCCTTTATCGCCCTAGCCACCATCCACAATGCCGACCCTCCACTCTCTCATCGTGCAAATTTTCATCCAACCCAGTCGTTACCAAGAAGACTGCTCCGCTCCCCACCAAATCACCTCCTGCAGGTACAATGGAAGAAGAAAACAACTCCAGTGACGAAGAAATGGTGACGTCCAGCGAAAATTTGAAGGCCAAGTCAGGCGATCCTGCTCAGTTGGCCTCACCAAGTTACAGCTTCCCTGTTGTGTAGGAACCATTCTTCAAACCGTGAACTGATTTTGCCATAGCTACGTGTCGGTTTGGATGCAAGCACCAAGGTTTATGAACAGGCTCCACCTTGGCCACGTGTTGCTCAACATGATACTATCAGGTTTTTTTGTTTACTTCATTGTTAACTTGTTGGCTCTTTGTCTGGTCCCTCCAAGAACTAAGGAGGATTTTGTGTATGCTTATTTGGACAGCTTGTTTTCCCTCTTGAAGGAAGGGTTTTGTGGACCTGTTTTCCTTCCTGGAGAGAGGGCCCAAACTTATCTTGAAACTCTATACCTAGTCAACATGAGTAGGTCTTCCTGTAAACTTATATGTACCAATATATTCTTTTTTGAATAGATTAGGTCTCAACTTACAAAAAAAAAGGAGTGTTGCTGCAAAATTTTACTGCTAAACTAATTTAAATGGAAGTGTATATAGTACGAATTCATCACTGTTTTTGAATAAAATGGTAGACGAGTATAAAATTGCTTATGAGTATATCAAATCAAATGGATCCTTCAATACATATTGGGAGTTATTAACGAGTATGTGATGTTGATGAGCAAGATTTCCACTTCCAGTTCTACCTATTTGCCTAAAATCAATTAAAGTTTACAAATCTAATCTTCTATTTGAAGGCATAGACTCTTTGGAAAATAGTGTAAAATCTGAGCCTATGGTGCTTCAATGCCATTTTGATATAATATTGTTGCTCTAGTTAAACTTTGAAAGCAACGATGAATTACTGGTGAAGCAACACCTCGAAAGAGTATAAGAGAATTACTTTCAGATAAAGTGCAAAATAACGGTGAGCTTGTATTCTAATTAGGTCAAGCGCAATATGAGAACTTGAGCAATTGAAAATGAGAACTGGAGCAATTGAAGGTAGTTCTACACATTGGCCTTATGGGTTGATGGAATAATTATCATCCTCAATTGAGGATTTCATCAATTTCTTTGATGACATTATTGTGGCTGAATTTCTACAATTTCATATATCCCCTAATTCACATGCCAATGGTGGATAGTACACAATTTTAGTCACAAGGAAAAGAAAGAGACAAACATTCCAATACAACTATCATTGGCAAGCATCATCGTGCTTGGATTCAAGGAATGTTTTTAGACACTAAATTAAATCCAGTGATAACAAAAGCAAGTTAATGACACTGTAATTAACCTAGAAATACATTTATAACAAAGAAATTGTCTATCTGTACACAACAGACTGTATCTAGAATTATAGATACAAAGGTGCTAGTGGTTGCTGATAGTACCACAACTTGGTCCGCAAACAGAAAAAAAACAAAAAATATTATATCAAAGTATTATTTTAGGAAAGGAAAAAGAAGACAAAATCAGAGGTTGGCTACCATATGAATATGCCAAGTGAGAGCATCCCTTAGGCTTTCTGCAACTTCATTACTCTCATCAGCCAAAGAAAAATCATTCTCATTATCCTCTTGCACGTCAAGAATCAACAACCAACTATTGATCAGGAAATTGTGCAAACCGCAAGAAGAAACAACAATGTGGGGAAGAAATTTGATAGTATCCTTGTGCTAGTGCACTGTGATATTTTAACATGTTGAAGGCTATCCAAATTGCACTTTTTGCATACTTGCGCACAGATTTAAAAATTTTGTAAGGAAGAGTAAAATCAGGAGGTGTGGGGTTGTCTCTGGCGTAATAGCTGGTGGTTAGCAGCCATGGTCGATAACGTATTGTGGCATCAAAAAGTTATGCATTGTTATTCCTATTCGAGATAGCATTGGGTGGCCACAAGTTAAGCATGGATAGACTAGGTGTCACTTGATGTCAACACACAGTCTTGTTGGATGACAACTGCGTCTCCTCCTTGTAACTTTTCTTAAAATAGTTTATTATTATTATTGGTGTCACTTGATCTCTGACAATTGCATCCCCTACTTCGAACTTCTCTTAAAATAGTTTTATATTATTATTATCTTAATTGATTTTCCATGAATTACATTTGTCTTCGCATAAGAGGCATGATTTCATAGTTTGTAGGACATATTAAGGTGTTTTCCCCCTCTATGAGTGTTTGTAGAAAAACATCCATGCTATATTGCATAAACTGGTCTTGAATTCAATTTTTTTGAGTGCTTACCTATCCTGCAACTCTTGTAATGTTCTAGGTTTTTCTCCATCAACTATGGTGCATCATGCACTTTCCTTGCAAAGACCTGCATTGCACAATCCTTGGATGCAATCTCTTGAGTAACCGTCTTCTTGTCTTGCTCGATCTTCTGAATCTTTTGAATCCCTCACATGATACATTAGAGGAAATTTCAACTCAAAATGGGCCTCGTAAAAAAAATTAATGAAATAATAGTTAAAATAATAAAATAATATTTATTAATTTTTTAGGAAGAAAAGAGAAAAACTACTTTTTTGTTTGTATTTTCGACATATCTCCCTGTGTTTTTACTCAAATTTCGATAGCGAGAGATCGTTGGATGCAAAATTAAATTCCTCATCCAAAGAGTACCCACTCGACATACTTTTGACGGACTCCGCTACCCCAAAAACAAGAAATACCTGAAAAAACGTGATGATGATGTCATCATCACGTTTTTTCAGGTATTTTTTTTTGGGGGGGTAGAAAGGTTTGTAAAAAGTATACCGAGTGGGTACTCGTTGGATGTGGAATTTAATTCCGCATCCAACAAGCTCTCCCTATCAAAATTTGAGTAAAAACAGAGGGAGATATGTCAAAAATACAAACAAAAAAAGTAGTTTTTTTTATGATACCTATCCCCAAATTTATATTAAAAAAGTGTTTAAGACCTATACAGTATTTCAAATTTAAAGCAATTTCATTAGCTAACAGATGATGACATGGAATTTGAGTTAATGTTAAAAGGCCCATTTTGAGTTGAAATTTCCTCTAATGTCTTCTAAGAGATTTTTGTGGAAAATAAAAAATAAAAAATGCAGATAAGATCTTTTTTATCGTTGTGGCCATGGTTGTTTCTGGAGGAATGCAAGATCCTTGAAGGAACATAGGAATCAAACTGCAAAGTTGTTAACGACCAACATAATTGAAGGAAGCATGCAAAGCTGCAAGAAACCACGTCACCACCTTTCGGCTACACATTTACTAAGCATTTATTAAGGTGTGGGTAATTAAAAAACAACCAATGGAAAGTTGCATGCATTGGAAGCTTTACACTTACTATATTATTTCTACAATGTTATTCAAGTGGAAACTCTTACGCGTTGCACTATTATATGGTCCTTATAATTTATTTGTCACCTGGTACAATCCCATAGCCTTAGTAGTGTTTCAAACGATGATTTTCCAAACTTGTCGAAAGCAAGTTCTGCCCATGTCTATTCATGAAGTCTCCAATTTTCGATCTTTCTAGTTAAGTCTTCCATTTTTTAAAACGAGTAAACAAAAGCGCGATTGAATCTGACCATTTTTGTTTCTCTAGTGCATGGTTTTAATCACCTGATACAAGTCCAAATATATAATATGTGATATGCGAGTAAATCTTATGCAAGTGAAGTTCATAAGATTATAATATTGATTTTAAATATATGGAAATAAATATCTATTATTTTTTTTTATCATTTTAACTATGTATATATAAATATCTATTATTCACATATCATTAAGATTTAATACATTATTAAAGTTGCATCTATAAATATTCCTATTTTAATAGAGTTATATATACAATTAAAGTATACAAGGCCACATTATCATTGAAGAATTTGTGGAGGGCTGTAAGGTCTCTAGCAGAAGTATCAGATACTATTAATATGGGATAGATAGACTATCATGGTACTTTGTTTTTGGTATACTGACTATGTTTTGTCATCTAAGCATTTGATACTTAGTTTTTTATTGTATAGGCTAATATGAACATGTATTCTGTGGGATGCACTGGTATAATTAGACATTGGGGGCATATATGGACAGAAAGGGTCAAAATTTTGAAGTCTGTGGTTTCGAACTAGTTTGGCAACAACTTAAGAATGTAAAAGTCTCCTTTGATTTCTAATAGAAATAGCAAGGGACTGTTATTTCCCTTTACGTGAAAAAAAAAATTAAAGTATACAATACATGTTTTGTTTTTCATAACTCACAATATTATGTGTCATATATATTTTTTTCCATAAAATATATATGCTTTGTTTTTCATAACTCACAATGTTATGTGTAATTTTATTTTAATAGAGTTTTAGAATAATTAAATGAATCTATGAAACATGTTTATTTAATTTTTTTTTAAATAATATTAACCATTAGTATTATTTTGATAAAAAATAAAATTTAATAAGAAAACTAAATATGAAGAATAATTTCCTTAATTTTTATAAATAATTATGCAACTAAAAAAACATATATATATATATATATATATATATCCTCTTCATAGTAGTTGTGAACTAAAAAGACATCAACAAATATATGGTTTTATTAAGTGGTAAGCCTTTACTTCTGGTGCAATGCTGGAATTTTGAGCTTTGCTCAATTTTTCATACAAGATCTGTCAAAAACCTTTTTTTTGAGAGATCTGAGCTTCATCCCGCCGTGAGCTCTGATACCATATTAATTTGTCATAGTGGTCTAGGAACTGAAAACATAGTCTCACAAAGAATACAGACAAATATGCATAAAATTGGCAAAATGGTTCTGCAATAGAATGTTGCAGCTCTGTATAATTAATGAATAATGAATAAGACAATACAATGGTCATGAAAGATGCATGAATGCCAAGACCCTAATTGACTCAACTGAGTCCTAACTAAGGTCGGAATGCAATAGATGACTGAGCCTAACTGAAAGTAGCTCAGACACATGTCACTGCATGGCAACCAACAAGTGGTAGCGCATCATTAACTCCAATGAACCTCGATGAGGTTAACTGAAGTCAAACTGGCCATCAGAGGTAGTTGGAGGCACCCATGTTGACTCCAGTTCATCAAATATTAATTAAATAATCAATATAATGAATGGAGGCGCCTACACTGCTCTGTTTAACTGATTGTAACCATCAGTTAGCAATTAGGTGCATTTATGACACTCAGATCACCCCCGAAGTGCTCCAATTATCCTCCCCAAATGAAGGAGAAGGCTTAGTTGGCCTCCTTGACTGAAGGTAGGCATGGGTGTGCCCATGTTGATGTCATACAACGCTCCTCTGATGCCAATTAAGTCAATAAAACTTAGGATAGTAGTTTAACTAGGCCAAATTGACCAAATTAAATGTGTATGGTGGTAAATGTCTCCAACAAACAGATCCTCTTTCTAGAATAATGTTCTAGCTGGTGGCATCCTTGACTACCCCAACTTGATTCTTGCAGGTGACCTGAACTTTACTTTCTCCGACTCTGAGATTTGGGGCAAAAAAACACGCTTAGATCACATGGCTCAATTATTCACTCATCTTATGAATGTTGCTAACATGATTGACTTAGCACCTATTCATCCTAGGCCAACCTAGAGAAATGGTGGAACTGTTGCAAAGGGTGTCAGTAAACGCCTTGATATATTTCACGGGGGCTTCACTTGTTGGCCAATATCCTATCACGCTAGTTCATATTGTGGGTTTTAAAATTATCAAAAATCGAACCAATATATTGCAAGTATTGGGGGGATGAGGGGTTTAAGGTGGGGGTGGGTATGGTGGTTTATAAGGATTGAGGTATAAAAAAGGGTGGGGAGGAGGTTTCAAGTATTGGGAGGGGGTTTTAAAAAAGAGAGTTCGGGTCAATATCTCTCGAAATTAAGGGTATTCTTTAATATCCCACGATCGCACATGCTATGTGAGAGGTTCACTAAGTGAAGTCCCCGTGATATATTTCTAGCTTCTCTTCCTCTTACTCATGTACTAAACAACTATAAATCCCGGGCTAATCCCTTTGAGATTTCTGACCATTACCCTGTATGTCTTGAGTGGAACACGACCATGCATTGTCATAACTATCCATTTAAGTTTAATAGGGTCTGGCTTCAGGAACAAGAATTCATTGATATTGTCCATTCCTCCTGGACTGCTCAGATTCCCCCCCAACTTGATCCTATGTCTACACTTTCCACTAAACTCCAAAGACTCAAGAAAAAAGTTAAGGCTTGGGAAAAAAAGATGAACCTGTCAAAATTTCAGGATCTAATGGAAGTTGATGCTAACATTCAGAAACTTCTTATTGCCCAGACCTCTGGTATTTTGTCAGTCTATGAGACTTCTCAGCTCTCCCAACTAAAAGCTTGAAATCACTCTTTATTGACCCATGAGATCCTCACTTAGAAACTTAAGAGTAGGGTGGACTAGTTAAAAGAGGGGGATGCCAATACAAAATTCTTCCATTCCCATGCATCTTCTAGGAGAAATTCAAAATCTATTTGGGGTTTACAGAACTAGAAAGGCACTTTGATTGAAGATGATGCTCAACTTAAGCATATGGGAGCAACACATTTCACTCATCTTTTTATTGATGATGGATCCACTAAGATTGAGGACCAGCTCAAGGTTATTTAGGCTTTTTCCTACCTATCTCACTGAGGATGATAAAGCTACTTTCCTGTCGTATTTCTCTCTCTCTGAGATTGAAGGTGTACTTAAGGGGTTCAAAAAAGATAAGAGCCCAGGCCCAGATGGCTAGCTTGTTGAATTTTACATCCACTTCTTTGACTTAGTTGGCCATGACATTCTTAGTGCTGTCACACAGTCCAGGGATGAAGGTAAAGTATCTGGAGCTCTTAATGCCACCTTCATAACACTTATCCCTAAATGTGACAAGCCTACATCCTTTGCAAGCTACATGCCTATCTCCCTCTGCAGCCTAGTATATAAGGTCTTTTCAAAATTGGCAGCCATCAGACTTAAGCCCATACTAGACATAGCCATCACTAAGAACCAATTTGTTTTTTTACATCATAGACAGATCATTGAGCCCATAGGCATTACTCATGAAGTCATGCACTACATAAAAGTGGAAAAGAAAAAAGGTTTTGACCCTTAAACTTGACTTGGTCAAGGCCTTTGATAGAGTGAATTGCACCTTTCTTAGACTGGTCCTCCTACAAATTGGTATTCCATTTGTGGGTGTAAATTGGATTTTGGGCTGTGTGGAAACTTCAAACTTTGCAGTCTTAGTTAATGGTTCCCCCTCCGAGTTCTTTCCGGTGTTAAGGAGCATTAGCCAGGGATGCCCACTCTCCCCTCTACTATTTATTTTGATTATCGAAAGTCTAATTCTGCTGATACAAAATGCACAACAAAGAGGAGTCATTACTGGTGTTAAGATTGCTTCCTCACAGTTCCTCACACACTTACTTTTTGTAGACGATGTCTTATTATTTGGTGAGGCTATTGTTGATGAATGGCAGCACTATAAACAACTTCTTGACCTGTTATGTACTGTGACGGACATGCAAATCAGTGAGGAAAAATCCTCATTTCTCTTTAATGATATTGATGAGATCACTAAGGTTAACATAGCTGCCATCTTACCATATAAAATGGAACCTCTTACTACGGGTTTCAAATACCTGGGCTTTTATTTGAAACCATTAGGATACCATGTCAAAGACTAGCATTGGCTTATTAAAAAATTCGAGCAAAGAATCAACGATTGGACTCATAGACTTCTCTCCCTTGGTGGCAGACTGATCTTGGTAAAAGCATTACTCATGGGGCTAGCTGTCTACTGGTTAACATTGGCTAGAATGCCTAAAACTATCATGAACTATCTCAGAACTGCCATCTTTAATTTTCTCTGGGGAAACTCTTATGGAAACTACAGAGCACACTTTGTGGATTGGCAATTGTTATCCAGACCCTATGACTTAGGAGGTTGAAACATCAAGCATTTAGACTGGTTCAACACTGCACTTAGACTTAAAAGTATATGGCTTGTACTAAATGGGGAGGGTATTTGGTCCCATATTGTTAAATTTAAATATCTCAAAGACAGGTTTGTGGATGCTTGGCTCCGTTGCAAATATTTCAGGGTTATTGGTACTTCTTACATATGGAATGACTTTGTCAGAGCCCTATCATTAATCACTTGCCACCTTGGATGGAAAGTGGGTAATGGATGTAGCATACGGGTAGGTGTGGATCCGATTGCTGGCTTAAACTCGGAGTTTGTCCTCCCGGAGGACCTCAAAAGCTACTTGGAGGATTACAACATCACCACACTAAATCATGCTTGATGCTTAGACTCAGGTCATCAGTACTGGCTCACAGCTACTGACCTTGATATCAATGGTGCTTGGAAAGAGATCTGGACAAACTATATTAGAGGAATTTCCCACGGATGTATTAAACTAAATAACAATATGGACTCTCTGGTTTGGATGTATAACAAGAAATCGGGAATGGTAACTGCAAGCTTGGCATACAAGATGATTGCAAACAACTCCATTACTGAATACTCGGACACCTCTCTAATAAAAATATGGAAGTTTAATATGCCATTGAAAATAATCTGTTTTGTCTCGCTTTGCCTCTCCAACCGTATCAATACCCGAGATACATTATGCAAAAAAGGATGGGCCGCCCCCAATTATTGTTGTTTGTGCTTTGCAGGGGCCGAAACTGTTGATCACCTATTTTCAAAATGCAGGTTTGCTAAGGAGATCATTTTGGGACTTAGTCAGGCACTTCGACGCCCTATCTTCTGGAATGAACACTCTTTCAGGCTTAACTGGATTAATTGTATGAGCAATGAAAAACATTGTTATACCTACCTCTGATTATGTCTTGGAATATTTGAATCTCTAGGAACAAGTTTACTTTTGAGGACCGTAAACCTGTACCTAAGCTGATTATTGATAATATTATGGAACAACTACAAACACATACTGTGAATACTCCTCCCAATCGCAACAGGAGAATGAATTGGTTGCATAGGTATATACATATCCCATTGGTTTTTTTTTATGGGGCCTCAGCGAACAAGATTGGAGGCACTGGTATTTATCTCATGATCAACAAGGATTATTTTTACTGTGTAAAAATGGGATGTGGCCAAAGCAACAACACCCGAGCAGAACTCCTTGCTCTCTGGGTATTACTGACCTTTGCTAAAATGGTTGGGTTACCATATCTTCACATTAGAGGAGACTCTTAAGCCATCATCAACTGGTTTAATGGACAGGCGGATTTAACAACACTTGAACTTGAGGGCTGGTGCAGTAATATCAGAATCCTTCAAGCTTCCTTTACCCATCTCGAAGCAGCCCATGTCTTCAGAGAATACAACACAAAATCAGATGGCTTATCTAAGGAGGCACTTGGTTTGGTTTTGGTTTCGGGGTTCCTTCACTTTATGGAATTCACTGAAGGTGAATGCAGTGGAAATGACTCTTTTCAGCTCTATTAGCCATTGTCTTGATTCTCAGCCACGGGTTGGCTTGATATTGATGACACATTTATGATGTTTTAGTTGGCATTGGCCACTCTTTTTTGTTTTGGTACACCCTGGAGTGCCTCCCTAGCTAAGTTATCTTAGTCTGACTTGTACCTCTGCTACTAGGTGCTTCATGGATGGGTGATTGGACACTTGAACCTTTGGTACTTCTTGTCATTGCAAACCCATGATCTTTCGTAGTATATATATAAAAGGTGTGTATATTGATGAATCGATACTTGGCGCTTTGTAGGATTTGAACCCACGGCATCAGGTTTTGAAACCCCTCGTTCTACAGGACTGAACTAAGAACGCTCTCTTAGAATCCATGACAGGAGAAGAGGCTGAGATCATTTATGCGCCAGAAAGAGATAGCCGCTCCATTCCGCATCCGCCTGTGCGTCACGGACACTCTACCGTCGTTATCATTTGGCGACGAATCCAATCCACTGGAATATGGAATTGGGTTCGGACGGAAATAAATTGGGCACGGGTCAGTCGTTCCAACGTCATTCAAGAATCAACATAGCAGTGGAAGCGCAGTGAGGGGTCTGCTTCAACAATGGTTGCTGTTTCACTAACGGATGGGTTCACGTACTTCTTCCTGATAGTGAAGAGCCCCTTTTATTTTTGGCATATTCACTTGTTGCGTGACATTACCAAAAGTGGCATATTCACTTCTTGCGTGACATTACCAAAAGAAAGAATGGGGTGTACACGGCAAGCACGTGATCTGAAATTTTGGAGTCTCGGTCCCTCAGAATTCAGCTAATTTTTTTGAGCCTCAGTCCCTCAGAATTCAGCTGCGGTAGTCGTCTATCTGCAAATTTCAAGGATTCACGTTCTTCTTTTGACACGGCGGTCGAAGATGAAAGCAGGATTGGCTAGAAGGTTCTGGACACAGTTCAAGAAACATGCTGTATTTTCAAAATATAATCCCTTTGTTGTAGCTTTGGCCGCCGGGACGCTCCAAAGAGAGTCTTTTCTGAATTTCACTCAACAGGATACGTATTTTCTCAAACAGTATGCTAAAGCGTAAGCTTTTGGCCCCTGTAACTATCTTAGTAGTAGCTAATAGATTTTTTTTTCTTCAAATTTAGCGAATTAATATTTTACAGGCGTTTTCGGCCAAAATATTTTACTTGTAAAATTTAGAAAATGTCTCCTGAGCACTTTAATGGAGGCTTCTGCACTTGCAACAATAATTTGGTTCTCAAATTTTTTAGTCCGTATATATTGTTGGAAGATGACATAGACTGAGGTTTAAACTTTTATCACCTTCACGGAACAAGGTATCGAATAAGGTAGCGTTTAATCCCATGGCTTGCAGTTTGTCTCTGTTAAAAAACACAGAATCAGTATTTAGCCATGGCCGTTTCCTCTTAGGGATCTTTTACACGGTTCCCCTATGTATTTGAATTTGGGATTGATCGTTATATTTACAAAGTGAAAAATTTATTACAACGAGTATATATCCCGGATCTATTTAGCACAAGAAAAACACAAAAACTGGACATCTCCATCATTAACAGATGATAAAAACCTTTAAAAATCACCTTTAAAATACTTTGTCAACCAAAAGCAAAACATGATGCCATTGATGTGGTTGTGGTTGCTGGTTGCACTGAATGGAAACAAATTTAAACTTTTTCAGCTCCATTTCCACTTTGCCAAATGTAGATATTTAAATTTAACCTCCAGGGACAATAAAATATAAATTAATTTTCTCATCCATTAAACTAAATCTACTTTCTATTAGGATGGGGTTTACTATTTCATAGCTTGTGACCAAATTGAAATGAAGGTTCATTAGACGTCCAACCAGAATTTAAATAAAATTTTGTCTCCATTTTATCTTCTCTAAATGTACTCAGAATCATAAAAGCAAAAACATAAAACAGGTTCCACAAAGCTTCTTCAGAGATGTAGATTGAAGCTGAATTTTCAATCAACGGACAGCAAAACATTGATTTAGTTATTAAATCAGGAATTGGCATGAAGGCATATCGGCCCATAGATCGAAAGTTTTTATGTCAGAGGGATTAAAAAAATGACAAGCACCTTATTCTACCCAGCCAATTAGCAAATAGGTAAAGTGGATAATGGATAACATACTCAAAGTGGACGACAGAGGTTAAAACATATAGTCTGCCCTGAAGGACACATGCCCTTTTAGCCAATTAAATCTCATATAAAAAAGCTAGACATTGAAAGCGAGATATTGAAAGTAAGAAGACGCACAACAAATGTGTGAGTGTGTTACTTCGCCCAGGCCACGGCTGTCAACACGGTCAACCATAGCACCATCCGCACAACCCCTAGTTGCAGATTGTTGAGCTTACTGTGTTGATTAAGCTCGTCCATTGCAGATAGATCTTGCCGAGGATAGTCACTAGAATATGAGAATGAGCCCTTATTATCTAGATATTGACAAGATCTCAATTCACTGCAAATCTACTAATCCAAAATCATCCATAATCGCACTGTATTCACACAGTATTCTAGTCCAAAGCCTGTGTAAAACTTGCATCGAGAATTATAGACTACGAATTACAGCGAAATGGAACCCAGCAGCTGTGGTTAACTATAATGGCCTGCCGTCAATTGAGATAATGAACCGTCGCTGAATGGGAAGTTGGAACCACCGCTGGACGTGGCAGGAGGGAGGATTAAAAACCGGGGATTGGTTTAAACAGGCAATCAAACTGCTGCGGGAGGAAGAAATACAAAGCCTCCATCTGCCAATACAATGAATCGATCCGGAGTGTAACGCCTGCTAGATACATTAAACGTCCAAATTAAACTTGCAAGGAAAGTAAATCCTCTGATCTCATTCCTTGATTACGGAATATCTCATTCCTTAATTACGGAAGAGACGAAGAAATTAAACCCCCACACTTTGTTTTCAAAATAAAAAATTCGTAAACTTGAGAATCAAAGTTTACAATATACTTTTCTTGATATTCTATCAAGAAGAACTAATTCTGGTCAGCTTTCTCGTCAGAAGCAATTTTATCAAATTACAAAATTAACCAAAACAGACTTTTTGTCTTTTAAATCTACATTTCTTGATATTATATTAACAAGACCTAATTCTGGTCACCTTTCTGGTCAGAAGCAATTTTATCAAGTTACAAAATTAACCAAAGCATACTTTTTTTTTGGCTTTTAAATCTACATTTGACAAAAATAATCTCAAATAAAAAACAATAAAAATAAAAAAAATGACTTCAAATAAGCAACAAGAATACAAATTAGCCATAAAAAAAAATCCATACTAAGTACTAAGAGTTATACCCTAGCTCTAGTATCTAGAGCCACTAAGTACTAAGAGTTATACCCTAGCTCTAGTATCTAGAGCCACTATCAACTAGGATCTCATTCATGATATCTTCATAATGAATAATGCCACTCTTTTCTCCAATGGCCAACTTGGAGAGTGATGCAGACACTAGCTCCCTTATGGAACCCCCTGCAGCTGCAGCACGCCAGAAACACTGAAGAAAAAAAGTTACAGGAAAATAATAGTCATAAAGAGTTGAAAAAACAGGAGTCACTTGGAACAGGCCTCTCTTCCTTTTATTATGAATCAATTGAATATAAAAACCCAGAGCCCCGTTACAGATGCCATCCCTAACTACAGGACGCTTAGGCCCTTTTATTTCCACCTCAAACCCACAGGCACGCAGGCCCTTTTATTCTTAACTCTAGAGCGATGCTGTTCGCTCAAAACATCTCTACCAATCTACATAAACTGAGAGAAACTCCGAAACCCAAAAAAATCGACCTCCTCTCTCTACCGTAGACACCCTTTTTATCTCAGCATATGCACGCCAGGTGTCATTCCCAGAGCCCTGGCAACATGCAGATCGGATCCCTCAGATCCCGCGCCAATTAGTCATGCTCCGCATCATCCTCCTCATCTTTTAAAGTTTCAGAACCTCCTGGTTCTAACTTGTTGGGTGACTTGTCTTGGCTGTGTTTAAACAGTTCTGATTCGGTGATCCAGGAATTGTAAGAATCGGGCAGTCCTTCCCACTTCACTAGGTACAACTTATACGATTGGGAGCGCGTACCAGATAGTTTTGTGTCTATGACACGCTCAATTTGCTCACGCTTTTTCTTGGGCAAATGTCTGACCCAATTCTCTGCCTTTTCTTGGGAATCTTCAGCTATCTA
>LPNX010309803.1:207387-264658 GCA_001517045.1 Pseudotsuga menziesii | reverse complement strand
AATTAAACATCGTAACAGATTCCCCAAACTCCTATTCACTACTTCGGTTTGGCCGTCCGTTTGGGGATGATATGCTGAACTGAATTGTAGCGTACTATCCAATTTTTTCCACAAAACTCGCCAAAAGTGGCCTAGGAATCTTGTGTCTCGGTCACTTGTAATAGTCTTTGGAAGTCCATGCAAGCGAACTACTTCCTTAAAGAACAGTTGGGCTATTTGACTAGCATCATTTGTTTTCTTACAAGGGAGGAAATGAGCCATTTTGGAAAACCTGTCCACCACTACGAACACGGAATCATGCCCCCTTTGAGTTCGTGGCAATCCCAAAATAAAATCCATGGAAATATCAGTCCATGGTTCCTTGGGAACCGGTAAAGGCATGTACAGTCCCGTATTCTGCCGTCCTCCTTTCCCTGTTTGACAAATCCTACAAGCAGCCACCAACTTGTTAACGTCTCTTCTCATGTTTGGCCAAAAGAACTTTCCATTGACTAGTTCATAAGTCTTGTCCCTTCCGAAGTGTCCAGCCAGCCCATTGGAATGCATTTCTCTTATAAGTTTGTCGCGTCTAGAACCACTGGGAATGCACAATAGGGAGCCTTTGAATAAGAAACCATCCAGTAAACAGAAATCTGCAATTGAAGACATATCAGTCGGATCCTGCCCACTCAGGATCATCAGAATTTTGGCAAAGTAAGGGTCTTCTGCGTACTCGGTTTTCATTTCTTCAAACCCAACTAGTGCATTGCTCATCACTACAAGCAGATGTCGCCTCCTACTCAACGCATCTGCTACCACATTAGTTTTTCCACTCCTATGTTGCACAACAAAGGTATACGTCTGCAAAAAGGAAGCCCATTTAGCATGCTTGTGGGAGAGCTTATTCTGGGAGTTGATGTATTTCAAAGCTTGATTATCAGTCATCAGAATGAACTCTCTGTGCAGGAGGTAATGCCTCCAATATTTCAAGGCTTGAACAACTGCGTAGAATTCTTTATCGTAGGTGCTGTATTTCTGTTTAGCTTCATTCAACTTTTCGCTGAAAAACGCTATGGGTCGTCCTTCTTGACTTAAAACCCCCCCAATGGCCAACCCGGAAGCATGACACTCGACTGTAAAAAGTTTGTTGAAGTCTGGTAGGGTAAGGATAGGAGCCTCCGTAATCTTTTTCTTGAGTTGGTCAAAGCTGAAGGCTGCAGCCTTGGTCCAATTAAACATCTTTCCCCTGGTGCAGTCAGTCAAGGGAGCGCTAATGCCACTGAAATTCCTAATGAATTTTTTGTAAAAGTTTACCAACCCGTGGAAACTCTTCACTTCTGTAATACTCTAAGGAGCAGGCCACTCAAGGATGGCCTTGACTTTTTCTGGATCCATGCTCAACCCCTCTGTTGAAATAACACTGCCCAAAAAGACTAACTTATCTTTGCAGAATTCACTCTTATCCAGGTTGATAAACAATCTCTCCGTTTGCAGGATGTCAAGTACTACCTTTAGATGCTTCACATGTTCTTCCATGGTTTTACTAAAAATTAGAATGTCATCAAAATAGATTATAATAATTTTTCCAATGTGGGTTCTAAATACCTGATTCATCGTTCTCATGAAGGTAGCAGGGGCGTTGGACAGACCGAACGGCATCACCATCCATTCATATAACCCGTCCTTTGTTTTGAAAGCCGTCTTCCACTTGTCGCCTTCCCTAATCCTGATTTGGTGATAACTGCTCCTGAGGTCAATTTTGGAGAAAATTCTTGCTCCGGACAAGCAATCCAGCAGATCATCCATTTTGGGTAGTGGGTACCGATACTTCACTGTGATTTTGTTAATAGCTCGAGAATCCATGCACAACCTCCATGTCTTCCCTCCCTTCTTGGGAGAGAGCAGGGCGGGAGTAGCACAAGGACTTATGCTCTTTTTTATGAACCCCTTCTCTATCAGTTCTGTTATCTGTCTCCTCATCTCCTCATTTTCGAAAGGAGACAGCCTATACGCTGCTTGGTTCGGAAGCTTGGCGCTTGGAATTAAATCAATTTGATGAGTGATTCCTCTTGTGGGAGGGAGACCTGCCAGTAAGTTTGTCGGTGTCAAATCAGGGTATTGCCGCAATAGTGCCTGCACTTCTAGGGGGGTGAATTGCTGCTGCCCTTGTTTTTGTTCTCGGGGATACAATAGATAGCAGACATCCTTCCTAGTTTCCTTGGAAATTTTTTTCCAGCCCATAGTGCTCAAGGATAAGGCCGTTAGCTCAGCAGAACCCTCTTCTTTGAATGGCTTCAAGATATGCCGCCGACCCTCATGCATAATCTCATATGTATTTTCTCTGCCCTGGTGAATGATATTCCTGTCATATTGCCACGGTCTTCCTAAAAGCACATGGCACGCATCCATCGGGACTACATCGCACCACACCTTGTCCTCGTAGGGACCAATTTTGAAATCAACTAAATAGCTTTGGTCTACAAGTATGCTATGATCCTTTTTAAACCAAGAAATATGGTATGGGTGAGATTTAGGAATGCAGGAGAGCTGTAATTTTTGAACCATTTCTGTACTTACCAGATTGTCGGTCGACCCCCCATCTATGATGACCTTGCAAACCTTATCCTTGCACTTGCACTTGGTGCGAAACACGCTCGTCCTTTTCCAATCTGCTTCAGGGGTGACCTTGTTACTAGATATCAAAGTCCTCCTTAACATTAGATTCTCACCCCTCTCTGCTTCGACTTCTTTTGGGTAAGATTCCTCTTCCCCCTCTTCCCGAACCATCATCGCTCTTTTTGGGTTCTGTGGGCACTCTACCGCTTTATGAGGCCCGCTGCAAATGAAACACTTCAGGGGCCGCCAATTCCCCGGAAAGGGTCTTCCTCTTCCCCTATTCCCGAAGCTCCCCTTACTTTGCGAATCCGACTTTTGTTCCATACTGGAGTCGGCTTCACTAGTAGATCTTGAATAGTTTCCCCTACCCCTATTTAAGCTGCTACTGCCTCGCTGGAATGCTGCCTTGCCCCGCCGATTCAACTTCTCTTCAGCCTTTAATGCCAATTGATACGCTTCATCGACTGAATTCACCTTGAGCAGGGCTAACTCATCTTGGAGCTGATACCGGAGGCCATTGACATATCTGGCTGCTGCATGTTCATCATCTTCCTGCAGCCCCGTTCTAATCTGCAATTTCAGAAATTCTTTTGTAAAAGCCGATATAGACAATTCCTTTTGCCTTAAATTCTGGTATTCTTTGAAGAGTCTCTGTTGATAATCTGAGGGCATAAATTTAACATTGAGACGCTTCAGGATCTTCGGCCATGACTTGATCTTCTCTTTCCCTTGTCTCTTCCTAGCATTCTGGAGGTTCTCCCACCACAGAGCTGCATGTGACTTCATCCTGGATGCAGCGATTTTGGTCCTCCTTGGATCCATCTCTTCGATCCCTTCCATGTCAAAATATTTCTCCAGCTCTTGAATCCAATCCATGAACAAGTCTGGATTCAATTCACCCTTGAAATCTGGGACTTCAACCTTTACCCTTGTCCCTTGCTTGGTTCTTGCTTCAATCAACCTCTCCATCGGGTTTGCAGCTCTGGGCCACTCACGAGGAACCTCTAGTTCCTCCTCGGATTCTTCTGGGGCCAATCTGGATTCGATAGTCTCTAATCTTTGGAGCAGTTCTTCCTCAATGGGTTCTCTCCGCCTGACATTTCTTCTGCCTCTTCTACCCCAGTTAAGACGGACTCCTCTCTGAGCCATCGTGTGCTCTGATACCAATCTGATGCAGACACTAGCGCCCTTATGGAAGCCCCTGCAGCTGCAGCACGCCAGAAACACTGAAGAAAAAAAGTTACAGGAAAATAACAGTCATAAAGAGTTGAAAAAACAGGAGTCACTTTGAACAGGCCTCTCTTCCTTTTATTATGAATCAATTGAATATAAAAACTCAGAGCCCCGTTACAGATGCCATCCCTAACTACAGGACAATCAGGCCCTTTTATTTCCACCTAAAACCCACAGGCACGCAGGCCCTTTTATTCTTAACTCTAGAGCGATGCTGTTCGCTCAAAACATCTCTACCAATCTACATAAACTGAGAGAAACTCTGAAACCCAAAAAAATCGACCTCCTCTCTCTACCGTAGACACCCTTTTTATCTCAGCATATGCACGCCAGGTGTCATTCCCAGAGCCCTGGCAACATGCAGATCGGATCCCTCAGATCCCGCGCCAATTAGTCATGCTCCGCATCAGAGAGATTCTCTGCATGCTGATTAAACTGTCTATAGCAATGAGTAAATGATAGATAATGGGAGCTGCCAAAGAGCAAATAGATAATGGGACAAATTAGCCATAAAAAAACCCATACTAAGAGTTATACCCTAGCTCTAGTATCTAGAGCCACTATCAACTATGATCCCATTCATGATATCTTCATAATGAATAATGCCACTCTTTTCTCCAATGGCCAACTTGGAGAGATTCTCTGCATGCTGATTAAACTGTCTATAGCAATGAGTAAATGATAGATAACGGGAGCTGCCAAAGAGCAGATAGATAATGGGAGCTGCCAAAGAGCAAATACCTGATGCCCAATTGATGGGTGCAGTTGAGTCATATGAAGATATAAAAAACTTTTAAGCTTTTCAAACCATAAAAGACTTTAGAAAGCCAAAAGTTCAACTTTAGTATTAGAATCTGTCACACCCTTTCTTAAGGATGATTATTATGTAAATGTATAATGTATGATTAATAATTTTATTTTTGTTATTATACAACATTGATGCCCAATTGATGAGTGCAGTTGAGTCATATGGAGATACAGAAAACTTTTAAGTTTTTCAAACCTAAAAAGACTTTGTAAAGCCAAAAGTTCAACTTTAGTATTAGAACCTGTCACACCCTTTCTTAAAGATGATTATTATGTAAATGTATAATGTATGATTAATCTTTTTATTTTTGTTATTATACAACATTCATAGCATTTTAATATAATTCTCAATTTTCAAACTTTAGATGATTGAAAAATTAAGACAACATAATTTGCGTTTTAACATTAAAGCATTAAAAATGAACAGAACGTATAACTTATATTTTAATGTGAAAATATGTGATTTATATAGAGTAGGCTTCTTTGATACAAAATGAGGTATCCGTTCTTGGATGCTCAGTCTCTTGGTTTCTGTACTATTACATCTACGTCAAACATAATATTTGTCTAAATAAATGATTCGTTGGTGAGTTTTAGGTGCAAGATGGCAGATGATTGCACAGATAATGATGAAGACAGAATATTAATGAACAACATGCTGAAAGCTGTTGAGAAAGAGTTGGTCAGTGTGCAAAACACAACTGACAAGCTTCATAAAGACGCTGACGAAGAGGTCAATATGCACAATTTTTTGCCCATTGTATGGTGCTGTGCTCTATCTTTCTTATGTTTTGGTAACTTGTGTGTTTTCCTAAGGCCAAATCGTTTTATATATATATACCAAATGCATTTCTAAATGTTTTGTGTTATGATCTATATCTGAAATCAATTGTAACACAATTGGTAACTGCATTCCGTCCTAACCCAGTTTGATTTCCACAGTTTTTAACTAACCCTGCCTTCTTCATGGCTGATAGTCAGTGAGAAAATGTTATCTAAATTGTATACATTAATCAAGACTACTGGTAAAAGATCAGAGCTGTCTGTTTCATTGTTTCTCCTACATCTTTTGGCTGAATAATGGTAATGAAATTCTTTTTACCAGATTTGTTGTTTAATTAAAAGAATAGAGATCTATCTTAAACTTTTTCTATTCCTGTTTTGGCTGGATAAATTGATAAAAAAGATTTTTGAAAAGCTTTTCTAGATTGCAGTGTGCAAAAACACACAACTCTGAAAAGGAAGGGTTTTTGAAAAGCTTTTCTAGATTGCAGTGTGCTTTACATCTCTGAGAAAAAAGGGTTCCTTGAGAAAGAAAAACAAAATTCAGTCGAAAGATTAAGAAATAGTTGATTCCCTTCTTTGTACTTAAAGTTGTTGGACGTTCAGAGTTTTCCCATAAAACTGTATTTACCATGTACAACGTTTTTCCCAACAATCGTGAAATTCATATTTTAGGTACAGCATTTTTAAAATTTTATTTAAATCTGTTAAATTATTTGTTGCGGGTTTATTGTTTCTTTAAAGCAATTTACCTCTTGGTATTTTGCAAACTGAAAAGGGAAATCTATCCAATTTGGGGATGCGAGGATGGATTGAAATGCATTAATTCATTTAAGAGGTGAAATTTAACTAAAATGAAATATTTTTTCAATATAAATTGTAAATTTATTTTAATTTTGGTTTTGTAAAAAAGACAAGGATCCAGTTTATAGAAGTATAACTTTCTTCAAATTTTGATTAACACCTCATTTATATATTATTTAATAGCTTTAATTAATAAAAATATTTGATTATAATTCATAGAATTCACAGTAAATCAAAATGTCTGTTTCTAAAAAATATAAAATATTTTTATAATGTCTGTTTCTAAAAAAATATAAAATATTTTTATAATGTCTGTTTCTTAAAAAAAAATATAAAATATTTTTATAATTTACTTAACACTATTATGTGAATTTTTTAAAATTTTTGGCTGTGTCATTTTATTTAACTTGTCATCATTTGTTTCAAAAAAAAATATAAAATACTTTTATAATTTGCTTAACACCATTTTTTGGAATATAAAAAAAAAGAAATTGTATCTTAGCTTCGTTTAATTTTAACTTGTTATCATGACTAGTAATATAAGTAAGAGATTCGAGGTTTACTATTTTTGGAATGAAAAAAAAAATCAAATATTGGCTTTGAGTAATTTTAACTTCTTATCATGTATAAGACATAAGGGATTCGAGGTTTATTAATATAAGCAAGAGATTCGAGGTTTATTAGATATTCTGATCTGTTCTAAAAAGTATATATATTAAAGAGCTACAGCGAAGCTGTACATTAGAATAATACAAAATAAAAACTGATTTTGAATTAAAAAATCAGCATTTCCATCAGTACATTAGAAGAATACAAAATGAAAGCTAATTTTGATTTAAAAAATCAACATTTCCATCATACAAAAATGATCCAAGAAAAGAAGGGAATCCTTGTGAAGGATTTCATAGAGCTAGAAGTATAGATTAGGAAAAATAAATATAAAATAAAAACTGTTTTACAAAACATAATTACTGCATTGTAATGAAAAGTGTGCTGGCTTTGAGTCATCTTGATCCCTGTAGGCCTTCTGCGATCCTTGATTCTCCAGGTCCATATCTTCAAATAGCTTGAAGACAATTTTTTCTTCTTTGAACTCCCCTGGTGCTAAGCCTAATGACATTTGGAAAACTGAAGCTGCAGATTGAGAGCCTTGAATGAGATTATCAACCATAAGCTTGAGCTGCGAGCATTCGGCTTTCAAAGCTTGAATTTCTCTTCGAAAATCTGAAGTTGAAGCATTTAGAGAAAAAAATTGGGCTCAAAAAAACTTAGCATGCAGGGCACTGTGACAAAGGATTCATCACCAGGGTGGTGACTCGGTGTTCTCATGTGTGTGTAAAACATCTCGTGTCCTCCATCTTTTCAGATTTGGAATGTAATATCCTTGAATTTAGTATTTTCTGAGTCATGCTGAAAGAATTCAATGCGTTTGCCCCCTTTCCGATGTATTCAGACTCCAGATTCTTTTAATGCAATAAACTGAAGGCATTTTTGGCTCTGCCCTTTGCTGATTTATATTTGTATTTGTGAGAAAAGATTGCGAAAGTAAAACTGCTTACTGTGTTTAGGAATTTGATGGATTCACTCTTAGATCGATAAAGGGAGCTATTATGTCATTCTGAGTTTCATACATGTTTATTTTATTTCATTTGGTTTGCTTAAACTACTGTGATGTTCTTCAATTGCCCAAATATGTTTTCCCTTCTTGGATATGTGAATAGATGGACTTCCACCCTCTCTGAAGTCAACAGATCTGAGCAGTTCTACATCTTATATTGTATTAGTCTTTAGACCATCACTCTCTTTGACAATGTATTGTTCTTAAAATTCTTCTGCATCTTCCATTAAAATCAATTCTGTGTCTCATAGTTCTGGAAAAAGACACCCATCGGATAAGGAAATTCTATGTCATATTCTAGATTTGTTTTGAACTCTTCTCTATTTGCCAACATTTTATGTTTCTGAGTTTTACATTTCCTATTTTCTTTTCTCAAATCAGATAAATAGTTAATTCTCAAAACAACATAGGCATTTTGGAGGAGACAGTGGGCAATGCCTTCTGGGGTTGAAAAAGGCTAACCCCTTTGGTCCAATAACCAGCTTGAGACCTAAAGAGGATTGTGGATTCCCTGGCATCATTCATTTCCCAAGGGGAATATCTTGGGGGATAACACTCTGTTATATCATGTTTTTACAAAACAAGAATGAAAGCTATGATAATTCATGTAAGACTAAAAATCTTGTAATGTTTGAGCATTTGTCCATTTTCAGAATATGAAATGAATAAAATATCTGCTAAATCTGTCCTATGTATTATGTTTTTCACAGCATAAACTACAGTTGAAATTTTAGTCTCTTATGATTGATTTTTAGGTCCATACACTGCAGCAAAGTATTCACCTTGTGAAAATTTTAAGTTTTAGCTGCAGGTTTAGAAACTTCTCAAAGTAGCTGTAAACAATTGGAAAATTTCATAACCTATTTGAACTGATATGATCATATTAGTCAGACAACCAGCAGCGTCCATGGACATTCTTGTTTTAACTCAGGTCCATATACTACAGATAGGGATTCACCTTGTGAAAACTGTTAGTATCAGTTGGAGGTTTAGAAAGAAAGCTTGTGTTTTTGGAGTGGGCTGTTATACTATGGCAATACCATGTTCCTAATCAGGAATTGGTACCTTTTTTAATATAAAGTTATACAAACCTATTATCTTTAGGAAAGATATCTAACATTAATTTCATGGAAGCTGCTCAATGTAGTTATAAACAATTGGAAAATTTTATAACCTATCTAAAGTTTAAAGTTTTAAACTGATATGATCATATTAGTCAGACAGCCAGTAATGTGCATTGACATGCTTGTTTTAGCTCAGGTCCATATACTGCAGCTTAGCGATTCACCTTGTGAAAACGTAAGTTTCAGTTGGAGGTTTAGAAAGAAAGTCTTTTACTATTTTTATTCTGTTTTGTTGTGTTTGGTGACTGTTCTGCTCTCCAGGCATTTTTTGTTTTCTCTAAGAGAGTTCCTAGAGAAATTATAGATTGCTGAAGAAAGTCTTCTGTACAGGCATGGGATGATGAATCTGTGGAGGAGTGCTCTCCCAATATCGCAACATTCAAGTACACAAGTTTTTTATTGGCAACAGCTGCTGGCAAGGTGGGAAAAGGGGAGGAACCAAGTGGAAGTGTGAATCCGGTTGAAAAAAACAAAATACCAGCATACACAATAGGTGCCATGACCCCTTGCTCAAGGCTTTACGCTTTCTTGGGGCAAGAAATTGTGAGATCCCTGGAACATGATATCAGTGATCACCCATATAAGGAGTGGATTGAAACATACTCTTCTGAAAACAGTGAGGTTATTTTTACAGCTCAGGCATTAGCTTTTTGCAGCAACCTGCATGCTTCTGTTTTGGGAACTTGTATATTTTGCATGATTATCAAAGAAAATAAATTGACTGCACGTTTTGACTGATTTAAGTTGTGTTTGAAGCAGGCATCAGCATCACGAATGGAAAGGTTTCTTGACAAACTGGCTAATTCTCTAACTAGAGAAGAGCTTGAGGTGCTGGGGAGGTTGTATTATCATGCCTTAAAACTAGAAACAGAATTCTTTTCAGCTCAGCCTCTCTATCAGAAAACTTTAGTTCCACTGTTGAAACTGAGTAATTCAGCCAACCGCCGATATACCATTGTCTCAGATTTTGAGTTATCTTGCACTGTCAAGGATTCCTCGGTAGTATTATCAGAAATTGCAATATTGACAACTCTTAAAGTTGAGCAAAATGGTGCTGAAAACTTAGATGATTGCAAGTCATCAATGGATTTGAGAAACACTTGGGATGCACTTTCTAGTCAATATTCTGAAGAGAATGAAGAATGCTTAGGAAAGATTCTGCCACCTGAGCAAGGTAGAGCATCCCCTTCTGTTTCATCCTATAACAATTTTATGGCAAAAGAACTAGAAGACATTCATTAAACAGTTGCATAATAAGAATTTTATGATCCTTGATATTGTGCAAATTTTGGTGTGGGAAGGAATAGGTAAACTTCACTGATAATTTTAGTATTAACTAGTCTTTGCAGAGAAAAAGTAACATGGGGAATCTCTTTGTACATGGTTATTGCACTGAATATAAATTTAGCATCTATGCTACATTCAACATTTGTTACAGTAAGTCACTGAATATAAGCCCAACCTGATCATTATATAGATAGATTGACATTTCCACCTTCTGTATCACCTCTTGAGTCTTAACTGATGGATGTTTGCTTTTTCCCTTCCACAGGTTTACTCATTTTTAAATAATCTGGCACTGCCAGTTTTAGAAAAAGAGTTGCAATTCTCTACATGCTTCTATCGTTTTATCTTGTGGTTAGAGACTTTCTCAGCCTTTTTTGGGTCTTGGACAATCTTCATCAGCTCTTTTGTACATTTTGAACCTATTAGTTTTCTGTCGTCTCAGCATCACTTCGCTCCTCTAGATTTTTTGCTACTACATTTTCTTATTTTCTTCAACGAAGTCTCCTTGTTGTTAACCTTGTTTATGTTACATTTATATAGGGAGTGTTACACCTCATAATGTATTAGGTTCCACATTGGGTTGTGACTAGCATCTTTGAAGCAGCTGGATGGACTTGGGGTGTCTGCATCTTCATGGAGCTTCTCCACTTCTTCATGGTGGTGTATTTGATGTAGATCTTTGGTTGAGGAGACAAACTTCTCTATGGTGGATGGTTTAGGTGGATGGTTTTCTTGTGGTTGGATTTTGCGTTCATGCACTTGCTCCATTTTCTTTGACATGTGGATGCTTCCTAGGGATATTTTGCATGTTGATGTCACTAGTAGAGGATGTTCTTGATAGTCCCCTTGGTTGGATGTATGTTAGCGAAATACTTGATGTTGGATGGGGCTAGCACTTTTCTTGTGTCTTTTGCATATGGTGTTGATGTGTTGTGGTGGTATACTTTGCCTTGGTGAGACTTCCCTAGGCGACATAACACGGTAATATTTAACATCACCTAGGGTAAATGTGTATTTTATGATGTAGTACGCTTGTGATGCAATATTTCCTAAGTTTGAGTTGGAGAAGGGGGCACTACACATCTTCTTGGTGATCAAGCCTTTTCTGAAAGTTTGGTGGAGTATTAATCATGCATTGGCCCTGTTACCAACTTTTTTGTACCATAGTTGGGTTACCTGAGGAGCCGCCGGTTGATAGACTTGTTCAAAGTCTGATTCCAGTGTATCAGTTGATCCGTTTGCATGTCTAGCCAATGTTGGCTAGCCACTTTTTTTATTTGAATAATTTTGACCATGGCCCCGCGGGGTTTGTAATAAAATGTGCTAGTAGGATATTTTTGAGTGGTTCGGTCTCCTGAGACGTAGAATCTCAAATAGGGTATTCCAGGGAGTTTTTTTCCCCTGACAATTATGCTTTGCCTTCAGCCGAGTATAATTGACGAGGTTTTCTCCCGCTTCCTCCAAAGCTGGAATGCCCGATGTTGAATTCTGGGCCTTGGTGTTGAAAGGGGGGTTATTAGAGCCCAACTGAGTGTTATAAGCCTACTAGACATTACTTAGATAGATCATGGTCATGTCCTAAGTCATCTAGACACATAAAAAAATTTCGAAAAAATCTTTTTTGAACAGTGAAAAAATTATTTTTTTAATTTTTTAATTTTTAATTACTTTTCCTAAGTTTTTTGGGTTAATTTTTTCATTAATTAAATGGAAAAAACCCGTTTGTAATAAATCAGTCATCCAGACTCCGAATTTAGTGATTGAAGGCTCTAACCTTAAGCCAAAAATCATTCTTGATCAGCCAGCCAGTCAGCACCAACTTTCAGATCAACAATCGGACAGATAATGCCTTTTTTCTCAAAAAAGTCAGTTTTGAGGAAAAAATGAATTTTAATTAAAAATGGTTATTTTGGAGAAAATTAAAACTCTCCAAATTAATCCAAATTCGGTGAAATAAAAGGCCAAATGACATCTCACCGGGCATTAATGAGCATTGGAATTAACAGAAAGTAGGTTCAGTCAGCATTTAATGACCTGGAGGCCTTCTTAACCTAGCTATTGCGCCCCCCTTCAGTCAGGCTCACGTGTGGGTGAGGTGGAGAGAATTCATTCGTTTGGTGATTTGATCGAGGCTGAATTGAGGCTTGCACTGATGACCACTAGGCAATGGCTCCTCCAGACCTAACAAAGTAGGTTTCCATACCTAGCAGGCAGCTTTCCTATGAAGCAGGGTGTCTCCTTCATGCATTCACGCCCCTCTCTCTTTTGAGGGCACCTTCCACATGTGTGGGCTCATCTGTGGATGGATTTTAGTGTTTAGGGTTGGAGTGGGGGCGCCTTGCCTGGGTGGAGGCCTCCCCTCACTCTCGGTTCTCCGATTTAGGTTTGGACCTCTATTTGGTGGCCAGGCTGGTTAGGGTATGGGGATTGGTTTTAGGGTTTTAGCACTCTCTCATTGTACAAATAGAGGCTCCTTTAGCTCTATTCGGATGGATTTTTGTGTAGAGAAACTCTGGTGAAACTTTTGTAATTGCTTGTTGCTTCTATGCAACCATTGGAATAAAATTAAGGCTTTGGAGGCTCATGTGGTGTGATTCTTTGGATGATTGCACTTGATGGATGAGGTGATGTTGTTTTAATGCTTTTCTTTCTTGTCTATTTGAGATTATGATGTTATGCTTTAGAAGGCTTCTATAAGCACATAAGAACAGGTATTTGCGGTTTGCAAGTTAGCTGTTTATTGATTTACTTTTAGAATTTAAAAAAGAGCATTGTTTTATTCAGTTATAGTTCATGCTCTTCTTTATTTCAATTTGTGAACAATACATGATCTAATTCTTTGTTTGGCAAGTCTGTGAGTGTTATTTTGCAGATCCTTCCATCCAACCAAGCAGAAGTTCGAGCTCAACTGCATCTTCTTCTCTTGGAGTCAAGTACACTTTTCCGGTAATTGCATGCTTCATGAGATCCAAATGCTTTAAAAAAGATCCACAGGTTTGATCATTCTCTCCTTACTTTTATTCATCTTTCAAATTAAAAATCTTTATTTTCTTGGGATTAGGGCACGTTTGGGCTAAAGTGAACATTCATTCACTTAGCCTTTGCCTCGGTCGGCTGCCCTGTGTTTTATTTTCATCCTTTTAGGCCTTTTATTTGTAGCCTTTCCTTCCTTTTGTTCGCTGTCCACTTTTCCCCATTTTTACCCTATTGGACAGCCCTCTTTTGCCTCTTTGTTTCCACTTTTTGCAGCCCCTTTCCATCCTGTTCTTCAACCATATTTTGGGCTGTACTTTCAGCCCTTTTCACCCTCATTTGCAGCCCTCTTTCTCTGATTTGCAGCCCTCTTTCTCACTTAGTTTCCAGCCTTCTTTGACTTGTCTTTTCCCCTCTTTTCACCCTTTTTTCACCCCTCTTACCTTGCCTTTTTCCTGCCTCTTTTCTTCCTTCTTTTCGGTAAGTTTGGGTAAGTGTTTGTAGCAAGTTTGTCGATTAAATTTCAAGTTATTTTTGATCAACTAATATCATAACAAGTGTGTGTCTAGAGCTCTTAGATTGTAGACAGGTGAAGGAGAGCCCAAAGGCCACGAACAAACAAGGAGTGCAAGAAGAACAAAAAGACTGCTATCCCTTCTCTTTCATCCCCTTCTTTCCCCGTTCTTCCAAGAAGCAAAGAACACATCATTATTGTAAAAGATTAATAAAAAAAGGCCGAGTGGGAGCAAGTCTCCTTTCTTTTCTACTTCCCATATTTTGGGGAAGTGTGTCTTGTGTTCATTTTCATGATTTACTTAGTTCAGTTTTCCTTAAGCAATTAGTTTAGCTCTCTGATTAAACTTAGTTTCATTCTTACTAAATGCTAGTTGTTCCTTAGCTTCATTTCCACTAATTGCTAGATTCATCATTGCTTGTTGGTGTCTTGTTATAAATTGTTAAATCATAAAAAGAACCAAAATCTCTTGAATCTCACCATAAGGTGGATCAAGAGTGCTTTCTGTCGGAGAGTTTTAATAAACCACCTTTCATATTAATTGTTGTGTTTGTTTAATCAAATCATCCATAAGTAAGACTCTTGAACTTGCAGAAACACAAGTCAAGAGCACTCTCTATCGGAGAGCATCTTAGGTTTGCACAACTCTTGCATTAGTTTCATCTAGATTAGCTAAGTCTTTTGAACCACTGTTATAAGACGAGGTCAAGAGCGCTCTCTGTCGAAGGGTTTTAATTAATTAACTTAATAAAATTTGCAACTCACGCCCCTTTAATTAATTAACCCCCCTCCCTCCTTGCCGGAGTATGCTCTGACTGATCCTAGATCGGAGTACCCAGAAACGGTACTAGATCTTTAAACCCCGCAAGAGTAACCTAATAACACTTAAACACCCTGTAACCAACGCACCGACGTTGTAGGGATTCTTCCAAAGTACTTCCTAGTAGAGGCGCCGGAACCTCCCGCTGTCATAGATTCTCGGCTAGCTGGTCACTTGACAATATCAGCTTGGGATACTGGGTGGGCCCGACATGTCTTCAACGGAGGCAACTTAGAAGAGTTTCCTGGCTTTGATAAACCTTTTTGTTGACACCCTAAAGCAAGACCACTGTTAAAAACTCTTAAAAATTACCAAGAGCACTTGCAAAACCTAACATTCACTGGCATCTTTTGGGATTCACATCTTTCTAAACACGAAGCATCTCCGATAATTTTACTCCATAGGCACTGGTTCCGTCTTTTAGCATTGTTGATAATCTGGGCCATTTGTCCATTGAATGTTTGATTATAAGTCATATCTATGAATGCTTTATTTATTTTCGTGAATTGCTCAAATATTTGTCTATCTTTTAATTCCGGTGATAGCAACGTGGATTGCTTTGTCTTGTACTCAATTCATCATATTAATCATCTAAAATCACAGAAACTCCTAAACAACACCCATCCGCATCTGAAAACATTTAAAACTTAACTTAAACATTGAGTCATAGAAAACTCTTTGTTAGAAACTACCCCCCATGACTTCGTTAGGAGTTAGCCTAGATGGAGGAGCTAGGAGTAGGTGACAGTTCCTAGCTCTATGCTTGCCCCCAAGGTCACACCTCTCCCACTTTCCTAAGTGAGGAGACAACTTTCGGAAGATTTGGTAGTGTACCTTAGGTCCAAACCTAAGAAGAGATTACAATTTTTCATTATGTTGTTATCATGGTCGAGTTTCACTTGGAAGAACAACTTATATACTTGGTACACTTGATGGAGCACCCCCCACTTCATTGGCACACATTTTCCTTTTGATTTAAATAGTTTATGACTAATTGGATCTTGGACTATGGTTTAATTAAAATATTAGCCTTTGTGCACACATGTTAAGGTTGATTTAACCATTTAATGATTATTTTAATCAATTGGAAGGCTAATACTTGAGTGCCCTCCTTCATTGACCTCTTTTCAACTGTGAGAGTGGTTGTTTGAACTATGAAGTGTTGGTGTTGTAGTTGCGTGAGGCATCCTCACACCAAGTTGGCCTCGGAAGAATTAACAAAATAATAATTATGCTAGAAGAGAAGTCTACCTAGACAAGAAGGACAAGTAAGCCCCAATGAAAAAGTCAACCAAAAATCAAGTATAAATAAAGGAGACGCCTCATTCATTTTGTCCATCAAGCAAGTTCGCTCCACATCATCAAGGAAGTGCGCAAGAGAGAGAAGAAGATTGTTTCTGGGGTTTCTATCTTTGGAGAGTTTCTTCTTTGGCTTATCTTTATCTTGGCTATGTATTTGGATGTATATTGCATCTTGAATTGATATCTCTATAAGGTTGTTGGGTTTTCTCCCTTGTGGTTTCCCAAGATAAATCTATGTGCCTATTGTTTCTGTTCTTTTGGTTATTCTTTCAGTGATCCTTATTTATATTCCGCTGCAAATGAGATTGAAATTATACTGCTATCTTGAAATCTAACATGGCTTCAGATTAGTGCTGAAAGAAGCCATTGTCAAAAACTAGGGCTTCCTATTTCAGAGGTTTCTAACCACAGTTTTGTCTTGAAAAGAGCATTTTGGAACTCACCCTAGAAGGGTGATCCGAAAACAAGATCTTTGCTACTCTATGACGTTAACATGAATTGCATAAAGAGCATGAATGAAGCTCACAAACCCATAAGAAGAGAACCAAACAGCATAGACAATACGCACATAAAGACAACAAGTTGATAACGGAGTTCGTCCAGGATGGACTATGTCTCCGGGCCTGCTTCTCAATAGGAGGGCCGATCTATAATCTCAGCATAAGGCAAAATACATGGCAATGATACAATGATACCTTGACGACAATGGTTAGGAAGAGAACCGCTGCCCAAAACACAACAAGACTGCTTCTAGCAACTCCGAAGCCTGAAGACGGTGTAAAACAAGTATAAACACGCGTACCTTCCTCCTGCAGAGCTACGCAATCTCCCTTCTCTCCTTTAGCTACAAAGTCTCCACTCCAAAGCATGCCCTGTAAATGGAAATTAAGTGGGTTTATATAGGCTTGGCTTGCCCCACTCCACATTCTCCTCATGATTCTTTAGTTACAACAATTTTTTCCCAAGAAGGCATATGGTTCCAACTCCCCACACTTGGTTAGGCTCTTCTAAAATTATGTAGTTGACATAGTTACAACTATGCCAACCACATTTTATATTTTTAGAATATTACAATAAAATTCTTTTCCCCTAAAACCACATGGTTCATTGAACCCACAATATGTTTTTTTTTAAAAACAAATTTGTTATAACATAACTTGTTTTTAGACCCACTTATAACCCATTTTATATAGTTTATAATTTGACATGTGCTGAAATAGAGCGCGGGCTCTCGTGCTGGTCGGAGCTCCTGGTCACGCTGAAGGAAGAACCAAGGTCGGGGCTAAGCCCTGGCTCCTTTGGGGTTCGAAATGCCACTTTAAATAATATTATTTCCATACATTATACAAAGAACACTACCAGTGCAGTTGGTAAAGGCGTAGAGACAGGGTATGGGAGGTCAGGAGTTCGAAACCGGCGGAGTAGCAACATTTTAATGAACTTCAATCAATATTGGCCAATCCGGTGCTGCCACGTGGCAGTTCCAGATTGGTCCACCTCAACGCCCAGTCAGCTGCCAACTCATCTACCGTACTGCCAACTAAGTTGCGCAGTCACCTCCGTACTGACACGTGTCACATTCGGATTGGTCCGTACTGCTGACTAGATTTCCACCTCATCGTCTGTACATGACACGTGTCACATCCTGATTGGACCGTACTGCCACATGTCTGTCCATACAACTGCCACGTCATCCGTCTGTACTGTACGGATGCCACGTGTCACCCTGTCAGTGGTGCCACGTCATCATGTTTGTACATAACGGATGCCATGTGTCACCCTGTCAGTGGTGCCACATGGCACCTCTTTTTGACAATTTTGCCTGTTGACCTCATAGAACAGAACGCGATAACTTTCTCATACGAATTCCATTTGAGGTGAAACAAACGTCGTTGGAATCGTCTCGACAAGCCCTTCGATCTGGCGCTAGTTTTGCTGAGATTGGAGGACTTTGAAAATTTGGCCTTCCTGGATCCTCCTAGATCAAAGGGTGCATCTTTTTGTGGAATCAAGTCTTCATTTCAAGAACTTTTAGTTTTGACCTAATTTCTGCTGGTACCAAAAACTAGGGCTTCCAACTTTTTGTTGTTTTATCCACAAATTTTGGAGAAAAGAAGGTCCGTTCAACTTGCCCTAGGAGGGCGCATTCTTATGTGGATTCAGATTTCTCAAATTCCAAACTTCAATTTTGACCCAGCTCGTGCTAGGGTTTCTGGATTAGGTTTCTATTCCAGCTTGCAATCACAATGAATAGTGTAGAAGTGGAAGATAGACTTGGTGGGACTTCCAACTTCAATTCTTGGAAGTCTAGGGTTCTTATTATTTTGGAGGAGAATGATCTCCAGAAGTTTGTTAATGAGAAGGTACCAGAACTAGAAGAGGAAGCATAGAAGACTCAATCGAAGAAGAGTGATACTAAGGCAAGGAGGATTCTGATAGATTTTGTAAAGGATCACTTGATACCTCAGATCTCTCAAAAGAAGATGACCAAGAAGATGTTTGATGTCTTGAAGAAGTTATTTGAGAATAGCAACATCAACCGAGCACTTTCCCTAAGACAACAACTCAACAATATCAAGATGACAAGAGTAGACTTAGTTACATCCTACCTCATGAATAGTTCTGAACTAAGAGATCAGTTGAGCACCATTGGGGAAATAGTTGAAGACAAGAACTTGTTATGATAACCCTCAATGGTTTTCCCCATTCTTACGAATCATTCATTTAGAGCATTAGTGCAAAATCCAAAATGCCCAAGTTTGATCTATTATGGGCAAATTATACATAAGAAGAAACTAGACTTGCAGCTAGAGGCAGGTTGCATGGCTCTCAGCATGAAGAAAGTCAAGCTCTTACAACGCATGCTAAGAAAGGAAAGGGTAAGGGAAGGAAGAATCAAGGCAAAAAATATAAAGGTGGAAGGTTAAGTCCAATCTTAGAACAAAAGAAGAAGACGGATCTTTCACAAATTCAGTGCTTCAGATGCCAGAAGTACGATCACTATGCGAAACAGTGTCATGGATCAAGGAAGAGAAAGCACCATGCCTCAACAACTGATGTTGATGAAGATACTACATAGAAAAAGTCAATGAATGATGATCTTGAGGAAAGTACAAAAGATCATCGAAAAGAGTACTTCTTCTAGTACACTCTATTGTACACCAATGATTGCATTATCTAGATTATGTGATTGTGATTAGTGATGTATGAAGATCCAGGTAGTAGAAAGAAGACGAAGATCAAAGGACTCTCGTGATCTCTGCAAGGAGGCAGAAATCAAGAGGGAAGCCATCAAAACAATAAAAGATAAGTATTTGGATCATCAATTATTCTTAGGATTGCTCCTATAGATCATATCTAAATGTTTTTGAACATATTTTCATAACAACTACATACAGATCTGCATTCCTAGAATCAGGACGTGTGTTATAGTATAGCATGTTATGCATTTATATGACTTGGATTGATGAGTAGCGTACATGTGATGTCAAGTAGCTCATAGTGCTACCCAACATTCCATGATATGGATGGGGATGTTGTATAGTAGCATTGGCTATGATGTTAACTCTTCATAGATGCTCACATAATTGTGTGAACTATTGCCACTGCATGGAAATGCCTATATGATTTGATTGAATTTCATGATTATGCAATGTCGCTAACTATTTGACTGAACTTGACTTGTAGGAAAGACCATATACTATGGCCTACAAGAGAAGGATGATGAGACTTGTTCTGAAGGACAAGTGATGGATGTGAAGACAGTTTGGTTGCAAATTTCGTTGATATTTAGTATTCGCGAGAAAGTAGGATACTCATAAGTGGGAGGATTCTAGAAGCATGGCTCTCAGCTGAGGTTCCTGATCAGGTAGCAAGATGGCTTCTATGACAGAGGGAGAAACTAAAATGGAGGTGATGCTTGAAGAACAAGTGTTGATTGTTCAACAATGACAACAGATATATGTGGATCTAGTACGTTTAGTCATATGTGGACACATGACCCACAGGTCCAGAGGATCAAATATGGAGATTGATGGTGAGGAGCTAGTGGCTCCAAAGGAGATGTCATCATCTCCCCCTCCCCTTTCAGCAGTTCAGAGGGAGTCAATTGACATAATTGAGCTTGTTGATCCCATTGATCTAGTAGAGCCAATTGATGGCCCCAGAGATGTTGTAGTAGGCCAGAAGAGGCCTGCATGGGCTCGTCAGACCTTGCAGGATGCAGAGGGGCGTGCAGCTCCCCATGGTACTTTCAATGAAAGCAAGAGACCTCAGAGATTCTCGATCTATGTAGCTTTGATGAGCCACATCACTAATTCAGATCCCTCCATCTATGAGGAGGCTTCCATCCAGCAAGTATGGAAGGATGCCATGATGGAAGAATATCAGTCCATCATGAAGAATGATGGTGTGGAGATTGTGTCGAGATTTGAGCAGAAGTCGGTAGTGACTTCCAAGTGGATTTACAAAATCAAACATGGAGCAGATGGCATATTGAAAAGCATAAAGCTAGATTTGTGGCTAGAGGATTCTCTCAGAAAGAGGGAATTGCTTATGATGAAACATTTGCTCCAGTTGCTCAGTATACTTGCGTCAGGACGATTATAGCTCTTGCTTCAATTATGGGATGGAAGTTGCATCAGATGGATGTTAAGACTGCCTTTCTTAGTGGTGTGATTGAGGAATATGTCTACATTGAACAACTAAAGGGATTTGTGATCCATGGGAAACCCATGCATGTAGACTGAAGCATACCTTATATGGACTCAAGCAAGCATCAGGAGCTTGGTATGCTAGGATTAACAAATACTTGGTGAGCTTAGGATTCACCAAGGGTGATGCAGATCCCAACCTTTACTACAAGGTTGTGGATGGAGTACCTTTGATCCTAGTGCTTTATATTGATGACTTGTTTCTCACTGAAGATGAGAAACTTATTGAGTGGTGTAAGAGGAAGCTAGCCTTTGAGTTCGAGGTGAAGGACCTTGGTTTGATGCACTACTTCTTGAGATTAGAAGTATGGTAGAAGCATGATGAGATCTTCTTGAGCCAGGGAAGTACACCATTGATATCCTAAAGAGATTTGGGATTATGGACTATAAGTCCATGGCCACACCAATGGATTCCAATCTAAAGAATATAAGAGATTCAGCTTCCGATTCAAATTTGATAGATCCTATCCTGTATAGATATTTGATCGGATTGTTGATGTATCTGGTTAACACCAAACCAGATATTTGTTTTGCAGTGGGTGCTCTTAGCTAGTTCATGAGTGAGCCGAGACAGATACACTAGGTTGCTACAAAACATGTGTTGAGGTACTTACGTGGCATAATGGGATATGGCCTAAGTTATGCTTCCAATATAGATACGAGATTGTAGGGATATTTCGATTCTGATTAGGCAAGGAATGTTGCAGGTAGGAAGAGCACTTCCGGGTGTTGCTTTAGTTTGGGATCTGTCATGATTTCTTAGTGTAGCAAGAATCAAACCTCAATGGAATTGAGCATCAGAGGTTGAGTATATTGTAGTGTGTGTTGCAACAAAGGAAGAAGTGTGGCTTCGAAAACTCCTTGCAGGATTGTTTGATTAAATGAAAAAGCCAACTTTGATTCATTGTGATAACTAGAGCTGTGTGCAACTGTCAGTGAATCCAGTACTTCATGATAAATCGAAGCATATCGAGATTCAGTACCATTACATCTGTGACATGGTGCAAAAAGGTGCAGTCTAGCTCTAGTATGTGCCTACAAATGATCAGACTGTTGATATTCTCACCAAGCCTCTTCCCAGGGAAAAGTTTGTATACTTTTGTTATCGACATGGAGTATTGGAAAATGTTTCCCTCGTTGAGAGGGAAGATTGATTTTGGAACATCAGTGAGACATTCTCCTTGAGACAAGGAGAATGGTGTGTCTCTTCCTTTGAGAGGAATTTGAGAGGAAGAGAGAGGGAGATAGACGATTGTTTACATGTAGGCTCCTCGATGGACTGGGTTGAGTTATTGACTCCTCGATGCACTAAGTTGAGTTGTTACATGTAGACTCCCTAATGGACTAGGTTGAGTTGGTGCATGTTGACTCCTCAATGGACTAGGTTCAGTTGTTGACTTCTCGATGGATTGAGTTGAGTTCTTACATGTAAAATCCTTGATGGATTGTGTTGAGTTGGTGCATGTTGACTCCTAAATGGATTGGTTTGAGTTGTTCACTCCTCGATGGATTGAGTTGAGTTGTTACATGTACACTCCCCGATGGATAGGGTTGAGTTGGTGCATGTTGACTCCCCAATGGACCAGGTTGAATTGTTGACACTTCTTGATGGACTGAGTTATGTCGAAAGACTTGTTGTCGCCTCACACGCACTTGGGGGGGGAATTAGCACAACGTAAATATTCATGCTGCTAAGTTTGTCCTTTGGGGCAAGTCTTGAGTCAGGGGCTGTCACTTGATCCTAACTTCTCCGTTTAGGCCACTCCTAATGGATCCAAGGGGGGTTAGTCCCTATGAAAGAGTTGCTGAGGCTCTTACTTTTATTAGTTATGGATGAATTGTTTTGTTGGGAGTTTTGATAAATCACTGTTGAAACAAGCTACTTGCAAGTAAAATTAATATAACAACATCATGAAAATAAATATGACTATTATAACATAAATGACTTAAAAGCAAAATATGAAATTGAAGATAGTGCTAGTGCCAAATGGAGTCAAAATAACATAATGCTGCTAAAAGCTGTAAATGTATTGCAAGTGGAGTCTTGGTCAGTTTTAGTTATTAGGGATGAACTAAGTTATTGGAAAGGGGATTCTCAATATACTGTGAAGTATTGAGAATATGTCTGAATTCTGAGAAGAGTGGCTCCACACGGGAAAATGTGGGCTGGATGGAGTCGTGGCGGGGTGTTCAACACTACACCAACAAGGATGTAGCCTAGTGGGACCCCACGGCCACTTTCTAGTTATTCCCGTTTTCCCTGAAGAATTTTCCCAGTATTCCTCAGGTTCCTTAGACCGGATTTTCGTAATGTTATATGGGTTGTAGATTTTATTAATATGAGTTGATTAATTAGATGTGAGGAATTAATGAATGCACAATACCACTTTTTGTATCCCTAAGTCTCGGACTAAGCTACGAGGAGTAGAGCATACATGGTAGAGGAAAATGTTTGTTCCGGTTAGTGAAAGCAAATAACAATTATATAGCCCTTCAAGGATGGATTGTGTGCTTGTGTTGCAAGATAGTCAGAGAAATTTAATTTTAAACATAAAGTAAACATGCAAAAATATGGGCTTTTCTAATTACTACAACCAAGAATCTCTTTCCGACCTGGATGTCGTATTCAGGAAAGCGAGGTTGGGTAAGTACTTGGTTACTTTAAAAGAAATTATAATCTTGAAATAAACAACGATTGATCTACAAGGACTAAAGCTAACCTACTTAAAACAATCACATTGCTTCAAGTACAGATACGGGCTTCCCTCAAATGGGGGAAGAGGGGTGTGGGAGGCATAATCCCACTTGCTCTTTATTAACGTTTATTACAATTTTTTCTTCTAGGAAATCTTTTTATCCTTTGAAAATAGGAGCAAAAAATTTACAAGTTTATGAGAGAAGGGGAATGAAAATAGGGGAAAAAAGGATGGGGGGTTGGAAGAGTCTTTTCGAATGGTTCAAGCCTTAAAAGGGTCTTCTAATCCTCCTCCTTGCAAAATAAACCTAAAAACCAACAGACTAAAAATGGAAAGTTAGTGGATTAGTCCAATATTTACACTAAAATTCTACACTACTTTAGTACTTGCAGATAATGGAAATGATTAAAACTTCTAAGTACTAAAACAATTTATTTTTAGATGTAAGTCAAAAGATGAAACTCGAAGATTTAAGATCTAAACTAATGCAATCAAAATTGAAAGATAAACTTGTTAGATTTGATTTAGCTTGCAATAAAAAGTAACCAGGAGGAAAATATTGTAATTTTTGTAGAAAGAAGGGAAACAATTGCTCAAGCCTTGAATCTTTTTAGAAAACTTGGAGATTTGACTGTAGACAACAAAGAATGCTATGCTTTCATTCAACCAACAATCCAAAGCAAAGGATGAAGCAGCTTAGCTCAACCTTTAGCTCGAAAAAGGAAACCAAACATTGATTAAGCTTGCACAAAACAAATTAGATCTGGTACATCCCACAGTTAGAAAACCAAAAGATCATGAAATATAGTTGAATAAAGCATGAACTCGTAGATCTCTAATAACAAGGAAGTAAATAGGAAAATTGAAAGCCTCAAATGCCTATCGTATGTGCTACAAAGAGCCCTCTAAGCTAGATTATTGATCTACGCAAAGCAAAATAAATGAACAATATTACCTCTTATAGAAAATATCACATGCACAACTTGCCACAAGATCAATGAGCCTCCAAAGCCTTTGATTTTATTAACATATAACAATGGACAATACAACATGAGCAGAGGTTCCTTGCTTCCGTCCTGAATGAGGAAGAAGGCCTCACTTTTATAGAGTAACCAAGCCCTGGGGGGCACCAACCAACTGCCAGAGAGAGAAGAGTTGCACTTGAGTTCATGGAGATGATTGTGGAGGCATTGGAGTCAAGTAGAGATTCTCCCTAATGGGATGCCCCACCTCTTCAAAGGAGTGATGCGCTCCATCTAAAAGATCCACCAACCAAACTATTGATCGCCACATAGCATGTCGAGAGGGCCCATGATGGAGGCGCAATTCAAAACCAATCGCTAGCCTCCAATCAACATGAGATCATACAGTTAGGATGAGGTTGCCTTGATTTTAGGAAGAGATCGCCAATGTTTCTCAATACTACATATGATGACGTCAAGCCACAACATGAGGGCCCACTCCTATCACGCGAGTTTGAAAAGGGACTTAACTCCAAGATTCAATGCACTCGCTAGTTCATAAAATTTCAATGTATAATGAACCCCTTTAATCCTAAGTATGAAACGCCCATCCTTAAGAAACTATTCGCCACTTTTCCTAAGTCATTTGACCAAGATTTGACTTGACTTTTGATTTTTGACTTTAGTGCAATTTGTCGTAATTTAGCATTTTTTGCCACTTCGTCGCACCAATAGAGAAATAATGCCATACAGGATAAAATAGTCACTCGGAGCATGGGAAAAGTGGGTCCTAGGATAATAGAGGCGCTCTGAGATTCAAAACAAGCCCATACACGCCAAAAACGAACTCCATATCATACTTTTATTACATTTTGAATTTTTCCATTTAAACCATTAAAAATGGCCTAAAAATGCGGAAAATTTTACTTTTTCGAAAATAAAAAAACTAATGGGGACCTAGTACATGTTCATAATGACTCAAAACCATGTCTAAGACACTTATATACATTAACACATGAACTTAAATAGCCTCCCAGGGTTTAACCACCAAGACGCAAATTCCAGCATTGGAGGAGCGGTGAAAAACTCAAAATTATACATTGCTTATTCAACATTGCATAATTGACAAGGGAAAAAACACCTTGGAATGATCGGATTGATGGCCAAGTCCTTTACAAATTTTTTGTCATGTTAGAACATTTATTACAACGTCCCTAAGGGGTATGGAAATGCATTTATTAAAAAGGATGGGACCACACTTGGTCCTGATGTAAACACAGACTTCTGAGCACTGAATAAGAACAACTGATTTGTTCTAAGCCTTGGTGGCTCACTGGAAATCCCCTAAGTGCAACTTAGATGATAACAAGACATTCCTTATAATATAGAGATGTTTAAGACAGTCGCGATGCTTAGATGATATCCAGATGTGTTCTAGCATGATGATGCCTCCCTAGTTAAGAGGCAGTGTTGGTGTTATAGCTGTGCGAGGCATCCTCACTTCAAGTCGACCCCAAAAGAATTAACAAAATATAATTATTGTTATGCTGGAAAAGAAGGCCGGCTCCGATAAGAAGGACAAGTCGGCCCCAATGAAAAAGTCAGTCAGAAATCAAGTATAAATAAAGGAGACACCTCATTCATTTCATCCATCAAGCAAGTTCGCTACACATCATCAAGGAAGTGCGCAAAAGAGAGAAGAAGATTGTTTTTGGGGTTTATATCTTTTGAGAGTTTCTTCTTTGGATTATCTTTATCTTAGTTATGTATCTGGATGTATATTGTATCTTGAACTAATATCTCTATAAGAAGGTTGTTGGGTTTTCTCCCTTATGGTTTCCTAGGATAAATTTGTGTCTATTGTTTTTGTGCTTTGGTTATTGTTTCAGTGATCCTTATTTATATTTTGCTGCAAATAAGATTGAAATTATACTGTTATCTTAAAATCTAACATGAAGGTTATGCATGGCTATCTTGAGGAGCGCTCTCCCATAACATAGATTCCAAGGCATGTGGAAGGTTACATATGAGGAATCAACCATCATTGACACACTTTTCTAGGGTGCACAGACGAAGTTAGTTAGGAAAATAATATATTTTATTGTAAGAGAAATCTGAATCCCTCTATATAAGGGAGTTTTCTCTCCATTTTTTGTATGATGGTTGAGGGATTGGGGATTGAAGGAATTCTCCCCTTGGGCTACATTGTATATCAGATTTGGAAACTTAATAGAAGATTGGAGGTGTAGATTTTACTTCATGTGAGTCTTTTTTTATGTTGTATTTATTTCATAATGCTGTTTATTATTGTAGGAAAATCCTTATAACTCATTTAAAATCCATGTTGGATAATATAATGTGAGACAAACCCTCTTGTATTATTATTGTTGTATGAACCTTGCTTCTAATAAATCACTTGTTGCTAGGATTAATATAACGTCACCTTCATAACCTTGTTTTAGTGAAGCAACCGTAGCTCTCCAAGGTAATTTTCTGTAGTAATTCCAGCAAAGTTAAGGCATATTTTGTTAGAGTTTTTACTTTAATTCGCTTAGGGTAGATCTTTAAACTGAAAGATAGATAAGCACAACAACACACAAGAACACAAAGATTTTGCTCGAGGAAACCATACAGGAGAAAACCCCGCAACTTCTTCAGAATAGTTCTGTAACTTAGTACAATATCAAACCAAGATAGAATACCCAAAGATAAGATGTCTTCAACAGCTTCTTCTTCTCCTTCACTGGCGCACTTGTCTTTCTCTCTCTCGAGCGAACTTGCCTGAATGATGTGTGTCCAAATGAGGGAGGGCGCCTCCCTATTTATACTTTACAAGTGTCTGGCCAAAAACCCTAACAGGGCTGACTTCCCTCTTGGGATACTCAAAAATCTATTTTACAGTATTTCTTCTGGGGATTATGGCCCCAACTTACAACAGAGGTTTTACCTCGATATTCTAGCATGACCAAATACAATAATGACATCCCCGAAACGAAGGAAAAACATCTCCGACGGAGGTACAATAAAAAATACAATAGAATATCTTATGAAGTTACATTTTCAATGACACTCCCTCTTAACTAGGAAGGTATTCTCCCGACTCGGTCATCGTCACAACTGGACACAGTCTCTGGACATCATCATCATCGTTGGATCATCATCGCTGGATCATCATCACTGGATCATCATTGTTGGATCATCATCATTGTTGCATCAATTATCATCTTGTCTACCATTGACTAGTGACATCTTTTGAATCTATCTGTCCTTAGAAGTTCTACAAAGCCAACCTTGTTTCATGCTAGATGTAGGCCTAGATCCCTTCTAGGACTTCATCAACATATCTGTACAGTGCCAGCCCTTTTTCATGTTGGATGTACCTGGTATAGTGCCAGTCCTTTTTCTTATTGGATGTACCTTGCAGTGCCAGTCCTGTTTCATCTTGGATGCATATCTCTGTAGTGTCAATCCTCTTTCATATTGATTGCCTTCGCAGGGTTAGTCTTGTTTCATACTAAATGTGGATCTCTACAGTGTCAATCTTGTTTCATATTGAATGCCTTCTCAAGGTCAATCCTATTTCATACTAAATGCGGATCTATGCAGTGTTAGTCATGTTTCATATTGAATGCCTTCGCAGGGTTAGTCCTGTTTCATATTGAATGTGGATCTCTGTAGGGTCAGTCCTATCTCATACTGAATGCAGGCCTAGAACTAGAACCATCTAGGATTTCATAGAGCCAGTCATGTTTCATACTAGATGTGTTTCTCTGTAGGGTCAGTCCTGTTTCATACAGAATGCAGGCCTAAACCATCTAGGACTTCAATACTCCTCGCGATGGAAATCGATCTGTACAACTCCAATCTTGTCCTTAAACTACTCAAACTTCTCTCTCGTTAGAGGCTTGGTCAAAACATCGGTCGTCCGCTCATCCGTCGCCACATACTGGAGCTTCATTGCTCCTCTCTGCACCATATCCTTGATATAGTGATACTTGATCTTTATGTGCTTCGACTTGTCATGGAACATCAGGTTCTCGTATAGCTTCACACAACTCTGGTTGTCACAGAAGATACAAGTCGCCTCTAACTCGAGATCAAAGAAATATGACAGTAGCTTCTAAAGCCATACTTCCTCACAACTAGCCAAACAAGTTGCAATGTACTATGCTTCGGCTGTACTCAGTGTCCCATCGACTGCTTCCTGCTAAACCAAGAGATCACCCTGGATCCCAAATTGAAGCAGCATCCTGAAGTGCTCTTTCTGTCTGTAGTACTGCCTGCCCAATCTAAATCAACATAGCCATGTAGGTTAATCTTATGATTCGTCGCATATTTGAGCCCATACTCGATTGTAACCTTCAGGTACCTCAATATGTTCCTAGTAAAGCATATTTCTAGCCTTATGTTCGTCAAGTACATCCACAAACCAATTATCTGCCTATACATCGTGGCATTAATTGTCTTAGAAGAGGCATCACTTAATAGCTTCAAGTTTGATGCCATGGGTGTGGCAATAGCCTTGCAGTCCATCATTTTGAACCTCTTCAGAACCTCTACTGCATACTTTCCTTGTCCAAGAAGTATCCCATCTGAATTCTGCCAAACCTCCAGTCCTAAGAGGTAGTGCATCATCCCCAGGTTCTTCATCTTGAACTCTGCGACAAGCCTTCTCTTTCTATCTGCAATGAGCTCATCCTCTCCTATTAAGAACAGGTCATCTACATACAGTAGGAGTATCACTGGTCTTCCTCCCTTAACCTTGAAGTAGAGGTTGGAATCTGCTTTACTCTTGGTAAAGCCTAAGCTCATCAGAAAGTTATCCATCTGATCATACGACGTCCTAGGTGCCTGCTTCAAACCGTATAAGGCCTTCTTTAATTTGCACACATGAGTCTGTCTGTCATGTGTCTCGAATCCTTGCGGCTGCTCCACATACACTTCCTCTTCAACTACACCATTCATGAAAGTTGTCTTGACATCCATCTGGTGTATCTTCCATTTCATTACTACAACTAAGGTTAGTACTGATTTGATGGAAGTGTATCTTGCTATTGGTGCAAATGTATCATAATCGATGCCTTCTTTCTGGGAGAAGGACATGCCACAAACCTTACCTTGTATTTTTAGACGTTATCGTCTGTAGCATGCTTGATTTTGTCGATCAATTTGGAAAACACTACAGACTTCCCTTATGGTCTTGGAACTATCTTCCATAAATCATTCTTCATAATCGACTGCTATTCTTCAATCATGGCTTCCTTCCACTCCTTCTCAGCAGCTTCTTCATAGTTGGAAGGTTCATTATTAATGATGTCCCATAATAGGGCTACGTAGCTGGAGTATGGTCTTGGTCTTTTGCTTTCTCTAAGTGTCCCATCTAGAGCGCCTTACCTTTCTGCATCTTAAATAGCTTCACGTGCCCATGCTGATCTTCTCTTGTAGGAACTCTTCTCATAAGGTGGATCTACAGGTTCCTGAGGTTCTGTCATGTCATTATCTTCATGGTTTTCTTGAGTCATTTCTTCCGTAACTGTATCTTTGGTTCTAAGGACTTCGGGTTCTTTGGCATCTTCAATGTGGATTTGTTTTGACTTGTTGTAAGATGAGACGTCATCAAAAGTAACGTCTCTATTGGTCTCGATCTTCTTGAATCTTGGGAAGTATATCTGGTATGCTTTTGATTTGTCACTGTATTCCAAGAATATGCCTTTCTTTCCTGAAGGGTCTAGCTTTATCCTCTTTTCTTTGGGGACATGTATGTACAGAGGGCAGCCAAGTATTCGGAGATGGCTGACTTATGGTTTCCTTCTTGAAAAGACTTCTTTTGGAGTCTTGTTATTCAGAACATGGTGAGGTGTTCTGTTTCGTACATATACGGTTGTTCTTGCTGCTTATGCCCATAGGTGCAAAGGAAGGTCTTGGTCATGAAGCATCGCCTTTGTTGCTTCCATTATTGTTCTATTCTTTTTTTCTGCAATGCCATTTTGCTGAGGATTGTAGGGAGTGCTCATCTCCCTCTTAATTATGGATTCTCTACATAGGTCTTTGAATTCATTTGAAGTGAATTCTCCACCATTGTCTAATCGTAAGGTCTTGATTTGTTTTTCAGTGTGATTCTCTACCAAAGCTTTGAATTCTTTGAATTTACTAAAAACTTCATCTTTGTCTTTCAAGAAGTAAATCCAAGTTTTACGAGAATAATCATGTATGAAAGAAACATAGTATGCATACCCTCTTAAGGAATTGAATGACATGGGGCTGCATACATCTGAGTGGATTATTTCCAAGATTTCTTTTGCCTTGCTTTCACTGCTTGGAAATGATTTCTTTACATTCTTCCCTTGCGCACATCCTTTGCAAGTGCCTTCATGTTTTGCTTGGAATTTGAGAAGACCTGATATTGCTTTGCTTGCAATTTGTAGATCCCTATAGTGTACGTGTGCAAGTCTTCGATGTCATAGTTTGTTAGACACTGAGAGGGGGGGGTGAATCAGTGTAAAGCCAATTTTACAACTTTTCTTAACTTGTCATACTTAACTAACAATTCATCATTTCATTATTCTACCAATCTAATAGTCATTTCATGAACTTCATCATTCACATATCATAGCATTCAAATCATCAAGAACCGTAACACAAAAGAACACAACACCATATAATTTTGTAATCTTTTTGTATTAGTTTTGGTCCGGCTACAACCTTTAGGTAAAATTAGCACCTACTGATATGAAGAGCACCTACTCTACATCCAGGACCCTGCCTGGTTTTCTTAGACTCTGCTAAGAAGGGTTTGAGGTATCCTAACCTCAAAAGCAAGTCAAGCTTGCATTTATAATTTAAGCTCACTGTTCACATCAACATCATCTGTCTCTTCAATCTGTTCTGCTGTTGGTCAATACTGCTGATCATCTGCTCAACACTCTCATCAATACTGCTGCAACCACTTCTCAATCTCCGCTGTTCATCAACACTCTGTCAGGCACATCATTCTGACCATAACCATGAATACAACATACTGTCCATCAAATAGCTGTCAGCATCATCCAACCATCATCATATCAATCTGCTCTGCTGCTTGTCAACATCATCAATAATTTTGTTAGTCTGCATGCATCATCACATCATAGCATGTCTCATATTCACCAACTCTGTCATGTCAGTTTGTTGTAGGTGTATTGTTTATGCACCACAAGAAATCTGTTGTGTCACTGCTGTCATCATCATCATGGTCTTCTTTACTTTGTCACTGATCATAACTTGACAGAGTTGAGCATGTCAAGTCATCAAGGAAGTCTTCAATTCTCTTCTCTTCTTTGCTGAGTCATGTCTTGAAGATATCATTGTCACCCATACCTTCTCATGTCTTAGCTTGTCATTAGGATAACTCAGCCTTAGACTAATCACACTCCACACTCAGCCTCGTAAGCTAGGGCTGTCATCTTTTGTCAATGTTCAAGCTTTGTGTTGTCAACCTCATGGACTGTGTATACAAGCATACCTCTTTCTAGGCAACTACACATGTCAAACTGAACTGTGTATCATCCTTGGACTTGGAAGCATCGAAAGTTGAACTGTGGAAGAAACTCAGGCTTGTCTACATGCTGAGAAAAACCCCATCCAAATCCTAAGTCTGAACTATGTTCTTACAGACACATTCAGATGTGTTTCAAGCTTGACTGTGCATGCAAGCTTGCACTGTGGACCAATTCAGACTGTGTCTCAACCACTGTCATCTACCTCAGACTTGGAGTCAAACTCGGGACTGTTCATCACTCATCATCCTAGGGTTCCAAACCTCTCCACAAGAGACTGTCAACTTCTTCAACAAACTAGGGCTGTCATTTTTTAAGCTCCAAGGATCTCCAAGCTCTTTTCAAGCTCAGTTAAGATCGTTGACTCTGGACTTTTGATGACAGTGCTTCCAAAACATTGTATGCACAAATAGAGTGCCTCCTTTACATCCTTTGAATTCTTCTCTGTGTACTAAGATCTATATGTATCCAAGAGTGATCACTTCCCCTCTTCATTCTAGCACATCATTGCATACCTCTGAGCATATACGTCATCACTGAGCATTGCTAAACATTTTACTGTGTAAACATCATCTCATTGTGTGATGAATAAGTCAATGTGTAATCATTATACTACTGTATGCTAACTAATCACTGTGTAATCATCATCTCACTGTATGCTAACAAGTCATTGTGTGAGTGCCATTCCACTTTATGGTAAATTGGCCACTGTATAAGCATCATATCATTGTATATTGAATAAGTCACTGTGTAATCATCTCATGCATATATCACTATCTGCACAGTAGTTAACATACCTTGCAAAGACAAGCTCGTGACTGTGTTATTTACTGAGATCTCATCAAACTACGGTCTTCTAACATTGCCACTGTACCTCGAGGCTCGAACTGTTGATATGTAATTACTGTGAATAGAGACTTCCTCTCCAACTACTGAAGGCCTGCTAAAGCTCGGGACTGTAACTTCTTCCTGTTGCTATTTATCATCCTCAGTCTAACAACAGCTGCGAGCTCACTCTCCTTTGCAAATTCGTTGGTTTATTCCATAGATATCATTAGGACAGATATTAACCTTGGGTTCTTTGCTGCTTCAATTCAGGTCTGTTCTTCTCATGAATTCGGAACAAATTTTAGGTCTTGTTCAAATGCTGGTGAAGTATAAATTCAGGACTGTGTAGGGCTTATTTGAATGCTTGTGAATAGGTCATGAGCAATCTCAGCCCACTCCTCCATATGTCCTCAGTCCACTGTGACCTTCACTGCTAATTTTTCATGTGTATGCTGCACTTTACACTCTGTCAAACTTTACATGGCAATCAAGATGCCTCTAGGTGACACATACCAAGAAGAAATCAACCATAGAAAATGATTGTCACTGAACCAGTGAGCTGCTGCCACTGATCAAATTCAACAAAATGATGTTTCTGTGGACTGCACTGAGGCTTCAGTTGACTGTGCTGAAGCTGCAGTTGACTATACAAACCCTCCGTGGCTGAGAAAAGTGTTGTGGGTGACTGTCTGGAGGTTCGGGTGCCTTGTACAAGCCCTAGTAGGGCTGCGGCCTGCTTGGGAGAGGCCCTGAAGGCTGCTGTTGAGGTTTGGCCTGTTGTAGAATGCCCTAGATAGGGCTTGACCTCCCTGGTGAAGACCCTAGCAGGGTTAGGGCCACATAAAATTTAAATCCAAACAAGAAACTTCCATGAAAATTCAGAACTGTGTCAGTACTTGGTCTACTCCACGAAATTTCCAGTCAAACTGCCTCAGTTCAGCGAGTTACTCCACCGAAAATTTCCCAGAGACATTGCTCCAGCGAATTTTTTCCTCAGCCAAAAATCTCAGAGCTCCACTGAAATTTCACACCCACAAATGAGAGCCCTCGTGCTCTATTTATACTAATTTTCAACCATATTTTGGGGAGTCGACTTGTATAAAAAAAATATTTTAATTTTAAATATCTTATTTAACTGAGCCGACTTGACATATTTGTATTTTTAATTTTCCTTTTTGAATAACTTGTGGAGCCGACTTTGCAATTTGCATTTTGGATTATTCCTTCATTCAAGGAAAGAAACCCATGTCGATTTTATTAAGAGTTTAACACTCCATCGTGGAGATTCATTAAGGCTGTTGGGACTTGGCACTTGAGATTCACATTTTGATCTGCTGCGAGTATTTAGGCAAGCTGTGTGTCTTGACTTTTGATTTTTAGACTGTCCATTTTGCTACAGATTGAATGCTCGCATTGCTGGAGACTTTCAGGCTTGTGCTTTTGCATAATTCTCAACCAACTTTGACAGTTAATCAAGCATCTGCAATCAACTATTTGTTCCATCCTTAAATTGATCTAACCTTTACCATCCCGATGACATCCTGTGGGGCCAATGTTGGCATCAATGACAACTTCATCAACAATAGTTCACTTGGTTCTATAGAGTCATGAAGTAAGGCTTGTTCTGGTCATCCTTTCAACTTGTACAGACCTCCCTCTTGCTCTCCAATTATTGTTGCATCATCTATTGTTTTTCCTCTTGGCCATCAACGAATGCAACATAGAATCCGTTAGCATCTAAAGCTGAGATGGAGAGGAGGTTTCTTCAAACCTGGTATGTAGAGAACATCTTGCATCTTCATTGACTTTCTAGAGTCCAACTTGTAAGAGGCTTCTCCACTCCCTTTTATGGGATATTGATAATCGTCTCCAAGTTTCACCTTGTGAGGTGACTCATGTTTTGATAGGTTAATGAAGGATTCTTTGTATCTTGTCATATGCTTGGAAGCTCCATTGTCCATCGGCCAATCATTGCTTCCATGGGTAATGGTACCTATAAGAGCTTAAATCAGAACATATTCTTCATCACTTGAAGAATCTTCTCGTGTTCTCTGCTTGCGGGTTCATCATCTTCTGCAGTATGTGCATGATGCCTCTTCTTTTTGTTTGCCTTGGAGGATCCTTTGTTTCTGGGACAATCTCTTGAGAAATGGCCTTTCTCATCACATGTGTAGCATCTAAGATTTGTGTAGTCCCTTCTTCGTCTATGATTCTTTTGGAATTTCTTGGGTCTTCTGTGAGAGTGATCCTCCCTCTTTCCTTCATTCTTCTTTGCTTGAGCTGTTAGAGCTTGATCATCACTTGCTCCCATCTTCACTTCTCTTGATACTAATTGAGCTTCTTCTTGAGTGCATTCCTCCCACAGCCTGTTGAACTTGATTAGTTTCTTTTTGGCACATATTTCTTGAATGAATGAGTCCCGTGACCTTGGAAGTCCATTCAAGGTAGTCATCGTAATCTCTCCTTCTTCAACATTTTCTTCAATGGCCTCTAATTGCTCCTTGATCCGAGAAACCCTTGTGAAGTAAGACTGAATGGTTTCTGAATGTTGGATCTTCACATTCTTGAGTTGATTCCTCAGAGTCATCTTTCGGTTGATGTTCTTTCCTTCAAATAGCTTGGTCAAAGCATCAAACATCTTCTTAGGTGTCTTCAATGATGATACATGAGGGATGAGGTTATCCTTGATCGGATCTGCAATAATCCTTTTAGCTCTTATCATGCTCTTCTTGTGGTTTTCCTTTGCCTCTTCTCCCTTTGGTTCTAGAACCTCGTCATTGACATATTTGTCCAGGTCATTCTCCTCTAGGATAAGAGAGATTCTATACTTCCATGCTCAGAAGTTATCTGCTCCTTCAAGCTTATCCTCAACCTTGGTGTGATTCATCATCTTGATATGAGAACCTTAGATGGAAATATCAAGGGAATAGATCTTATCAATTTGAGATGCCCAAGCTAATTCTGGATTTGGTTGACCTTGGGTTCCACAGAGAAACCCTAATTTTCCAAACTTGGAATCTTGAAATTCTGTCTGGATAGAAGGATCCACCTCCTGTAGGCAAGTTGTCTAGTGAGGTCCTTTACCAAATTCTGTGGAGGGAAACTTCAAAAACTTGATGCCCTAGTTTCCTTCGACAACAATGATTATGTCAAAATTGAAACTTCTCCAAATTGGAATCTTTCTCCACCAAAAGATGCACCTCCTTGAGGTGAGTTAGCGTAGTCCTCTTTTCTAGAATTTTCGTGGGGAAAGTTGCTAGAACTTGGAAGCCCTAGTTTTCATAGGTGCATAGTGCCCTCTTTCAGAGTGGTTTTGATCCCATGTTAGAGTTTTTACTTTAATTCACTTAGGTTAGATCTTTAAACTAAAAGATAGACAAGCACAACAATACACAATAACACAAATATTTTCCTCGGGTAAACCATAAAGGAGAAAGCCCCGCAACTTCTTCAGAATAGTTCCGTCACTTTGTACAATGTCAAACCAAGATAGAATACCCAAAGATAAGATGCCTTCAGCAGCTTCTTCTTCTCCTTCATTGGCGCACTTGTCTTTCTCTCTCTTGAGCGAACTTGCTTGAGTGATGTGTGTCCAAATGAGGGAGGGGGCTTCCTTATTTATACTTTACAAGTGATTGACCAAAAACCCTAACATGGCCGACTTCCCTCTTGGCATACTCAAAAATATATTTTACATTATTTATTCTAGGGACTATTGCCACGACTTACAACAGAGGTTTTACCTTGATATTCTAGCATGACCAAATACAATAATGAAATCTCCGAATGGAGAAAAAACATCTTCGATGGAGGTACAATAAAATACAATAAGAATATACAATAGAATATTTTCCGAAGTTACATTCTCAACAACAGATGTGTGGCATGTCTGATAGCTCCTTTTTGCCTCACACATTCAGATATCTTCCCTCTTAGATCCATGCCCATTTGACTCCATTTAGCCCATTATTTGGTAGGCATTGATCCTTGGGTTTTCCCTCACCTTTGCCTCTTAATCCATGCATCATTTTTTCACTATTACTACAACAACCACATTTTGTTAAGTCTTACTCTTCTTAAATCACCAAGAGCCCCGACTCCATAGACTTAGCAATCTCTTCTAGGTATGTCTCTCTTGAGTTGGAGGAGAGCCAACAAAAGGATATAGGAAGTGCTACTAAGGTGACAGTGGGTAGCCTTCCTAAAGTTGCACAGGACTAGCTCCTTGATACTTGGGACTTTACATATTGTGGATGCTAGATTTTGTTGTAAAATGGAGTACATGTGATTCATTGTAATTAGGTATGGCAGCTCTTTGGTAACCAAGGTGCTTATGACAATTTCAATATCTCATGATCTCTTATGCTCATTTGTTTCTATGTGGTTTCTATTTACTTTCCCCAAGGCACTTGCTTTCAACATGCATCTGCAATGAAGCCTCTGGTTTTATGCATAATTCAAATACCATTTCTAAAGTGTCTCAATACCTCAACAGCGTATTTGAATTATGCACTAGGAATAAAGTATTCCTAGTGCATAATTGAAATACTTGAATTATGACAAGTATTCCTAGTGCAAGAAAATAAATAACATCCATCAGCACACCCTGCAGTGCTTTGCTGTATTGCTCTGCGTGAGCTATTTCTTTAGTGTTTGCATTTTAAGCCAACTATTCACAGGTGCCTCCAATCTCTACTTATCAGAAAATAATGTTTTTGTCTATTCATCTAATCCGTATAGGCTGTATTTGGGAATATCCCTTTTTCAGTGATAAGGAAAAATAAAATATCATGTACCAAATGGTGAGTAATCTATTGAGGAACTTACTGGACTCACATCAGTGGGGGGGAAATCATTTTTAAAAATGTTGGAGAACGCTTTGCTAGATGACTTGGTGAACAATCAAATGTTTGAAATGATTTTCTGATAATTGATGGATAATACTACAAGCTGTTTGATTCTGAGGCAGTCAAGATAAGAAAATTACTTATGATATTGGAATTGTCATCTTGTTTTTTTATTTTCAAGATAAGTAAGTTATCAGAGGTTCATGCTTTTCTTTCTCAATATACTTAATCTTTAAAGCACAGTTAATAGCAAAATGCTTATAACATACAACAGTATGGATCTGTACGATTTGAGTGTTTATTTATTGGTGAACTACTTTTGATGTTTGTGTGTCTTTATCGATGGTTTACATGTATTTTCATGTTAGTAACTTTTCATAATAACTGCCCACTTTTGCCTTTTTTTTTTTGCAGTGGATATTTTTTATTATGAAGGCATATACAAATCTCTCGAGTGGCTGTCTCAGTTTGAAATTGAGGCAAACGTTAAAGTTGCTGAATCAGGTGTTCTCCGAGGCCTCAATATAGATGATGTAAAAAAGGCAGGAGAGCTTATGGTGTTCAAGGATGGATGTGTAGATTTCTTAAACCAAATCCTAAGGAAACTAGGCAGTTCAAATGTGGACGTGCATATACTTTCTGTTTGTTGGAGTGGAGATCTCATCAGGGCTGCCATTTTGTCAAGTACATGCATCTTAAACTTTTACTTGAAATTGTTACATTTGGCTCGTCCTTGTAGTATGGTAGCATTTAATGTCCATGGTTTTAGACTTGTCCTAGCAGTCTCACATTAACTTGATTTGTGTTATTTTCTCACTGCTTTAGTTTTTTGACTTGTTCCAAAAGACAGTGGTAAATTCAGGAAGAAAACCTACGAAATATGGCAAGAGCTATCCATTGAGCTGCAGAGCATTTAATGTGGCTACAGCAGGCTTGATGACCATTGGATCTCGAGCAGCTCAAGATCCAGCGATCATCAAGCTTGCTGCAGCTGCATTAAATGCTGTGCAGCTCAATGGATAGCTCTTGCCGTAAACCCCTTGACATTATTAAGTACGACTTAATAAATTGGTCATAATTAGATATGGCTTAAGGGTTTACAATTCTACCATGGTTGCATGGGAACTCGTTCCCACTGCTGGGAACCCGTTCCTCAAGTCGTGAGAACATCGGAACAAGTAGGGAAAAATGAAAAATCTCTTTTGGCTGGGAACGACCATGTGAACTTTGGGAATGTTCCCAATGTTCCTGGGTAGATTCCTTCTAAAAATAGGGATCATTCTGGGAACGCCCCCAGGAGCTTCTTCGGGGAGCATTCTGGTAATGTCCTAGAAACTTCTCTTGACGAGCATTCAGGGAATGTCTTAGAAGATCTGCAACTGTTTTGGGTAATTATAGTTCCAACTTCCTACGGCCTGCTAGACCCTGACAGGTACCAAAACAGGCCTATATCAAGCTTGTTTAGGCACCAAATCAGAGTGGGTTCATATGGAGCCATCTTGGCTATTATAAGCCAAAAAATAATAAAACAATTGAAAACGGATCCTAAGCTCAAGCAAACAAATACAAAAGCACACCCTCAATTTTTCTTCGCTTTACATTTTTTAGTTGCAACAAGAGAGCTGTAGGTTCTTTTCATTCATTCTGCAATTTTTCTTTCATGTATGATGTATTTTTTGAGAAATATGTCTTGTAGACTCTTTTGGTTTGCATCCACTTGGGGTATTTGAACCAGGGTCTCTGCATTTATGCAAGCTTGATCACCTTGTTGGTTGCCACTAGACCACATTCCCATGGGCACATTTGGTTTGCATCCACTTGGGGTATTTGAACCAGGGTCTCTGCATTTATGCAAGCTTGATCACCTTGTTGGTTGCCACTAGACCACATTCCCATGGGCACATGTACTATGTTCAAAATGATTAACTAATGTTTTTCAAATTTTGAATAGTTTAGGGAATTTCTGAAAATTTTCAAAACTATATATATATATATATATATATATATTCAATGGTCCTTTTTTTATTTCCCACTTCATTCTTAACTAATGTTTTCCAAATTTTAAATAGTTTTTGGATTTTTTGAGAATTTTCAAATTTTTATATATATTCATTAGTCCCTTAAATATGTCTTGTAGACTCTTTTGGTTTGCATCCACTTGGGGTATTTGAACCAGGGTCTCTGCATTTATGCAAGCTTGATCACCTTGTTGGTTGCCACTAGACCACATTCCCATGGGCACATGTACTATGTTCAAAATGATTAACTAATGTTTTTCAAATTTTGGATAGTTTAGGGAATTTCTGAAAATGTTCAAAACTATATATATATATATATTCATTGGTCCTTTTTTTATTTCCCACTTCATTCTTAACTAATGTTTTCCAAATTTTAAATATTTTTTGGATTTTTTGAGAATTTTCAAATTTTTATATATATTCATTAGTCCCTTTTGGTTGGCCCTTAGAAATTTGTGCAACACTTCTAGGTATCCTTGAAACTTGCATTGCCCCCCCTTGTTTTGGAAACTTGTGCAACATAGGTTTCCAGTGGCCACTTGTCATGACCCTTTTGCTTTAGGCACTCGAAGGTGTGCAACACTGCCTTGCTTCAAACTCAGTGGCTCAAACCACCTCAAGCTTACTTGCAAGTAGATTGTGCCTCTTAACTTGACAATGCCCATGCCTTCTTTTTAAGCTACAATTGTTAGCACTTCCAATCCCCTTAAAGCATGGCCGATTAAGTCAACTTTGATCATCCAAACCAATGCAGTATTGCATGTCATCACGCATTTTATCATATTGCACAACACTAGGTCACTCATTTATACTCAAGTAATCATCCAATCCAGTCCCAACAAGTTAGACAAACCCGTGAATTTAGGCCCAACGACTAATGAGGAAGAAGAATAAGGAAGGCATAAGACCCCTTCCCCTTCTCCTTCCTCCTATTTAAGCTTTTTCAAGCTTCCCTAGGATGGACACATGTCCACATGCAATATTTCCCATGCAAAATTCCACTAAATAGATAAATAGATAATAATTACATATTTTATTATTTTCCCTTTTCAACCCTTTTTCTAACTTAAGCCATGAATAATTTAGCTTAATCTGTCGAGTTATATATTTATATTCTTATCAATCCCATGCCCTTAAAATATTATCAATATAACCCTACATAGTCTAATACTATTGTGTAAGGATAGGATCCACTCGTGTGGCCATCACAAGTGTGTCCCATGCCTACACTATAATCCTAGCATGTCCCGGGGAATCACTAGCCCCCCAAGCGAATAGCTCCCAGAGGAATCGATCCCGGAATCGCGATTCCTCATTGATTCCTCTTGGGAGCGTTTTTGGGAATCGTGATTCCTTAAAAAAAAAAATGCTCCTTGCTTTTCCTGAATCGTTGAGGGAACGATGCTCCCAGAGCGATTCCTCATTGCTCCCTCAGCGATCCTGTGCAAAAAAAATCTCTTCCTAAAACAATTATGCGGGTCAGGGGATTTTTTTTTCAATTTTATCAATTTTGCAAAAAAAAATGTTTTTTAGTGATTGGTTAGGGTTCAATTAGCCTTTATAAACATTATTGGACTCCATTTCGACTCATTCTATTCCTCATTTGCTTGTTTTCATTTATCTTGCTAGGGCTTTGAGTGGGTTTGCTAGTTGTTTGAGAGCAAATTTGTAGGAGCTTGGAAGGGAGATTGAAGGCTTCTATATTGAAGATCTTGGAAGGAAGATTGAAGTCTTCCATAGAGACATTCAACCATCCTTGAAGAGCTAAAGAGGTAGGCTCTAAAAACCCAATATTTGTTTGTTTTTGAAAAAAATATTTCACTATGTTAAAATTTTAAATCTTGTGTGTTTTTTCCTACTCTTTCCCATTTCTTCTTCTCCATCATTCTATTGCAAGCAAGAAGTGATTCTCATATTGAATCAAGAAACATGATGGGTATGTGGTTTTTGTTTTTGGTTCTGATTCTTCTCATGATGATGGTGGTGGGAAGTAGATTTGGTGGTGGCAATGATGAGGAGTAAGAGATAGGGAGTGGCACATACCATGGAGAGGAGGGGGAATAGGGAGAGGATGATGATGATGAGGAGATGGAGAGTGATGAGGGGCAAAAACAAAAAGACACAACACCTTTGTGGAAGTATATGACAAGGCTTGGGGGAGGGAGAGGGGGTGGAACCATGAAGTTTACATGCCTCCATTGTAATAAAACTTACACAGATTCATATACATGTGTGAGAAAGCATTTGTGTGGGCTTATGCCATGTGATCAAAGTAAGGCTACTGGAGTCAAAACCTGTGACAAAGTGTCATCTAAAGAAAGAAACAAATACAGGATGGAAGAAAAGGCCGCTCAAAACAATTCCAAGGGATCAAAGGTTGAATCTGAATCCCCACAGAGAATGTTTAGTAGTGGATCTGGATCATCATCCACCCATGGTAGTGGATTCTCGCCTATGCAAAAAAAATTATCATATTTCCTTGACCTTGGTTGCAGAGATGATGTGGATTCAAAAATTTTACAGATTTCTCTATGCATGTGGTGTGCCATTCAATGTTCTTCGCTCACCTTATTGGCATGAAATGGTACAAGCCATCAATGGTGCCCCTAAGGATACAAGAGCCCTGGGTATGACAAAGCCAGAAATGTGGGACTTGATAGGGAAAGAGCCAAAATCAATAGTGCTCTTGGAAAGTTACAAATGATTGGTCCAACTATGGGGTATCCATTGTATCTGATGGGTGGACAAATGTTAAAGGCAAGCCATTGATAAATATTCTTGGTGTGTCTACTAGTGGTGCGGTCTTCTTTTCAGCTCATGACTACTCATATCGCTACAAGACTGGTATTAATATTGCACAACCTTTACTTGAAACCATTCAAAATATTGGGCCATACGATGTCATTCGAGTCATCACTAATAATGTTGCTAATTGTAAGGCAACAGGAGCAATCATTGAGGATAAGTATCCCAACATATTTTGGTTAGGGTGTTTGGTTCACACATTGAACCTTTTGATGCATGATATTATTAAGATGAAGGACCCTAGTTATCGATGGATTGGTTCCTTCTACAAGAGAGGTAAGAAAATGATAAAATTTATCACCAATCATAACATGCCCTGCCACATTTTTCGCAATCACTCTAGGTTGGAACTATTGAAGATTGTGAAGACTAGATTTTCTAGATACTACCTCACCTTCAGGAGGCTATTGAAGGTAAGAGAGGCATTGGCTAGTATGGTCTCAAGTGATTCATGGCAGGGATTGAAAGACAGAGCTGCAAGCGCATCTAATAGACATGACTTTCAGGAGGTGGAGGACACTGTTCTTGATGGTCAGTTTTGGGCACAGGTTAAATATGTTCTAAATTTCACCAAGCCCGTTTATAGTATGATTCGTTGTGCAGATACAAATCAGTTGGTGATTAGAGATGTGCATAAGAAAATGGATAGGATGCTTGGTCAAATCAAAGACATTGTTGAGCAAAGAGTTGCAATCTTGTATGAGCATATTCATAAACATGTGGTCAAAAGGTGGGATAATTTGAAAGTTCCACTCCATGCACTTGCATATGTCTTTACCCCAAAATATTATTCTCCATCTTGGTTGGCCCAACCTGCACCTGGCGGTGAAATTAAAAAAAGACCACACACAAATCCAGAGGTGCAAAATGGGTATATGCTTGCATTAGACAAGTTGGTCCCTTATGAGGAGTGTGCTCAAGTACGGAGTGAATTGAGCCAATACATCAGTGAACATGGAGTCTTTGGTACCTTGCATGCAACCAAAGATTGAGAGAGGTTGAATCCTATTTGTTGGTGGAACATGTATGGCAGTGGTGCCACATATTTGCATAAATTGGCGGTGAGGGTGCTTTCACAGGTTGTCAACAGTTCTTCTGCAGAGAGGTGTTGGAACACCTACAACTTCATCCACAATGTCAAGAGAAACCGTTTGAATGTAGAACGAGCCGAAAGTTTGGTTTATGTGCACTACAACATGAGGTTGTTGTCCCATTATTGTGAAGCGACCAAGAATTATAGAACATTTTTTACTTGGGACAACAATCCAGAGGAGACTAATGTGGAGGATGGAGCTATTGCATTAGAGCGCTTGGAGGATGAACTATTGGTGATCATGGTGGTGATCCAATTCATACACCAGAGATGCCACCCCCAACCACTAGCAGGTTTTCAGATGCAAGAGTTTTGCCTTTAGCTTCATAACATCTGACAATCTCTGGGGGGCATTCTTCTTCTTCTCATGTTCCACGACGACTTCTAGCAGCTCCTATTACACCTAGAACACGAGGAAACAAATTGGAAGTTTCTCGTGGAAAGAGGAAAACTTAGTAGATAGTATCATAGTACTTTGTATTTCATGTTTATTATGGCCTATTTTGTAAACATTATGGCCTACTTTGAAGTTTGAACTTTGAAAGTTTGATATTTGAATCTTGAAAGTTGAACCTACCTTTGAAGTTTGAACTTTAAATTGTTGATTGCATTTTATGGTATTACAACTCTTTGGTATTGAATATGATATTATGATGCTTTGTTTCATTTCATGTTTTATGTTATCTGTTAGTTTGTTGATGGCAAATATTATATGTTGAAATTTGAAGGTTGATGTTGTTGATGATTGATGATTGATCATTTGATGACAATATTATAAGTCATAACTCCTAGATGATTGATGTTATATGTGTATTAAATGTTTTTATCTATGTTTTCTATAGCTAATTTGGCATAATACATATTTTTTTTAATATATATGCATCAAAATATATTAAAATATGTATTATATAAAAACACGCTCCCAGAACATAAGCTTTTGAAAATTTTGCTTTTCGCTCCCACTCTCGCTCCCAACATCGTAGCCCCTAGCAGTAATGCAGTATATGATAGAGGGGTGTTACATACTCCCCCCTTCAAGGTCTTTGTCCCAAAGTTAATGTTATAAGCTTCCTAACAACAACGCTTCTACTTCCTTCCTTACACGTGCTTTCCCATAATCATACCATCTTATCTACCTCCGAACACCCTTAATACTCTGGATGGTCCTGCTGACCATGGCACGGGTTCTCTGCTGCAACTAGTATAGGCTCCTATCATGGTGTGACCGCAGCAGGCATCAAAAGTATCATCATAGATCCGATGAGCTGCAAGTATAACTCTCTCTTTATCTGCAACTTTTGGCATCAGTCTAAGGCATAAGGCCTTTTGTCCTTAGCTGGGTTCTATGGCCCCAAGGCCTCATCTGGAGGGTACCAGGAATTTGGTCCAGTGCACTAAACCATGCACACCAGGCATCACATAAAGCTGGACCAAAACTCCCTCCACAACTCCCATCAAGCAATCGACCGCAAGGGTCGAAAGTCCATTTCCGTATACCTCCCTCTACGGCTGGTGTACCTCAAGTCGAGGACTTTTGGTAGAATCATAGCTGGAAAGGTATTTGCAAGTGAGTTGGTCCCCAACCCTTAACTCCGTCGTGGTTATGGGATCCCACGAGATCATGGTTTCTAGAATGACCCGAACTCGAAGGCCCCAAAGTGGAATTCCTGTAACCTTTCCGGAAACTCACAATCATATAGTCAGTCATTAATTATCACGGGCACCGGAGACTAATACTATTGTGTAGGGATAGGACCCACTTGTGTGGCCATCACAAGTATGTCCCATGCCTACATTATAACCTCGACATGCCCCCTAGCACTGATGCAATATGTGACGAAAGGGTGTTACAGAAATTCTGACCACATAATGGTTAATTGTAGTTAAAAGCATTCACCTCACTTCCATATATTGAAAAAAAGATGCTTATCGACGTAATAAAAAAATATTTTTTTTAAAATTTGAAAATATAAGTGGTCATTCAAAATTTTAAAATAACATTCGTTATTCATTGTAAACAACTTGCAACATATCTCAAATTTGAAACATAATATATCATATAACAACAAAAAAATATAGTTTAATAGGCAAGTGTGGGCTAATGGTTTGATTGTATGCATTTTCTTAATTAACTAATAAATATGGGCTCATGACCTCAATGTACGTATTTTTCGTACATGAGCTCCCAATACGACCGAATTGTGCTACTTTGACAGAAACAATAGGTTGCCCCTATGAGACGACGAGACACACTGCATATCAACTCTTTTTCAAGTACATAGGGGAAATCCTTTATCACAAGTTTCTTCCTTTTGACCTCATATGGTAGGAAAGACACATGTTCAGAGGTGGATGGCCTGCGGGAGTGTGTTGTTTCCTTCTCATTTTCTGCAAGCAAGTATGGTGAACATTGGGGTGCATCCTTGTCCCTTTCTATCCATTTTCGAGGCATCCCTCGAGGGTGCGTTGTTTGTTCCTCCTAGTGGTTCATGTATCACTTTAGTTTTTACATCAACAATTTGTTTCCTTCTCATTTTTTGCAGGAAGGTCCAGTGAACATTGGGGTGCATCCTCGTCCCCCTCTATCCATTTCCGAGGCATCCCTCGAGGGCGCGTTGTTTGTTCCCCCTAGTGGCTCATGTATCATTTTACATAAGTAATTTCTTTTCCAGATGCTAAACTTTAGTTCTAGGTTTTATCATCTTTCTATCTTATTATATTGGAGCAATATTGTGCTCTCACAAGGTACAAAGTATTGATAATTTTGTACTTAGCAGTTCTGTTGACCTATTTGTGGTCATTTGTTGGAGGTTGATAAAATTATATTATCTTATTGTCTTATTTTACAATGTTAAAGCTTTGCATATAACTCTGTCAATAAAATTGTAGAATTTGTTTTATGGACATGATGTGCACTCCCCGAACTAGGAATTGGTTCATCTCATTAAAGGAAAATCATTGTTTTGGTTTACTGAAATAACTTTGTTGTATGTTGCATTGCTTTGCTATCCAAGACATTCACTTAACATTGAATTAACGGTTTGTTTATAAATCCACTGACATTTTCCATGCTCGCTGAACGTAATGTTGAGCAACTAGAGAAATAAGTTCTTTGGACCAAACATCTTTCTCATGATTATATAGTTTTCGTTCTTATTAGCAAAGCTGATCTAATTGTTGTAAGTTGGAAGATAGGTTGTGGAGGCAAGCTGGAGTAATTGCAATACATTTAAAAAATATATTTAGATTCATGGTTGTCATTATTTTCAAAAAAATATATGTACATATGCACTTAAAATATATTTTTGGTAATTTTCTATAGTTTAGCTTCTTTTGTTTATCATAAAACATCTGATTAATGCAATAATACTATATAGATATTATATTAAAACGCCTTATTACTACAAGAATACTATATAAATATTAGATCAAATATATTGTATTGTTATCCACTAAAATTGCACTTCCTGAATTTTTAGTGACCAGCCGAAGTTGTGAACATGCCTTTGTTCATCATCAGTGCTCAGGACTTTCGTGGTGACATTAGGGCCAATTGCGGCCCCCTTTTTTTTAATTAAATGCATGTTCATATCCCTTGGGGATGTTGCAATAAAGTGTGCTAGCATGGTCATTAATGTAACAGACTTGGCTTTCCTAGGACTTAAACATTGAATTGTTATTCCAGGGTGTTTTTTCCCTTGTTAATTATGCATTGCTAAATAAGTTGTGTACAATTTTCGAGTTCGTCACCCCCTCCTCCAAAGTTGAAATGGTTAACTAGATGTCCAAGCCTTAGGAGGTTATTAAATTCTATGGCTCAATGTCTATAAACATGCTAGACACTATTTTGAGTCATATGAACATCTCACTAGGTCCCTCTTAGGTTTTTCTTAAGTTTCGAGAAAAATATTTTTTCCTCCAAACTTAAGCCATTTTTTAATGGTTTAATTGGGAATTTTGTAATTGTGATAAAAGTGTGGTCCGGAGGCTGATTTTTCCATGGGGGTGCTTGTTTTCATACTCAGAGCGTCTCCTCTACCCCAAAACCCACTTTTCTTATGTTTCAGATGATCAAATTATCACCTAGAGCATTTTTTCTTAAAAATGCAACAAAATGTAAAAAAAATGCTAGAATACACAAAATGACAAAAATCAAAAGTCAAAGGAACATGCCAAAACATGTTTTGATGAGGTGGTGATATTGTCTCTTATGAAAGGCGAATTAGACTAAAACATAAAGCATGAGTTTTGGAGTAGATTGAGTGGGTAGTGAATCACTCCACGATTGGAAGTGCGCCCCTTCTTGTCTCACGTCATGTATATGTGGCGAGTAGAGTTACAAATATCGTGTTGGCGAATATATCGCCAAGGGTCCAAAAAGAAATTATCGGATTTATCGGCAGATATGTAGGCAAACATCGACAATATATCGACAAAATAAAAAATACAAAAAAGAAAAGAATCACAATATATTTGAAAAAATCGGCAAATATCGCCAAAAATCGACAAATATCGTGATAAAATCGACAAATATCGCAATAAAATCGGGAAAATATCGGGGCGATATATTGCCGATATATCGCCAGTGAGTTAACATCGCGATGTTGTCAATATATCGGCGATATTTGTAACACTGACGAGTGAAGTGTGGGTTGGTAGAGCATGTGGGTGAGGGTGCATCTCTCTTGGGAGAGGTGGCGCATCCTCATTTCAATCAACTCCAACATCTCCCACAAATCACTCAATCAACTCAAGTTAAACTCACCTTCTATCTCAAGTTTGATGTGCCCCCCTGGGCTTGCTTTTGCTATTTAAGCAAGGTTAATCTCCATTGTTCTTCGTGGAGGATTGAACCTCTGCTCTTGTAATACTTAGTTGCTTTTATATTTTGTTTTATAAAGTGAAGAATTTGGAGGTCCATATGGTGCGAATTTTCATGGTTGTGAATGCTTGAACTTCATGGAGTTGATATTTAGCTAGTTGTGCTACTCTTTATTTCAAGCTTGTGGATGTTTATCTAGCTTAGAAGGTTAATTTTTAGCCCATAGAGTAAACATTTGTAGTTTCAATTTGTTTACTTATGGATTGTTATTAAAGATCTAAGAGTAGCCAACTGTAGTCGGTTATATTGAGGCTCTCCCAAATTTCTTCTATATATACTAGATTTAATCTTGTTTGTTTAAAATTTGTGTAGCTTTGTAGATCATCCAAGGTGAAGGAGGATTTTGAGCTCGGTTGCATCTTCTTCCTCTTCACCACTATTCTTTGGATCTAATGTTTTTTGTCCTACAGGCACCTACTCTTCTTCATGGCGTTCGAGCTTGAGTTTGAGGGATTTCTCTCCCATCTCATAAAATTTCAATCTCTCTTTGGTTACTTTTCTTACAATCTTAGATTTCTTTAAAAGATTATCATACAAAGTTTAGGCTTGTTTACATGTTAGATCTAAAGTGCTTTAATAAATATGGGTTCATGGCCTCAATGTATGTATTTTTCGAACATGAACTCCCATTGGGACCGTCGTGCTACTATGACATAAACAACAGGATGCTCCTATGAGAAGACGAGACACACTGCATATCAACTCTTTTCCAAGTACATAGGGGCAATCCTCTGTCACGAGTTTCTTCCTTTTGACCTCGTATAGTAGGAAAGACACATGTTCAGAGGTGGATGGCCCTCGGGATTCTGGTGTTTCCTTCTCATTTTTTGCAGGTAGGTCTAGTGAACATTGGGGTGCATCCCCGTCCCCTTCTATCCATTTCTGAGGCATCCCTCGAGGGCGCGTTGTTCGTTCCCCCTAGTGGTTCATGTATCAATTTAGTTTTTACATCAACAATTTGTTTCCTTCTTATTTTTTGCAGGAAGGTCCAGTGAACATTGGGGTGCATCCCCACCCCCCCTATCCATTTCCGAGGCATCCCTCGAGGGCACGTTGTTTGTTCCCCCTAGTGGTTCATGTATCATTTTACATAAGCAATTTCTTTTCTAAATGCTAAACTTTAGTATTAGGTTTCATCATCTTTTTGTCTTATTATATTGGAGCAATCTTGTGCTCTCACAAGGTACAAAGTATTGATACTTTTGTACTTAGCAGTTCCATTGACATATTTGTGGTCATTTGTTGGAGGTTGATACAATTATCTTATCTTATTGTCTTATTTTAGAATGTAAAAGTTTTGCATATAACTCTATCAAAAAAATTGTAGAATCTGTTTTATGGACATGATGTGCACTCCCTGAACTAGGAATTGGTTCATCTCATTAAAGGAAAATCATTGTGTTGTTCGTTGGATTGCTTTGCTATCAAAGACATAACATTGAATTAACTGTTTGTTTATAAATCCACCGACATTTTCCATACTCGTTGAACGTAATGTTGAGCAACTTGAGAAATAAGTTCTTTGGACCAAACATCTTTCTCATGATTATATAGTTTATGTTCTTATTAGCAAAGCTGATCTAAATGTTGTAAGCAGGAAGATAGGTTGTGGAGGCAAGCTGGAGTAATTCCAATACATTTAAAAAATATATTTAGATTCATGGTTGCATTATTTTCAAAAAAAAATATGTACATATGCATTTAAAATACATTTTTAGTAATTTTCTATAGTTTAGCTTCTTTTGTTTATCATAAAACGTCAGATTAATGCAATAATACTATATAAATATTATATTAAAACGTCTTATTACTACAAGAATACTATATAAATATTAGGTCAAATATATTGTATTGTTATCCACTAAAATTGCACTTAATGAATTTTTAGTGAGTCGCCAAAGTTGTGAACATGCCTTTGTTCATCATCGGTGTTCATGACTTTTGTGGTGACATCAGGACCAATTGCGGTTCCTTTTTTTAATAAAATGCATGTTCATATCCCTTGGGGATGATGTAATAAAGTGTGATAGCATGGTCAATAATGTAACACAATTCATTTCCTAGGACTTAGACATTGAATTGCTATTCCATAATGCTTTTTCCCTTGTTAATTATGCACTGCTAAATAAGTTGTGTATAATCTTTGAGTGTTTCACCCTCTCCTCCAAAGCTGGAATGGTTAATTGGATTTCTGAGCCTTAGGAGGTTATTATAGTCTATGGCTCAATGTATATAAACATGCTAGACACTATTTTGAGTCATATGAACATTGCACTAGGTCCCACTTAGGTTTTTTTTAAGTTCCAAGAAAAATAAATTTTCCTGCAAACTTGGGTAATATTTTAATGTTTTAATTGGGAATTTTGTAATTGTGATAAAAGCGTGATCTAGAGGCTGATTTTGCCATGGAGGTGCTCGTTTTCATACTCAGAGCGTCTTTTCTACCCCAAACCCACTTTTCCTATGTTTCAGATGTTCAAATTATCACTTAGAGCAATTTTTCTTAAAAATTTGACCAAAATGTAAAACAAATGCTAGAATACACAGAAATACAAAAATCAAAAGTCAAAGAAACATGCCAAAACATGTTTTGATGAGATGGCGATCTTGTTTCCTATGAAAGGCGAATTAGACTAAAACATAAAGCATGAGTTTCGGAGTAGATTGAGTGGGTAGCGAATCACTCCATGATTAGAAGTGCGCCCCTCCTCGTCTCATGTCATGTATATGCAGCCAATGAAGTGTGGGTTGGTAAAGCATGTGGGTGAGGGCATAGTTACATATATCGGCGATATCGCGAGTCATCCCCCTTGGCGATATATCGCCATTAAAAAATCGCGATATTTTCGACATTTTGAATATATCGCGATATATTGGGATATTTTGGAAAACATCGCCTTGCTATAAAAATTTGCATGAAATTTGAAAAAAAAATTTGCATGAAATTTGAAAAACAAATTCATGGGTTAAGTTTTTGGCAGTGTGATTAAAACTAAATATATTAAATTCTTAAAGTAATAAATGGTAGTATTAAATTCTTAAAGTAAAAGTGACATTCTTCTTTACTTTCATTTTCTATCCTTTTACTTAAATTTTTAACATTGCCATTAATTGTTTCAGGATGTTTGAGAGTGATTCCAACCTCATGGAACTTCATATACAAAAAGTAGAATTTTAGATCCCATTTAGAATTCAAGAGACTTAATAGTTTTCAGGATTTCAAGATTTCAACAATTCCACTGGATTTGATCAAGTATGAGGGTATGGGATTGGCATTTAATCAAGCACATCAACCCATTCCTGTACCTTGATGTTGGTGGCATTGACTATTGAAATCTTTTATCATGACCTTAATAAAAATGTACCCTTCACTCATTAAACATGGGAAGTTTCATCAAAATTGTAGAGTAGTTAGACCTTCCACCATAGCTTAAGTAGTTGGAGCTTCCAATTTGACGCCTAACTCATCCAAAACACCTACAGGACCCCCTACTGCTTCCAGAGGAAGAGTGGTGCCCCTTGCCTATAAAAGGGGTAGAGGGGATCGATGATTCCTACTATTTATTATTGTATTATGTAGTATCTAGATGCCTCATGAGTCATGATGATTAATTTCTTGAGAGACATTTATTTTGATCATGTGATGTGATTTTCTATCATTCCATCAAGAACATATTTCAATATTTTTAGTTTATAACTTTATAGTCGATATGTGATCATGATCCACCATTTGACATCATATGCATCTTATATATTAGTTGTATTTTCATATTTATGTAGCAATGTGTTTATTTGATGTTGTTGTTGCTTTAGATGTTAAAAAAATTGAAAAAAAATGTTATTTTTGTATTTTTTTTTATGCTTTGCGACATTTGCCGATATTTTTCGATATTTTCGCTGTTGCTGCTGATAAGTTACATTCCGGACCCTCGGCGATATATTCGCCGACACGATATATGTAACTATGGGTGAGGGCGTCTCTTGGGAGACGTGGCGCATCCTCATTTCAATTAAGTGCAACATCTCCCACAAATCACTCAAGTTAAACTCACCTTCTACCTCAAGTTTGATGTGCCCCGTGGGCTTGTTTTTGCTATTTAAGCAAGTTTAATCTCCATTGTTCTTCGTGGAGGGTTGAACCTCTGCTCTTTTAATACTTAGTTGCTTGTATATTTTGTTGAATAAAGTGAAGACTTTAAAGGTCCATATGGTGCAAATTTTCATGGTTGTAAAAAGTTTGAACTTCATGGAGTTGATATTTAGCTAGTTGTACTATTTATTTCAAGCTTGTAGATGTTTATCTAACTTAGAAGGTTGTATTGTATCCCATAGAGTAAACATTTGTAGTTTCAATTTGTTTACTTGGTGGCTTTTTATTAAAGATATAAGAGTAGCCAATTGTAGTCGGTTATACTGAGGCTCTCCCAAATTTCTTCTATATATATACTAGATTTAATCTTGTTTGTTTAAAGGTTGTGTTGTTTTGCAGATCAACCAACGTGAAGGAGGATTTTGATCTCGGTTGCATCTTCTTCCTCTTCACCACTATTTTTTGGATCTAATGTTTTTTGTCGTATAGGTGCCTGATCTTCTTCACAACGTTCAAGCTTGAGCTTAAGAGTTTTCTCTCCGATCTCATAAAATTTCGTTATTTCTCTTTGGTTACTTTTCTTACAATCTTAGATTTCTTTAAAAGGTTATCATACAAAGTTTAGACTTGTTTACATGTTAGATTTAAAGTGCTTTAATGAACAAATTAGTCGATTAGTACAAGCATGTACATAAAATACACTATCTAGTACTTTGCAAAAAATGGGAAAAATTTATTGCTTTGAGTACTAAAAAAGAAATGTTAGGTCTAAGCTTAACATATCTATTAAAGCACTTTATATCTAACACAGTAAACAAGCCTAAACTTTGTATGATAACCTTTTAAAGAAATCTAGGCTTGTAAGAAAAGTAACAAAAGAGAAAGATTGAAATTTAATGAGATGGGACAGAAAACCCTCAAGCCCAAGCTTGAATGTTGTGAAGAAGAGGAGGCACATGTAGGACCAAAAGCATTAGATTGAAAGAATAGTGGTGAAGAGAAAGAAGATGCAACCGTGCTCAAAATCCTCCTTAAGCTTGGATGATTTGTAAAGCTACATAGTCTTTAAACAAACGAGATTAAATCTAATATATTTTGATAGAATAAATTTGGGAGAGCCTCAGTATAACCGACTGCAGTTGGCTATTCTTAGATCTTTAATAACAAGACATAAGTAAACAATTTGAAATTACAAATGTTTACTCTATGAGCTATAATACAACTTTCTAAGCTAGATATTCATCTACAAACTTGAAATAAAGAGAAGTACAACTAACTAAATATCAACTCCATGAAGTTCAAGCATTCACAACCATGAAAATTTGCACCATATAGACCTCCAAGGTCTTCTCTTTATTCACCAAAATATAAAAGCAACTAAATATTGCTCTTTAGTAGAGGTTCAATCCTCCACGAAGAACAATGAAAATTAACCTTGCTTAAATAGCAAAAGCAAGCCTAGAGGGCGCATCAAACTTGAGATAAAATGTGAGTTTAACTTGAGTGATTTGTGGTGGATGTTGGAGTTGATTGGAATGAGGATATGTCACCTCTCCCAAGAGAGATGCGCCCTCACCCACATGCTTTCCAGAGGGCCACACTTCACTCGCCACATATACATGACGTGAGACAAGAAGGGCGCATTTCGAATCATGGAGTGATTCGCTACCCAGTCAATCTACTCCAATACTCACGCTTTACGTTTTACTCTAATTCGCCTTTCATAAGAGACAAGGTCACTACTTCATCAAAACATGTTTTGGCATGTTCCCTTGACTTTTGATTTTTGTTATTTTGTGTCATTATAGCATTTTTTTTTGACATTTTGTCCCTTTTTTAAGAAAAAAATTGTTGTAAGTGATAATTTGATCACTTGAAACATAGAAAAAGTGGGTTTTGAGGTAGAGGAAGCACTTTGAGTGTGAAAGCAAGCACTCCTATGGAAAAATTGACATCTAGACCACACTTTTATCACAATCACAAAATCTCCAATTTAAGCATTAAAAAATGGACTAAGTTTGTGGGAAAAAATGTTTTTCTTAGGACTTAAAAAAACTTAAGCGGGACCCAGTGCGATGTTCATGTGACTCAAAATAGTGTCTAGCATGTTTATATACATTGAGCCATATAATAGCCTCCTAAGGCTTGGACCCCCAATTAACCATTCCAGCTTTGGAGGAACGAGTAAAAAACTTGAAAATTTTACACAACTTATTCAACATTGCATAATTAACAAGGGAAAAAACACCTTATAATAGTAATTCAATGTCGAAGTCCTAGGAAAGCCAAGTTTGTTACATTATTAACCATGCTAGCACACTTTATTACAACGTCCCCAAGGGGTATGAACATGCATTTTATTAAAAAAAAAGGGACCACAATTAGTCCTGATGTAACCACGGAAATCCTGAACATTGATGATGAGCAAAGACATGTTCACAACTTCGGCGGCTCACTGGAAATCCACTAAGTACAATTTTAGTGGGTATCATGTAGTACGTTTTTTCAGCCAAAATTAACAACAATAAAAATAAATTAAGCTAGGTTAAAATTTTCGTTTTTCATCTTGTCTGACTTTTATGGTTAGCTTTCTTTATCATAAAACTTCTTATTACTGAAATAATACTATATAAATATTACATCAGATATATAGTAGCATGTTTTTTCAAATTAGCATACAACATTCAAAATTTTTAAGCTAGGTTAAGATGTTCATTTTTCATATTGTCTTACTTTCATGGTGAGGTATAGTATGTATTACATAATTTGTCAAACTGTTCTTTAAATATTTATTCGTATATATTATATTAAACTGGATATATTAAGTACCAAGAGAGATCCAATTTTTTGAGGTGTAACTTATTTTTATTTTTATTTTTTTAATATCAAGAAAATGTAAATTGGATTTCTCTAAGTAATTAATAAATATATTTGTATATATTATATTAAACTGGATATATTAAGTACCAAGAGAGATCCAATTTTTTGAGGTGTTAATTATTTTTATTTTTATTTTTTTAATATCAAGAAAATGTAAATTGGATTTCTCTAAGTAATTAATAAATATGGAGTTAAGAAGCATCTATATTGATTTTAATTTCATAAATTTTTTAATTACTTTTGACAAATATAATAAAGACGACAACCTTATTAGATGTTAAACACATCGCTACTCTTACTTTATCATTTCTCTTCATTTTTTCCGTAAATCTCTTCCTAACTTCGAAATATTTTAAAGTGATTATGTTATTTCAAATACAGTATTATTTCTTAATTAATTGTCCATGGGCTTGTGCTCGAGTCTACCCCGCTGCATCCAATTTTCCTTACAAAGTCCAGAGAGAAATGGTAAGGGGATGGGTCTGTACTGTTTCAAAAGTTTATATATATATATATATATATCATTTCTGTAATTCTGAAATGACTTTGACCCGAATGAGTTCCAACCACTAAGCAAATTATTTTAGGATTTTTTTTGGCTTAACAATCTCTGTAATCCTTTGAAGTAAAGGCTACTCCTAAAAGTCAAAGCTTTTATTTTGCAGATTTATTTCGTGTGCATTTTTTTTGGGAAATAATTCGTATAGAATCTTTTGGGCTATAAGATGCTGTCAAAGCTTGTATTTTGCAGATTTATTTCGTGTGCATTTTTTTGGGGAAATAATTCGTTTAGAATCTTTTGGGCTAAGATGCTGTGCCTAGCAGTGTATCTATGTTAAAATTATACAGGATTTGTGCTTGGGCTCATCTACACCCACTTTAGGGGGTTTTGAACGTTGATCTTTATATTAATTCAAGGTGGATCACTTTGCGTTAATTCAAACTAGATCACCTTGCTCCTCGCTGCTAGACCACACTCCCATGGTCAGACTTGTAATTTGCAAATCTATTTTATCAATCTTTGATTGGAATAATAATTATATTTTGTAAATCTATGTTCTCAATCTTTTATTGGAACAATAAGATCACCTCGCTCCTAGACCACACTCCCATTGGAAGACTTGTAATTTGTAAATCTATGTTATGAAGGAATAATAATTCTTTTATTCTTTTATTGGAACAATAAGATCACCTTGCTCCTCGCCCCTAGACCACACTCCCATTGGAAGACTTGTAATTTGTAAATATTTGTTATGAAGGAATAATAATTGTATTTTGTAAATCTATGTTATCAATCTTTGATTGGAATTATAATTGTATTTTAGATATATTTTGATTCATGGATCCTATTTAGGAAGGCATGATGTGGAAGAACATAGATTCTCTCATCCAATAGATATATGGCCTTGACTTCTTAACCCGTGTTTGACTCTGCTCTTTCTCAACACGTAATTTAATCTTCACATGACACACTTTGGAGATCTTGATCAGAGGTGGGAATGGGAAGGTCCTTTTCCTTGTCCAATTTTTATATAGTAAGCAAGCTGTCTTGATAAATGTTGTTAGGACTTGTTGGTTCCATGGTTGTTCAGTCATCAATGTGTCTGTTATAGAGAACATGTATTTGTGGCTACATTTGATTTGTCTGTTATAGAGAACTTTTTTTTTGTAAGTTCAGAAGTAATTTATTAAGGAAAAATAAAAGTACAATTCGACGTGTTTCTTGAACACGTTATGAAAACCAGAGAAAGCAGGTTGTAAGTGCAATAATGATCCTCCCAACTATGGGGAAAACACATCTTACAAAACATAAAAAATTGTCTGAGTTCCATGAAAACCTGAGCTAACTTAAACTAGGTAGCTCTAAAGAGCATAGAACCCGAAAAACCTGTGAAGCAAAAAGAGACTGTAAACTTGGCATTACAATTTCTCGTATGGGACTTCATTAATTGGGCAGCAATATGTGGTGCCCCACTACAGGCCCTGATCCTTGTTGCTCTCGGCTTTCTTTCCTGGTCCATCAGCGCTACTGGTGGAACCGCTACCGTTGGGGTTGTCCAAGC
>LPNX010309803.1:172489-197705 GCA_001517045.1 Pseudotsuga menziesii | reverse complement strand
AATTAATATTATTTTATTATTTTAACCATTATTTTATTATTTTAACTATTATTTTATTATTTTCCTTAGGAGGCTCATTTTAGACCCCAAAATTCCTCTAATGCCCATTTGTTGTTCATCCTGGTCATTAAAGGGCTTAGCCTACTAATTGAAGATGCCAAGAAAAATGGAAAAATTAAAGGGATTAAAATTTCGTCTCAGCTTTTCCTCACCCATTTACTTTTTGTTGATGATGTGATCTTATTTGGATCGGGTACCTTTGAGGAATGGATTGCTTTTAAAGTTTTACTTGATACTTTTTGTGAGGCCTCGGGAATGTGCATCAATATGAATAAATCATGTTTCCTCCGTAATGATTTGGACACTGCCCTCCTTGGCAGAATCTCTGGCCTCCTCCCTTATAGATTTGCTCATTTAAATCATGGCTTCAACTATCTTGGTTTCTTCCTTAAACCCTCGAGTTATCTGATCAAAGACTGGCATTGGCTCATTTCCAAATTTGAGAAGAGAATCTCTCATTCGACTAACAGGCTTTTGTCTATGGGAGGCAGACTTGTCCTCATTTGTTCCGTCCTCTAGAGCATTCCTGTCTTCTGGATAGCCCTTGTTCCTATTCCATCCTCAATCTTAGACATTCTCAGAAAATTGATTTACTCTTTCCTTTGGGGCTCCTCTTCTCGGCATTTTAAGTTTCACCTCGTTGACTGGCACCTCCTTGCTCGACCTACTTCTTCTAGCGGCTGGGGTATCAAGCATCTCCCTAGCTTCAGTTTATCCTTAAGAATGAAGAGCTTCTGGATCGCTCTGACCAGCAATGGTATCTGGCATCATCTCCTCTCTGTCAAATATATGAAGAAATTGTCTTTGCATGGTTGGCTTAGAGACAAACGTTTCTCATTGCGTAATGCCTCGTTAATATGGAAAGGATTCATTAAAACTTTGCCTTGGATTGGAAAAGGCATTCTTTGGCAAGTTGGAAATGGTTCTGATATCCGCTTGGGAGTGGACCCTGTTGTTGGATTGGATAATTCCTTTATCCTTCCACGTGACTTAAGATTGTATCTAGAGGATTATGGGATCTCTACCTTAGAACAAGCGAGGAATAAAACTGCTTTTGCTGCTGCTTACTGGTTTACAGCAGAGGAACTCGATCTTGGTGGAAATTGGAAAATACTTTGGGAGAAGTATATCAGAGGGCTAGAATACAATCGAATTCGACTCACTGCTCTTAATGATTCATTGCTCTGGTCTTATAGCAACTATGTGGGACCTATTACTGTTGCTAAAGTTTATGATTGTATCTCTGCGAGCAATATCTTTGAGGATAGTAACTCAGTAATTGATTGTTTGTGGAATATTAATATCCCTAAGAAGATTGCTTGCTTCATCTGGCTGTTAGATAAAGGTAAAATTCTCACTTGGGAGCAGCTGCATTCCCGTGGGTTCCATGGTCCAAGCCGATGTGTTCTGTGTGAGAACAATATTGAGGATATTCAACATCTTTCCCTGTTTTGTCCTTTTACTGTGAATATTTTCTACTTTTTTGATGCACAGTATGGGTTCTCTGCTACTTTTTTCAACTCAGTGTCTTCCTTCCTGATGCATTGGTACAGCACCACTGCGCGTTTTGCATCTTTCAGACATCTGCCTCTTTATATTTTCTGGTGCATTTGGAATATCAGAAATAAATGTATTTTTGAGAATTGGAAGCCATCGTCTCATGCTCTCATCAACTGGGTTGAAAGTTTTTTAAATCTGTATCCTGTTTCTCAAAAAATTCATAGAAACCGGATCATTGGACCTAAGCCATTGAAGGTTTTTCCATGTGGTTTTTTTGATGGGGCTGCTGCAAATCAGGTTGGAGGCGCTGGGTTTGTGATCTATCTGAATGACAGCCATTTCTATTGCTTTTCTTTGGGCTGTGGATGTAGTACGAATACTAGAGCGGAACTTTTGGCTCTCTGGGTTGTACTTAGAGTAAGTACGATTATGGGTCTGCCCATACACATGATTTTTGGAGATTCTTTGGTTATTATTTCATGGCTCAACAGACTTTCTGCCCTTGATATTCCTTCATTGAGGCACTGGTGTGACGATATTAGACTCATGCTCCATCTGGACCCTCCGGTGATCTTCAAGCATATTTTCTGAGAGCATAACTTGCTGGCAGATGGCCTCTCTAAACGGGCTCTGAATTTGGAGATGGGTTATGGAACTTTCTCAGAATATATGGATGGATTGGTCATAGTACAAGACCATTTTATGCTTTTCTAGCTGCTGATCTGTACTATTTATCAACATTTTTTCTTTCTTGTCTGTCATGATTGAGTCTTTCTGCCAGCAAGATCTGCTTAGGATGTATGCTTGGAGATCACCCTCGATATTATTGATATATTCTGACCTGATCTTTCAGGAATGATGATAAAAGTCTGCTATGATCAGACTTTTGTTCTGCTGTTGGCTGGATTAGCTTGCATGACCATTGTATGCTTTTTTGCTGTGTGATCTCTTCTTGTTTCTTGCTGGCAACACTGATTTTGTATATGATGTCTTTTGATTCTATTGAATATCAAAGACTGGTATTTTTTCCTCTGAAAAAAAAATAAAAATTTCAATTGAATCTATCCATAATGTCATTTTTTTAGTTTCAAGGTTATATAAATAAAGAGGACCCGCACCTTTTAAATGTTTAGATTCATTCACACTCAAAATATATGTTGCAAGTGTACTTAGTGAATACAAATGGATCTTTTACAATACTAAGATATTGAACAACTTTAATTCATATTTCAAATGATTATAGCTAGCTTAGGTTATTCATACTCACTAAATAGCAATTTATGATCATAAACCTTATCAAACTCAAGATACCAAAAAATTTGAAAGTTTGTTAATTGAACTTAAAACAATCAAGTTCACACATTAGAAGTAGGTAGTAGTTACCATAAACAAAAAATGCAGAGGCACCCAAAGACTAAGCACTCTTAGGATCAATAATATAGATGGAGTTGGAACAAGGAATTAGAAAAATATTGAATCTTATGATTTATGAAGCTATTGGTGCTTCGTACACATATATGCAACCTTCATTTACAAACTCATATTATGAGATTTGTATGTGGACCTAGATGAGTGAGCAAATTTAAAAAGAATGAATTTCATGACACTACTAGAGGATTAAGAGGATAAAATAGTTTAAAATATGAAATTAATCAATTATGTTTTTTTAAATATATTATAAAAAATTAATATATATTATTGCTGCTCCCAACCCTACGTTTCTTGCAAATTTGGGCGAAGCTTCTAGCCGTATTGAATACTCGTGTCTGCGTACCCAACGTACCCGTGTTCCAAAAACTTGTGCAACATAGGATTTTTGGGAATATCGTTGGAGGAGCAATTAGGCAAACACTTATTTGTTATAAGGGGAAACCACCTGGTGGTGGAGTTGGATTCAAACCTTGGTGGTGGAGTTAGATTCAAACGTGACGTCCATACTGGGAAAGCTCGCATTCCTACATAAAATCAATTGCCCTTGCTTGCGATGGATTTTAATACAAATGTAATGTCTCTTTTTTGGAATTTTGGAGAAAATTACAAATGGGGCAAAATTCGAGCTTAACTAGTCATGACTGGCTTCCAACTTTCACCAAATGGTCCAGAATTTGAAAGGCAATGGTATGGTGAGTTTTAAAACATCTCAAGGTGCTTCATGGAAATTTTTTATTTGACTTTAGACCTCTGCAACCTTGTTTGGTGTTGATGACAAAAAGACCAAAATTACTAGGAAATTGTGATGAAATTTCCCCTAGGGTGTAGGCCAATTGGGCTTTTCAACTCATGTACAAACTTCCCAACTTTGTAAGCAAAGTACAGGGACTGGTATAAGACCTCGTGGACTGTCATTACACATGGTTATTAGTTCTGCAAATTGGTTATCGAGTTCCATCTTCGTTTGATAACTTTAAGTGAAATTGCTTATGGGGAAATTGCATAACTAGCTCGAATTTGACATATGAAAGGTAGAGTTAAAGGATCATATCAAGATGTAAAATATAGAGACCATATACAACATAAAAATTGCTGCCCCAACAGTATTAAACGCCATATAAATCCCCTCATACAAGTTTTGTATACAACTCATTAAGTATGGGAGTCAAATACATGAAAACTAGTGAATTAATAGTATGGAATTGCAAGAGTGTCACATATAGATTTCTTGGAGTTTGACCCACGGGGCATAGGGACATGTAATTACAGAGTAACACATCATATATGTTTGTCACAACATCATCAAACTCGGAGAACATCATTCGTACAAATCTGATACAAGACTCCTTCAAGATTGAAGTCGAAGTCATGAAAACTAGTGATTCAATGGCATGGGAATGCAAGCTTTTCACACATGAGTTTATTGGATTTCAAGCCGCAGAGCATATGGACATGAAATTAAATAGTAATACATCATACATGGTTGTCACAACATCATCCAACTCATAGAAGAGTCCTCATTCAAATTTTGTATAAAACTACTTCGAGATTGAAACCAAAATCCATGAAAACTAGTGATACAATGGCACGATAATGCAAGCTTTTTACACGGGATTTTCTTGGATTTCGAGCTGAATAGAATGTGGGAATGGCCGTAAAGAGTCTTACATAATATATGTCTTCCCCAACATCATCAAACTCATAAAATTCCTCATACAAATCCGATATAAAACTACTTCAAGATTGAAGTCAAATCCATGAAAACTAGTTATTCAAGAGCATGGGGAATGCAAGCCTTTCATACATGTACTTGATATTCCAACTTATAAAGAATATGGACATGCGATTAAATAGCCATACATCACATACCCAAGCTTGGGCATCAAATATCCTTAGCAAGGTGCAAGCACCACTCTAACAAGTGTGCCATCAACATGAGAGTGTGGGGGAATGGAGAAGAAGGAATGAGAGAATAGGGAGATAGATGATAATTTGAGTGTATGGACCTTCAACCTACGACTAAAACTCATTCATTAAGCTCCAATGAGAGGTCTGAATGACTTCTCCATCAACCAACTTGGAAATGAATCTAACTCCCACAAGATTGGTTCACAAGTAGGGAGAGTGAACACTCACTGTGCAATGGGAAAACAAAAGCTCTCTAAAATGCCAAAGGTCAATTAACAAATGATCAAAATATCCTCTCCTTCCTCATGACATCCTTTTATTAACTTCATGAGGCCTCATAAGGTCGAATTTCCGTCCATGGTCTTCTTTCAACTCATCTTAGTGGATTAGTAGCTCATGTGACACTTGTCTTCCTTTTCATGCTCCAATTATTTCCCTAATTCAAATGGATTCCTATAACTCCCTAAACGAATGCCATATTTGTCATATGTCAGCAATCAGGCCTGAATTTGTCATAGTTGTCATAGAATCTTCCATCATTTGTTGTCATAGTGTGCATGGAATCTCCTTTCAAGTGGCACACATTGTCTTTTAGTCTCTTCCTCTTCCATGGGAGTTACTCTCATTTACCAATTCGAATTCCTTGGCTCATTATATGATATTTGACACCAAATCACCATTCAAAAACGTTACATTACCTATGTGTTCGAATTTGGATGAAGATCATTGTGGGAAATCTAGTAATCCAAAGGCTCCACAAGCTTCCAAGTGTCTCCATGAATCCTTGCAACCTTATTTTCTTAGCATTTTTCATTTATGTGACCCATTTAAATGTGAATTTGATAAAATAAAGTCATTTTGGGTCCCATATCCCCTTATTACAAAATTTATGTCTTCATCTCAACCTAGGGAACTAGTAGGTTGGTGAGACATTATTTGCAAGTAGTCTTATTTGGAAATTATTTAATTGGGGACATGACAACAAATTTGGTGATTTTCATTTAAAAAAAAATAGAGTGTCTCAAACTGAAACTGTAATGGAGGTGGAATACCTACTTCTCTTTTCTAGAGAAAAGACACACGTACTCGTGGATTTGGGATCTTTGGCAAGAATTTGTGGAGAGAAGAAATGCCATCAACACTATTCCTTGTGTTGCAATAAAAGTTAAATGGGCCCTGCGATGGATTGAGTTTTGGTTCATTTTCCGATAGAATTGTTGCATTTGCATGTGTTGAGGGTAGTTTCTTCTTGAGAAGCTTTTGTGCCATATTTTGGTTGAAGAAATAGAGCTGGGTGCCATGTTTAACTTTCTTCAGTGAACTTATTTCAAGGGATGAGGAACTTCATTGCGATTTTATTTGTTTTTTATACAATTTGTTTGTGATGTGGTGGACATCAAAAGAGAGCTTTTTGTGTGAATCCCCTTTTTTGTGAATGATTGGGATGAATGCTACTCTTATGAGATAATATATAAAAAAAATTGTGGGTCGACATGATTTACTTTTTGAGACAGTGGTCACACTATTGTCCCTACTCACTACAGGACACTGTGTCTTTTATCGACAGTTGTTTTTGGATACCATGTTGGTAATCAAAGACCGTTTGTCTATTGCACCATTAAATGCAATTGAATCTAGCTTCATAGTTTCTATTGCCTTGTTCGTTGTGAGATAAGATGGATATTATTGAATGTATAAGCTTCAGTATGAAAAGCCACCTTCTATACACATCTAGAAACAAGCCTTTAATGGTACACATTTCTCAAGTTCTATCCCTAGTAAAATGTTTCGTGCTCATATGTTGTGTTTTTTGAGATTTGCAACCATTGAAGGTTGAAAGAGCTTATGCATATAGAACCTAAAGGTGGAATGTGAACCAGAAGTTGAAGTATGAGGAGTAAGTGTTGGATAGTGGCCTTGACATTGCAATAGAGCAACATCAATACAAAAGGATTCACTTTTTGAATTTCAATTCTGCAAAATTATCATCTATTTGTAACTTGAAAATCTTGATTTTGTAAGTATTCTTGTATTTTTGGTACTTGCAATAGTTCTTTGTAACATCCAACTCAAATTAAGCTAAATTGTGTTTGTAATCGAGTGCACTCTTGGTTGAACATGACACACTTCATCTTTTGAGTCCAAAATTTTAGTTGTTGTCAAAGGGTAGAGTTGCAAGAATCCCATGGCGTTCTGACACTAGGAGACTTGATGCGTTTTCAATAATTCATAGTTCATTTCGTTGTATTTTATGTCTAGTTTTGATACTCAAAACCACTATCATATGTTTGGATAAGTATTGTGTCTAGTTCTAACAGTCAAACTTGCATCTTTGATATATCTTACCATTGGAGACAACCATATACTTTTACCATCACATAAAAAAAATTACTCCTTTCACCTTGTACCTGACTAGGGATATTGTCATGAATTAACAATCAAGCTTCAAGTTTCGAAGCTCTATCAATTTGATAGATTTATCGGTAACCAAACATCTACACTATGGAAACAAGTGAGCTTGAGCCATATCCAGAACAAGATCTAGTAACTAGAGTCTCGAGCCATAGCAAGAGCAAGATTCAAAACTATAGCCAAAAGAAGAAGAAAAAATAGAGTCATGTTCTAGAGCACCCAATGGTTTGTGGTCATCCTAAAACCACCCATTTAGTAGAAACATACAACTTCTATTAGACATCAGTGTGTGGTAATCCTTAAACCACCCATTTAGTAGAAGACTTACAACTTCTACTTGACATTAGTTTGTGGTCATCCTTAAACCACCTTTTTTCAAGGCGAATTGCTGAGCCAAAACTTGAGTTAGAGTCAAATTCCAGAGGAATCGCTAAGCCAAAATCAGAGTTAGCATCAAGTTCTAGAGTTTGTGGTCAACCTAAAACCATCATTTAGTAGAAGACATCAACCTTTGTTGCTTCTGCAAACGTTTTTAGTTTGTGGTCATCTAAAACCACCAAGTTTGTGGTCATCCTAAAACCACCGATTTAGAGAGCACTTATTTTTACCACTTAGCAAACGACATTAGCTTCTTCTAGCTTGGAAAATTTGGATCTCCAAGTAGGAAATGTTCATCATTTGGAAGCTATCCACTTCTTATTTTTAACTCCCTTTTAGAAGATTCTTGGACTCACATACACCTCTTCGAATTAAGGGAGGAAATGTTGGAAACTTAATTCTTGTGGTTTTGGTAAGTTATACTTGTTATTCACGAATTGTCATAGGTAAATATGAAATGTCATCGGGAGTCCAAAGGACCTCTTGGAATATGAACCCAAGGGTCACACCATTGTACTAATTTAATGAAAAAATAGACAGTTCATATTTATTCCAATATTGGGTGCTCCAACAATGTGACATGTTACTATTCTAGTTCCACTCTTATATTAACAATTAATGAGTTGTTAAATTGTTAAAACGTAAACTATAACCTAAGCATTATCTATTATAGTTGAGAAATTTCACCCGTATCCTAAAAATTAGATTTTAATAGTAACAGTTCATCAATATTTAAAAGTTTAAAATTGTAAATATATTTGAGCATTTAGTCAACTCTATTGTATGCATACTATGCAAAATATTCACTAAATTTTGAACCTCATACAAATTTTTATATACAATATAAAAATATGGTTGAATCTTGCTACTATGGTTTGAAATAATTAGACTTATAAAATTGTTAAATACTATATATTGAAAGAAAATGATAAAACAATAACCCACCTAGATTCATACCTATATAATTTGAACTTACAAAAGAGAACGAACATATCATTCTTTCAAACTTATAAAATAATCATAGATTTACAAAGTAATTATAATAAACATAGATTTAAAGGAGTATAAACAAGAAACCAACATTGTTGAAATAAGCTATAACCACTTGGTTATTAAAGTTTCACTTATAGGAGAAACAAAAGCATAGAAATTAAGCAGAGTTACTTAAGGGTCATTGGGTCTTGGAGAGGTATGAAGAGGTTGCAGAAGCCCTTGAGAAGTTCTATGTTCAACATGTTACCAATAAGGATTTATTTTATTCTTTTAAGTTAAGGGAAAGTGAAGTGAATTTAATGTGTTAATAAAAAATTATTATAAGAGGAAGTGAAGTGAACTTAATGGGTTATTTCATACAATAATTTATCATAGATAAATATATATTATTTTTTAAGAGATAAATACTTAATATTTATTAATAATTTGTATATGTTTTATGATTTTTTCCCCAGAATGTATGTTTTATGATATAATAAATGTATATATAAATATGTATAAAAAAAAACTATATATCATGTTTTTTTGGAAAATATATAATTATTATTAATAACAATATAATAATTATCTAATATATTTTTAAATGACTATTATTATATTAAAAATCTTTATGTATTATTATATAGATGTAAATTACTTTAGGTATATTACAAGTATCCTCTCCTTAAAAGTGTTTTATACTCCAAGCATGTTTTATACTCTGCTGATAGAATGAACATTTTGTTTGTAGTTGTTGTTGATTAGATAAGGTTGAGGACATGTATTGATATGATACTCGAAGTCTTGAACAATAGTATCAAATTGAAAAGGACCAATCCATCCTAAATAGATTCTTTTTGGGACTTCTTGACAATAAGATTTTAGAGATGATCTTCTTTGTTGTTGGCTTCGAGTTGTACTGGTCCTCAGATGCTTTGATATGTAAGAACAATGTTGGCATTGGTAAGTTGATTCTTGTATGCTCCATTTTTTGTAATTAGGGAGCTATTGTGATATCCTGATACATTGGTCCTTCATAAACTTCAGTCTAAACTTTCCATGATGTAATTTTGAGTTGACATGTTGATATTTGACATTCTTGTTTTGATTGGTTTGACGACGTATTTATTAGTAGTAAGTGATGGAACGCCAATTCTTGCTAAATATGTTGATGTTGACATGTTGAATTGTTTATTTAACTCAATTTACAGATGTTCCTTCACTAATAAAACTTTTTTACATTGACACTCTAAATTTGAGTTTCAAGCCCTCTTTTTGAGGTTCGTTTATCTACAATTTCAACTTTTAAAATATTCTTTGATTCAATTAGATCGATTAAGGTTGCTTTATCCATCTTTAAGATTGATATATCCTTACGTTTTAGGTTTTTAATTTATGTAAGCAAAATTTGATTATGGTTTTTTAAATGATTAGTCCTTATCTTTAGTTGATAAGATTTTGTTAATTTTTTCCTCAATATCCTTCCTCTCTGGTGAGTCTTAGACTTTCATGATTGCCATTCGTCAACTTTGTTGTTATTCTCTAAATTCTTTTACTTCTCTTCTTTGAAACTTTTGATTTGTTTTAACAATCTCTTCATTCTTAAGGTTCTTTAAGAGGAAACTTTTGGTTTGTTTTAACAATCTCTTCAATTTGTTTCATCTCTATAAGTAGAGTTTATTCTGATTTTTTAATCGAGATATTTCATCATACTTGGTTGATTGGTTTTTACTAATATTTCGATCTCAATTTTGTGAAATTTTTTAAATTCTTTAATTTCCATTGTGAAGGTTTCATTTTCCTCCTATGATTTATTGTTTCTTGTGTTAAAACTCAATGACTTTATTGATAAGACATTGATTTTCTTTCCATAAATGATTCATATAAGAATCTACTTTTCTTTGTAATTCTTTACAATGTTTCAGTCAAAGTTCTTCTATTTTCTTTCTAAATATCTCACACATTTTTGAGGTAATATTTAACAGTATTTCATGATTTTGCCTAAACCATGTACACAATATTTGCTTCAAGATTATCTTTCTCCAAAACTTCTAGATGGTCATTATTCAGTTCTTTGGATATTAATGATTTGAGATCTCACACTATGTCATTGTATATTTTATTTCTATTACTATATATTTCTTTTGAGATAGAAAAAATAAATCTAAATATATATTATAATAATAGTTACATAAATAATGTACTCTCTTCTTCACGTCCACTTTAACAGATACTTTTTATTTATTTATTTTAAATACAGATAGTTATAAAACAATCTTAACTTTAACTTAACTTTACAGGAATATGGAAGAAAAAAAATTCTTACTACAATAAAATATATGTTTTTCTTCATTGTAGTAAAAAATGGATTTTTTTCTTATGTAGTAAAAATGGATTATCTTTTACTCCACTAGAAAAGAACTTTTGTTTATTTATGTGTCTTTTGGTAGGAACTAGCACACCCACATAGTTTGTGGTTGGATCACACCGATAAGGATCATGTAAAAAAAAAACCTCATATTATTTTAGTTAAATGGGATTAACTGTGAGTTATCCATGCCTAGCTACATGCTATCGTCTGCATTCTTCCTGTTATCCATATATATATATCACATTCTTCTAGTTATATGCCATGAATTGTTGGTTATCCATTCATCGACTCTTATATATATATATATATATATATTTCGAATTTTGAACGACTGCCATAGAATCAATCTCGACAGTACACTTGTCTCATCCTCGTCCATAGATGAAAAAGCATAGGTTGTTGTCCACCCCAAATCTCAAATAAAAATGCTTATCGGCGTAAATATCGTTCTTTCTTTCTTTTTCTTAATGCTGTGAATATCTTTACTTTCTTGTTTTTAACTTCTACCATTTTTTTAGAAATAAATTTGGACCCCAAGCCTAATTTTCTTTTTTTTCTTCTTTTTGGGCCACTAGCCTCGAGTTAAAGATTTTGTTTTCTTCTTCTTTTGTTTTTCTTCTCTCCCACGAGCAACTTCATTTCTTTCTTCAAATATTTAATCGATGACTCGGCCACAAGAAAATTAGAATATAGAATCGACCGTATGTCTTCAAATAATTGTTTAGTAAATGAATGGATCCATGAGCCCATAGATTTTTTTGTATTCCATTAGAAGAATAAATTGACCATTTGTCACAGAAAAAATGCTATGATACGAATTGAAGTGAACCCAATGGGTTACTTCCCACGATAATCCATTATAACAAGGACAAATCCATATAATTCCTTAAGGGATAAATACTTCTATTTATTAATAACTCATATATGCAAAACATGACATGTATACAAATAACTCTTATACTTACAATGGACGTGTACATGTAAAAGAATCATAGATCATGTCCCTTGGGAAAATGTATGATTATAATTAATTACAATATAATCATTATCGAATATTACCCTAAATGGCTACTATTATAATATAAATGTTTATATATTATTATCTACATGTAATATGCAAAAGAATGATACTAACTAGAACTTTGACCAAGAAAAATTTCAATAAATAGACTTTTAACCATTTGTTGATGTCATTGATATTATATTTTTATGTCCCATGACATTGGCACTAGAGCTTTGCTAGCCATCAACCATGGAGAAGAGGAAGCTCTACTTCTTAGGTAGGCCTAGCATGATTAGTGGTGTAGGATGCTAGTCATTTCAAGATAACTTTTTTGCATTGTTTACCAATTACTTAATGTGGCAAACGCACTTGGATCTTCTTTCCTAAAACCCCACATTATATGAAGATGTCATTGAAAATTGTTTAGCTAAGAAAACATATCGGCTTGAGGAAAGTATTGGCTTAGAACACATAAAATGTCCTTTTACCTCTCGACAAATCAACCCCTAGTTAGAGATGGTATCATAAAATAAAATTATTATGCAAGCAAATAAAACCCGAAAGGTAGAAAAGATGAAAAATAATAAAAAAACAATAATAATGATGAAAGAAGATGTCATCCAATAAGAATTCTTAGAATAACCTTTCCTTCATAGGTCCTAGTAAGTATTACAACCCACATCAAGTTGTAGGACATTATGATAATTCTATCTCACCCAACCATTCTAACTCCTCAAACCAAGCCTTGTCATTGAATGCCATCCCTTATGATAATCCTATCTCACCCAGAACCATTCTAACTCCTCAAACCAAGCCTTGTCATTGAATGCCATCCCTTGGAGAAGTTTCAGCCATAAGTTTATTGTTACAATAGGTTTGCAACTAGGCTTCAAATTCGAATCCTTCAACGCCCTTCATGACCTGTTTTTACCCTTCATAGAAAGGCACAACAATTTTTGTCATGCAAAATAAATTTAATTTTGTATTTGGCCCTTCAATAATGAAATTGACCATTATTTTGCAACTTTGCAAATGAAGGGCTATTCCAAATTGTTATATGGTTGAGAATCGATGTTTAGGAAACAAGAAAGACAGTGATAATCCCAGGAGAGTCCGCCACACATTCCATTAGCGTTATTTATCAAAATTTAAATCACAATGAAACTTTAAGACATTTAAAATTAAGTTTAAATGTTATTGTCATGTTTGATGTAGCGTCTTCCTTGATTCTAGTTCTACAATGCTCAAGTATGAAAACATCAATAACACAAAGCTTAACTTTCACTGTCATGGTTATTTTATGGACTCAAATACAATTAACTTAGATCTATGTAGATTCAACCTGGATAAAATTGCACAACAAACTTGAGCCTCTAATAAAGTCAATATTAAAAGCTCATTCAATTTTTAAATGAACGAGACTGAACAACAAGATATGGATGGACTGTTTGGTTGAGATTGATATTTTTAAAATTATTTTTATTCAAATATAAGTTCTTTATTAAATTTTATTAATTCGTTTCAATACTACAATAGTTGATTCTTTTGTTATGATGTGACTTTGCAATGGGCTATATTGATCTTATAAAATTCATTAAAACGATAATTTTGTGGTTTGGGTCTTTGAGTAACTATACAATTAAATTAGTATTAATTACACATATGTAGGCTATTATTGTTAATAGGATTAATATGATCTAATAGTTAAAATCTTATTTTCTAGCATTGTTGCATTTAGGAAGAAGACTTTAAAATTCTCATTTCCTAGGATCATAAGATTGCTGCATTATAATTACTAATATTCCTTTCATAATAACATCCCCTTTCTTGGATTTGTAGATGAGAAATTTCTTCATCATTGTAGTCCAAAAGCCATCGAGATGTCATGCAAGCCTTAAAAAGTTTGCTCCATGGCCTTGTTTTCTTTCAAGGTTCAAATCCTCCAAAACCATGCTTGCAAAGCCATGCGTGGTTTATTGTGTGCAATAATTATCACTTGTTGGATGGTCATGTGCTATAATGTAAGGCGGTTTCACTTTTAGCCATGGATTCATGATTTCATCAACCTTGGCTAGTTTGAGAGTCTGGAGGCTTGGAGCAAAATTGAATGAGACTATACATTAAGATATTAATGGAGGAGAATGGTAGAACAAGATTGTCAAACTCTGCAAAGAGTGTGTGTGATGCGTGGAAGTCAGAGTTACACATACTTTTGATATATATCTATGTTGCAATTTTTGGTTAGAAAATTGTACAAAATGAAGGCATTCGAACGAGAAAACTTCTTAAATAAGAAGATTTGATAACTCTTTCTCCTACGGTTAAATTTGATGGAGAATTTGGATTAGATTGACAAATTTGATCCATAAATGCCATGGTTCTATACCTTTCCACTCTTTTCCTCAAGGTTATAATTAGTAATCACCTATGATGCATGTTGCAACCCTAAGTGCGAAGCATTAATTGATAATCACCTCTAGTAAGCTAGTAGCATGGTAGCAAATAAAGTATTAATTGACAATATGTTGTGGTAAGCTAGTAACCTAGTAGCAAATAAATACATAATCAATGATGATTGTGTCTCGGTAGGCTATCACAGTTGAAATCAATTGGCAACAAGCTTCAAACACTTAATGTAGCTTTACAACTATTCCTTCTCAAATCCCAACCAATCCATGTGCCCAATGAATTCATTTTGTTGGCCATATATTATCACATTCATTCATAAAGGAGGGTTTTTAATTTTTGAAAAATAAGGTCTATACATTGTAGGTATTAGGGGGAGGGGAGTAGGGTATCAAGGTTTCATAGATAATGGGGGGTATAAAAAGTGGCATCTAGTAAAAATCTTGAATATCTAGTAAAAATAGGGTTTTTTTAAATTGGAAATATGTATTGGGAGGGGGGTCAACAAAAGAATTTTGGTAGGTATTTATCAATATCTTGTGAAATTAGGGGTAATATTCTTTAATATCCCATGCACGAAGGCTCTATGCCATAGTTTCATTAAGTGAAGACCCCATGCCTATGTGTAAGATGAATAAGTAATGCATTAATAGAGAATGCAACCACGTAATCTGGAATTAAATTGTTCATTGCATGATAAGAAATTAGAATTAGAATTCATCATTATTCGCACTAGTTTATAATTAATGTAGTTGAATGATTAGAATTAGGTGATATGGATTTAGAACTATGTTCAATCAAATGGTTATTGAAATTTGGAATGTGATTATGAAAGTGGATTTGGAACTGTGGTTAATCAAATGGTTATTGGACTTTGGAAATGTGATCATGAAAGTTGAAAGTTTGGAACTTAAGTGGTTTTAAACATTAAAATTTTGTTTATCATTATTATATTTTTCAAACTTGTCGACCCTTTTTAGGTTGTCCCTACTTCCACCATCACCATAGATTCTTGAGTCTATTTCAATTTCATATTTCTACCTTGTTTTGTGTTTTAGTACATGCTATAGTTATAGTAATTAAATAGAGGGAGGGAGCTCATGCTAAGAAACATGTAGCTTCGAGATTCAATAGAGACTTGAAAGAGTTAGTTGGTTAGACGAACATACATAATTATCAAGGTTCATGTTGGAGGAAGTGCCTTGATCACTTTCTGATCAACATGTACTTCATCATTGAGAAGTGAGACATTGATATTTATGCTAGTAAGCGAGATGGTGGGTCACTTCCTCTTTCGTTGGTGATCTGTAGGACCTCAACTTTAGTGCATTAAAAGTTTGTTGTCAAAGAATGCGTTCAACATGTTAATTAATGGAACTGCATTAACAGAAATTAAATGCTCAGAACAGGAATGAAAACCACAACAATGATAGACAGATACAAGGAAGAAAACACAGAAACAGAGTCACAAACAAAAGTTGATAACGGAGTTCACCCCCTCCATTGGGCTACGTCTCCGGGTCCCTCTCCAATGGGAACCAATCCAATTAAAGGCTTTAAAATGGTACAAATGGTTCTGGACTCTGCAAATCACTTTCAGCAGTATGGACAAAAGTCTGCAAGACCTCTTCTCTGGAATAATACAAATTGGCTTTCAAAGCAACGAACAGCCAAATAAAATAGAGACGACAGTCGACTCTTTACAATCACAGCAACTGGACATTAACAGTAAAGTCTTCAAGACCTCCTCTCTGAAATTTAAAAAACTGGACTTCAACAGACAAAAGAAACCAAGTTATAACTGAGAATAGTCGACTTCAAAGGAACAACATATGGATAGTTTTACCGCAAAATGCTCTCTCCAAGCTTCTCATAACAGAGAAACGTTGCCCTCCAAAAACTCCCCACGAACTGAGTCCCCCTTCTGGTCGCCAGCTTCCTCTATTTAAGCCTCATAAGTAACGGATTTACCTTCTTTCACACAGCTGTTACCATATGCCATTCGGCCAAATCGCGCCTCAAGCGTTTGACGTTCCGGGTCCCCAACAGGTTGTTCATCTGTCTTTCAATTTTATCCCCACTGTGGCATAACTGCCAAGAAAGCTTCGCCAAACCGTTACAAAGAAGTTGTACACATGATGAAATATCCAGCCACATCATAATGTGCCACATGAGGGATATTCCCGCCATGCCAAGGATTAGAACGGAACCATGCGAACTAAACTTCCAGAAGTTTTAGTCATCTGAGCTTCCACCGTTGCGGAAGAGGACAAACAACGGGCTCCGATGGTCTCAATCGGCTTCTGAGTCGGAAGTTTTGTTACTTTGGTTTCCGCAGTTGCGGACGGCGGATGGCAAAGTCTCTCGATTTGACTTTTCAAACCTTGCGTCGCTGTGTGCGCCACTCCGTAAGTCTTGGGCTTCCGTCGTTGCGGCTCCCGTTCCGCTCCGACTTCCGATCCGTCCTTTAAGTTTTCGCCGTTGCGGAAGGAAAAATGCTTGTGAGCCCCGCCGTTGCGGAAGGGGAAATGCTTCCGACTACCGATGCTTATATTTTTGTCGTCCGAGTTTTCACCCACGGCTTCTTTGAACCATTGTACCATATTGGATTTTTAACGAGGAATAATCTGCCGGATCAATCCTCCCCATTGGAGAGCTTTTGGACCTCCAAAAGCCTAGATCATCCTGCAGGAAGGTGAGGGTACCACTTCCTCACCATTCCGATCTCCATACATCCCGCCTTGCTTAGAATCTGCATATTAGTCTCCTTGTCCATGACCAAAGGAGGTTCATACCATTTAAAATTCTTTGCATATGCGACTGGAGATAAGCTCAAACAGAAAGAATGTTTACACTTCTTTTTAAAGATCTCAAAACGATCATAAAAAAAATTGAGCTTTTTACCTTTCAATCCCCCTTGGTGATCTGCAACCAAATTTGTTTTTCAACTTCAAAAGGATGATGATTTTCATGTCTGGCTTTGCAAAGTGCCTGAATCATCTCCTGTTGTTCTTGCACTATCTGCTGCAGGGTTTCCTTTGCATCATGATGTCCACCTCTCACATCTTTTGTGCCGAAAGAAAAGTCCACATGTGACTTCAACAGATAACAAAAACAACTCTCAAAAGGAGATTTAATGTACCGCATGTGCTGCAACTGTTCACCCTGAACCTTAGGATGTTCATCACAATAATTTTGAAGAAATGGAATAATCATCTGATTCATGCCAAGATTTAGAAAAGGCATGCTTTGCTGCAACTGCAATTCATGTTGTACATCTCTTGTAAATGATAGTATTTCAGGTCCATGTAACAAAGCACCATACTCGGGAACACCTTTAATTAATTTAATTCCATGTTCCACCAATGATTCACCTCTAACAACCATTAATGCAAACTTCCTACTAGCATTCACTATCATTTTCATTTGACTTGTAGCGACTAATGCTAGATTTGTTTTCATACGATGTGCACGAACAATGTATTCCACACCATCTTTAAAAATATGATACTTATTCTGCTCTCTATAAAAGACTGCTTTCCGGTCATACAAATATGGACTCCCAAGTACAATTCCACAAATGTCAAGTGGCACTACATCCAGTTCTATCTCATCCATAAACTTTTCAGTGATTGCAAATTTTAATACACATTTCCTTGTAACTTGCAATTGTGTATCATTTGTAACCCAACCAAGAGGATAAGGTTTTTCATGAGGACTAGTAACTAGATTAAGTTTCTTAACCACTTCTTCCGATATCAAATTCACTTGAGAACCACTATCAAACAATGTATCAATTTTTGTATGATTTGTAATGACACGAACATGAAACAGTTCACTTCTTATTTTTTCACTTTGCATAGAAGTAGATAGCATATTTGTATTTGTACTTGCACATGAATTAGAACTTGAACTTGCATCAATGGAAAGAGATATACCTTTATCTTTACCTCGGATCCCTATTGCTGTGATATTAGTCTCATCACCTGAATCAGATCCCAAGTCTTGAATTATTGCTGCAGTAGCTGCTTGATTATCCTTATCTTTGTTTTTATTTCTTCCCATCCATTTTGGCTTTAATTCTGGATGAAGTTTCCAGCACTTTGAAACGTCATGCCCTTTCTGACAATGTGAGAATGTGGGTCTCTCACCCTCTTTCGTGATGGTAGCGGTTTCCTTTCCCTTATGTTTGCTTTTATCTTTGTTGTCAAATTTAGATGACTTCTTCATGAACGAATCATCATCATGCTTACCCCTAGCTTCTAAATGTGTAGCTTGAACACATACATCATCCAAATTACTGGGGTTAAACATCAACAAAGTATGTCGCAAATAAGAATGCATGCCACCAATATACTCAAGAAGAGTTTCTTGTGAATCCAATGCAACATTCAATGCAATAGCCCTCTTTCTAAATTCATGAGTATATTCTTGAATACTTTGTCCTTTAGCTTGTCTAAAAGTTTTCCAACTCATTATTAATTGCTGCATGTGACCTAAAGGATAAAATTGCTTCCTTAATACTTCAATGAATTCATTCCAAACTGAAATAATTTTACCATTCTTTCGAAGATCCTGCTGAATCTTGCTCTCCCACCAAGTAAGAGCCATTCCACCCATTCTCAAAGTGGCCAATTGAATCCTAGAAGGGTCATCATTAATGCCCTGCACCTTGCAATATACTTCAAGCTGCTTGATCCAATTGTCTAACTTTTCAGCATCTAAATCTCCATTATAAATTGGTAACTCAAATTTAACATCCAATTTGAAATAAGGCATATTAGGACTTGCATTATTTGAATGAGAAGTATGAGAAGAAGAAAAAGTCTGTTTAGTGTCAGGAGGATCACCATCACCTCCTACTCTTTTACCCTTTTCTTCCTTCTTCGCTTCTGCATCTCTGGATGAAGATCCTTCTTTTTTCTTCCTTTCTGCTCGCTCATCGAGTAGCATTTCCATCATGGCTTTCATGCTCATAAAAGCCTCCAGAAACTCAGTTTCAGAAATAACAGGTTTTTCCCGTTCTGTATGTCCTTCTTCTTCCCCTAGTGGAGAAGACATGGTTCTTGAGAATGTTCTCCTGGAGCCAATCTCAGGATCTCCTTCAACTAATTCTCCTTCACCAACCTTTGACTTGGACCTGGTAAGCATTCACAAACTTGCACAACAGTCAACCAGCTCTGATACCATAATATGATCCGTAGGGCCTCAACTTTAGTGCATTAAAAGTTTGTTGTCAAAGAATGCGTTCAACAAGTTAATTAATGGAACCGCATTAACAGAAAGTAAATGCTCAGAATAGGAATGAAAACCACAACAATGATAGACAGATATAAGGAAGAAAACACAGAAACAGAGTCACAAATAGAAGTTGATAATGGAGTTCACCCCCTCCACTGGACTACGTCTCCGGGTCCCTCTCCAATGGGAACCGATCCAATTAAAGGATTTAAAATGGTACAAATGGTTCTGGGCTCTGCAAATCACTTTTAGCAGTATGGACAAAAGTCTGCAAGACCTCTTCTCTGGAATAATACAAATTGGCTTTCAAAGCAACAAACAGCCAAATAAAACAAAGACGACAGTCGACTCTTTACAATCACAGCAACTGGACATTAACAGTAAAGTCTTCAAGACCTCCTCTCTGAAATTTAAAAAACTGGACTTCAACAGACAAAAGAAGCCAGGTTATAACTGAGAATAGTCGACTTCAAAGGAACAACATATGGATAGTTTTACCGCAAAATGCTCTCTCCAAGCTTCTCATAACAGAGAAACGTTTCCCTCCAAAAACTCCCCACGAATTGAGTCCCCCTTCTGGTCGCCAACTTCCTCTATTTAAGCCTCATAAGTAACGGATTTGCCTTCTTTCACACAGCTTTTACCATATGCCATTCGGCCAAATCGCGCCTCAAGCGTTAGACGTTTCGGGTCCCCAGCAGGCTGTTCATCTGCCTTTCAACGTTATCCCCATTGTGGCATAACTGCCAAGAAAGCTTCGCCAAACCGTTACAAAGAAGCTATACACATGATGAAATATCCAGCCACATCATAATGTGCCACATGAGGGATATTCCCACCATGCCAAGGATCAGAACGGAACCATGCGAACTAAACTTCTAAAAGTTTTAGTCATCTGAGCTTCCACCGTTGCGGAAGAGGACAAGCAATGGGCTTCAATGGTCTCAATCGGCTTCTGAGTCGAAAGTTTTGTTACTTTGGTTTCCGCAGTTGCGGACGACGGATGGCAAAGTCTCCCGATTTGACTTTTCAAACCTCGCGTCGCTGTGTGCGCCGCTCCGTAAGTCTTGGGCTTCCGTTGTTGCGGCTCCCGTTCCGCTCCGACTTCCGATCCTTTATATCTCCACCACTGCGGCTCCCGTTCCGCTCTGACTTTCGATCCGTCCTTTAAGTTTTCGTCGTTGCGGAAGGAAAAATGCTTGTGAGCCCCGACGTTGCGGAAGGGGAAATCCTTGTGAGCCCCGCCGTTGCGGAAGGGGCTTATATTTTTGCCGTCCGATTTTTCACCCGCGACTTCTTTGAACCATTGTACCATATTGGATTTTTAACGAGGAATAATCCGTCGGATCAGTTGGGTTTGTGAATGGTTGATATGGATACTTGACTAGAATATTTCATTCATATATCTTGAATGGATCCATTGGTATTTAAACATAGATTAATGTACTTCTCAAAGGCCCCCAAAAGTCATAAGAGGAAACTTGTCTTTTGGTTTAATATCACAATCAGTGTTTGCAAGAATCATGATTGACTAAGCTTGTCCTTTGGCCTATGAATTAGGATTCAAGGGGAAACGGTACATTGAATTGTTCCTATCAAAATCACAAGTTAAAATTGGAGTAACTCTTCACCCTTGCTCAGGTTGATTCCACTATCGAGTTGAACTCTTGTTCAGGTTGTTTCCACCATTACCATCGACCCTTTCTTAAGCTACTTCCACCCTTTCTTTTCCTATTAATTCATAAGTTATATGATACTCTCTTTAGAATCCAAGTGATTTTGTTGAGCAAAGTAAGTACACATCCTCCCTAACACCACTAGTCCACCACCAATCTACATAAGTGTACATCTCCACTAGAGAGAGAAAATATACCTTTGCTGATGATTATTTCCTATAGCGGAGTATGTATCTCCTTTGATTTGTAGAGTCGAATGGCCATAAACATATATAAAGGGATCCCTTCCCTTAGTGGATCTCAATATTGATTGGGTTGTTCTTGCAGTTGAATGATTTTTCAGGTATGTGTATCAAAAGAGTAGTTTTTTTGTTGTGTTTTTTATAAGTATTTATTTTCGTCTTCTTGGAAATGAGTGAAGTTTTTTATTGAAGCGATTCAAGATAATAGTTTTGGTATTCATGAACATAATTTTTAGGTTCACTCTATCTTTTGTATTTATCGATCTCTTTGTTCAATGGACATTGTATAGATTGTATTTCATTTTCATCCAACCTTGATTTTTCCTCCAGAAGTTTTACTACTTGTCAAGTGAATCTTGATTGGTTATAAATGTTTTTCAACTAATTTATTTATATTGCTGGGTATTTTTTAAGTTTCTAAAATATCTTTTATACGGTTTCTTGGATTATTTTGGTTAGACATTACTTATTTAAAACCATAAAATTGAACAATGCAATTTTTTTCACTATATTGAAAATTTTGATTATATTTCTTTTAATATACAATGAAATTTTAATCCATTATGTAATATAAAGATTAAATATATCATAAACATTCAAAGTGAAATAAGACCATAACCTTCAAATTTGATCCTTGTTTGCAACCCTTACCTTTAAAGTCTATGCACCTCCAATTGGCACACACTTCATTTGTCCTTAGATGAGTTAGTTCAGGTAGGAATCCCATGTGCTCCGTTTGTGTACCATGAAGTCCTTGATTTATATATATATATATATATATATAAAGCATTTTTGTCTTGTGTCAACCTTTACATGTCACATCTTTGGCACAATACCTAATGCCATCTAATTCCTACCTTCGCATCTCATTTTCTATTTTTATTTTATTTGATGGACTTTTTCCATATGACATGCAAGATTGTGTGTTGCATACATCACATTCATGTTCTTGATGTTTATTTTACTTTATTGCTTGGAAGAGAACAATGTGGGTCCCAAAAATCCCCCCCAAAAGACTAAATACATTGAAAAAAAACTCCCCACATTTGTATATGCATTGTTGTATTTTATTTGTTCACTAGGATTTAGGGAATTGTGTATCCCTAAATTTTTGTTTGGTTGTCTAGTTTTTTAACTGGTTGTCTGGGATTTGTGTATCCCTAAATTTTTGTTTGGTTGTCTGGGTTAGTATCATTGTTATCTTGTGTGTGACTCTCAATTAAAATTAGATAAATATGTTGTTTTCTTTGTTCACTAGGCTTGCTTATTTTATAAAGCTATGTTTGTTTTTGTTGTTGTTTTATTCCTATCATTACTTTGTTTCATGAGGTTGTGATGGTATATGTGTGAACTTGGATTAATATTAGATAGAAAAATAGCTTTTGCATTCTTAACAATAATGTGAAATAAATTGGTTTAGATCTATTTTAAATTTGGATTTATCAAGCATTGAGAGGAATTAAATCTCTTAAGGTGTAAATCTTTTTATCATTCGAAATGGATCTAGGCTAACATTATTTTTATGTATATATCATATCCGTCTTATTTCTATTTATGTGTAAATATCAAACCTTTTGTTTATATATTAAGTGTACATATTAAATCTCCCTCTTTCATAATATAGAAGTGACTTTATTTTTGTTTGTATCTATATTTGGCTAACATATAATATTACTATTATTTATTGGCACATATTATATTTTTTTGAAGTGGGCATTTCAGTGTTACCCATGTGACAACATATCTACTATACGAAGGTGTAGATGCACCTCGCTACTCTCTATGCAGTCATACACATCACATCACACATGATACATTTTTTGAAGTGGACATGTAATGTTACCCATGTGACAACATCTCTATTATACGAGGATGTAGATACACCTCACTACTCTTGATGCAATCATACACATATCCCCTTTCAGATTGCTCAACTCATTTAAGATCATTTGAAAGATAATTTTAATAGCTACAATCTGAGATAGGACTAGCCACATTTTTGAAAAATATTTCACAAGTTGCAAACTATTAAAAAGACCATTTCAAAACCATTATTTTCATAGTGAAATATTGCCAAATGAATGAAATTATTATAATGAAAGTTTCTTCAATAAGGGAGGAATTTAAGAGCCCATCGAGTATGGATTTACATAGAGAATGCTTATTTGAGACAAGTCTTTTAAGGTGATATATCTACATGATGATTATGTTATTAACAATTGTACCTTGTGTTGTCAAACTAACTCTAGCACGAGCTTCTGGCGAGAGCAGGCTGCGCGAGTTAGGGTTGAGCTGCGTCTTGAGCAGTCATGGCGGCGCCTGGGGGAGGGGAGCCCCCCCCCCCCCGAGATCAGAGGAGGAAGCCTTCTGGAGGCTCCTCATTAGCAGAGGCAAGAAGCCCTCTTCCCCGGAGATCCCAAAATTTATCAAGAAACTGGAGGAAATTCCTGAAATCGCCCTTCCTAAAGAAAAACCAATGAAGATAACTCTGGCATTGGCTAAGCAAGGCCTAGTGGGCCAGTTTATGGGCTTATGGCCCTCCACCAAGACTACTGATGTCTGGATATAGAGAAATTGGAAGCCCAATCTGAAACATGGAGTAACTTGTTACCCTGTTGGAAGAGGGTTCTTTGTGTTTGAATTCATCTCAGAAGAATATCGTGACCTAATCTTTAGAAATGGCCCCTACTTCATGGGAACGCAGGGTCTATACCTGAACAAATGGACACCAGATTTTGACCCCTCGGTCGATCTACCCAAAGAAGTGCTGGTGTGGGTTAGGCTTCCTAATCTTCCGGTGCATTGCTGGGATATTGAATCTCTGCAGAGAATAGGGAATGGAATCAGACGTTTCATTGACAAAGCTGATAACAAGGGACAATACACCTGCGCTAGAATTTGTGTTGAAGTTGATCTTGAAGCCGGCCTTCGTGAGGCAGTAAAATTAACCGTTGGATCCTGGACCCACTACCAGAAATTGGACTACGAGCACTTGCACTTCAAGTGCAGGAACTGCCAGGACCATGGCCACTTCCAAAGACACTGTCCCAAACTGGCCACTGGGAAAGAAGATGCTGAAGGATGGCAAAAAGTAAAGAAAGGAAGAACCTCTAACAATGCCAAAAGCAAGGAGAAAACGGCCCAGGAACCCCCAAAGGTAGGCAACTCAAAGCCTAGTCACCAGGAATCCCCCAATGAAGCTCAAACCCCCACAAACGGTCGAGAAGTTGAAGAAATTCAGGCGCCACAAGCCCCAACCGACCCTCAACCGGTTGTCTCCAGCCAGTCAAAGGAACATATTAGTTTGGGCTTGGAAACAGGAGCTGAATCCTCTGAGGAAGGAGATACTGAAGCAAGCAGCCTGTCAGGCTCCCCAGACCAACCAAAGCATGGACGGAAGACCGAGAAGACATTAGAGAGAATTTGAGGTCAAAAATGGGCCTCAAAAGGACCAAAATGTACTATAAAAATCAACCAATTACATTCTAGTAGATGACATCATCCCCCATGGTTGAGGTGGCATTGCATGAGTTAAGAATGTTTAATTGTCACATTTTCTATGGTGGATGAAAACCCATAGTTAACCAAGGTAGTGGTACAAGTACTTTTAAGTCAC
>LPNX010309803.1:124502-172225 GCA_001517045.1 Pseudotsuga menziesii | reverse complement strand
ATAAAACCCCTAACTCATAATATTTTAATATATCTTATATTTTTGTAGTACATCTCTTAGGAGGCCCATTTTTGACCTCAAATTCTCTCTAATGAGAGAAGAGAAGAGCAGTCCTACAAGGATGTGGTTCAAGGCTCTCAGCATACCATACCAGAAATGATGAATACTAGATCAGGGATGAAGCTAGGGAAGATCCCGAAAGGGGGCCATCCCTCTCATTCAGGTAAATAATGCAATACGTCTCCTAGAACTGCAGAGGACTAGGCAGCACTCTAAAAGAAGAAGCTATAAGGGATCTAGTAAGAGTAACAAGGCCTGAAGTCAGGAGACGAAGATGGAGGAGGATGCTCTCCTCCGAGCAAGCAACTCATTCTGGAAGAAAGGCCCGGGTAGGGCTGTGAGCGCAAGAGGAGCCTCGGGAGGCTTAGCAACATTCTGGGACTCTGCAAAGCTCGAACTAGTCGAAGAAGAAGGTACCATTCACTGGTTATTCACCAAGCTGATCCATAAAGAATCCGGTCATCTTGTAAGTCTCTTTAATATGTATGTTCCTGTCTCTTTTGCTGAGAAAAAAGAGTGTTGGGACTCCTTAAAATTATTTCTTAATCAACACAATCTTGAAAATTTAGTAGTGGCTGGAGATTTAAATGTAACCCTTGCTCTGGCGGAAAAAAAACGGGGGATCAATAGTCCGGGATCCTGCAAGAGAATGGGTGGAAGACTTGATGCTGGATTGGGAGCTTGAAGATATCATTCCGGACAGGGGAAAGTTCACCTGGTCCAATAAAAGGATAGGACCGGGCCACATAGCTGCCCGTCTTGACCGTTTCCTCATTCATTCTTCCTTCCTAACCCTTGGTCTTATGGCGACCTCCAAGATTCTCCCGCATTACACCTCTGATTATAAACCTATTACGCTCTCCATTTCTCTTGGGGAAAAGCTAGGTCCTATCCCCTTCCGGTTTAGCCCAATTTGGGTTAATCAGGAAGGCTTCTTTGATATTGTGTCCAAATCCTGGAAGCACCCTGTGCATGGCTCCCCCTTCTATGTCTGGGAAGGAAGCTCAGAAGAATCAAAGCTGATATGAAAGCTTGGGCTAAAGGACTAAGCTCTCCCACGGCTGAAAGGATAAGAATTCAGAAGGGCTTAGAAAGACACCAATTGGTCTTGGAAGAGTCAATAGTCACTCCTGACTTGATTAACCGGGAATCTGAGCTTCAAAGGAAGTACCATAAAGCTTGCAGAGAAGAGGAAATATATTGGAGAGTCAAATCAAGGACGCTTTGGCTTCAAGCTGGAGACAAAAACACCTAGTTCTTTCACAAGCAAGCCCAAGCTAGGAAAATCTATAATTCCATTAGTGAAATTCAGATGCAAGATCAAGTCATAAAGGATTTCAGTGGCATCAAGGAGGCATCTTACTCCTTCAAAAATCTATATTCAGCCCCGGATCTGGAACCAGTGGACCCGAATTTTTACCCTCTTTCAGAGATACCAAACATGATCAATGATGTTGACAACCTGATGTTGAACAGTCCTGTCAGTATTCGGGAAATCAAGAAAGCCCTCTTCAAAATGGACCCAGACAAAGCTCCAGGGCCGGATGGATTCACAGCCCGGTTCTATATTGCCTGCTGGGATATTATAAAAAAGGACCTGTACAGAATGGTCAAGAAGGCCCAGAACTGTACCAAGTTGGGTGGCAGCACTAATTCCTCGTTCTTGGCCCTCATTCCAAAAGAAAAAGGTGCTAAGAAATTTAACAGATTCAGACCTATCTCCCTCTGTAATACGGGATACAAATTCATTACTAAAATAATGGCTAACAGACTCAAAAGAATCCTGCCTAAGTTGATCCTGAAAAATCAAGGTGGGTTTGTGAGAGGAAGACAGATTCTGGATAACATTATTTTAGTCCAAGAAGCCATTCACACTAGCTACAGGAAAAAAGAGAAGGGTATGGTGGTTAAGTTGGATTTGGCCAGTGCCTTTGACAGAGTCAAGCATGATTTCCTTTTTGCAGCCATGAGAAACTTTGGGTTCAGTCAGAAATTTACAGAGTGGGTCAAAGCATGCATATCAGCCCCCTGGATTGCCCCCTTGGTTAATGGCTGTCCCACCAACTTTTTCCAGGCTTCAAGAGGATTAAGGCAAGGCTGCCCTCTATCCCCTGTGCTCTTTGTCATTCAAGCCTCCGTGCTAAGTTTCCAATTGAACAGAAGACTTCAAAACAGATCTCTCTCAGGCATCAGAATAGTCCCAAAGGTCAAGGAGGTAAACCACGCCCAGTTCGCTGATGATACTCTTCTATTGGGAGCTGCCAATATTAACACAACTAGGAACTTTAAATCTGAACTTGATCTCTACAGAAGTAGCTCTGGAAGTGAAATAAACTATCACAAAAGTAAGATCTTTGGCTGGAATTGTTCTCCTCGTGAAATGCTGGAGATATCTCGGATACTTGAAATGGAAGGCATCACAACCTAGGACACTTTCACCTACCTGGGCATTCCAATTTTCAAAGCATCCCCCAAATTTTCCCATTGGCTGCCTCTTGTGGACAAATTAAAAAACAAGATCCATGCGTGGGTGTTATACACCTGAATGGCACCTCTCCATCCGAGTGCCGACATCCCTCATGTTGGCACACAAAAGGACACTTATGGATAGAGGTTTGCCCAAAATACTATAGCTTGGCTTGTCATGAAATACATGCTGGCAAAATGGCAAAGTAACTAGCTGGATGGAGGAAGCATGTATTTCATGACAATCCAAGCTATAGTATTTTGGGCAAACCTCTATCCATAAGTGTCCTTTTGTGTGTCCTTTTGTTGAGACAACAAACTGGCTCAACAAAGCAGGTAAGGTTGTTTTGATGAACTCTGTCCTTACCAGTCTTCCAATCTACCAATGTTCTGTTCTGTTAGCTCCCAAAACTATAACGAACAAAATTAATGAGCTGCTCCGTTGCTTCCTCTGGGAAGGTGGTCGAAACTGTGAGAAGAAGCTTCACCTTGTGAGCCGGGACAAGGTCACGAAGCCCAAGATGGAGGGGGGTCTTCAAATCAGAAATGTGGCTACCCAAAATCTAGCCATGGGTGGCAAAATTCTCTGGAACATGATCACTGGGAAAAGAACTTGGAGCAAGCAAATCTTCAGGAAAAAATACTTCAAAGGAGACAAGGATAGATGCCTTGAAAAACCCACAAAAACGCAGAAAGGATCCCCGATCTTCACGCTCTACAAAAGGGCCCTTCCTCACTTCATCTCAAAGCTCACGTGGATTCCGGGAAATGGTGCAAAAATTAAAATCTGGGAGGACTCTATCCTGGGGGATCAACCTCTCAATGAGTTAAACGGCCTGGAGAATATCAAAACGTGGCTCCTGGGAAAAAATCGCAGCACTCTGTGGGACATCTCTGCCTAGAGCAACGATGACCATGAATCCTGGGAAAGATGGAACCTAGGAGACTACCCGGAAGAGTTCAAGGAGGAAGCTTCAACGCTGTTGGATTTTATTCAAGGAAAATCGCCCCATACTGCCAGATCCAAAGACAAACGGGGCTGGGGTTCAGGATCCGGGAAATACACAACAGCTGCTGGCTACGCTGCTATTTTGGAGATGCCTTGGGTCTCTCCTAATCCAACCTCGTGGAAAACGCTCTGGAATTTCCCTTCAATTCCCAAAATTGATATTTTTATATGGACCCTGCTTCATAAAAGGATTATGACCAGTGACAATCTTTAGAGGAAAGGCTGGGAAGGGCCTTCACGCTGCCCTCTGTGTAATCGAGCTGAAGAAACTGCCGAGCATCTCTTTCTCATCTGCGATTTCACTAAAGATGTATGGAGGATTATGACAGGACCTACTGCTGAAAGACTGCCAAACTCAGTAACAGAGCTCATAAGCAACTGGAATTCTCTTTCTCCTTTCAATCTGAGCAAGAAAAATCTCCTCAAGCTCGCATGGATGTGGACTCCCAAATTTCTGTGCTGGAAAATCTAGCTAGAGAGGAACAACATAATTTTTAAAGAGGAAAGTAGACTTCCTCCTCAAGTCGATGTTAAAGCCCGGACTATGATGTTAGAAGCTCTAAGCGCTAAGCCTTCCATAAAAAATTCGACTAACCTCTCTCCTGAAGAAGATCGCTGGATTAGGGAGCTCAACCTGAACCAACAAACCACTGAAGCAATCAAACCTCCTCAAAAGAAAAACTGGGAAATCAGGTTGGATGAACAAGATTTTATTAAGTGGAGGTCAGCCCTTGATGAATGGAGCCTCTTCTTTGATGGGGCCTCGAAAGGGAATCCTGGTCAAGCTGGAGGAGGAGGCATCATCATTGAGCCCTCTAGCAATCTTTATCTGTCCTATGCATGGGGACTAGGATACGCCTCCAACAATCAAGCTGAGTTTCTGGCACTGTGGCAAGGGCTAAACCAAGCCAGGAAGCTGAACATCCAGAAGATTAATATCTTTGGTGACTCCAGGTTAATTGTTAAAGCGTTACACACTAAGAAAGGGCCAACGGACATTAACCTTGGCCAAACGTACAGGAAAGTCCTTCTCCTTCTGACGCACTTCAGCACTTACAAGGCTTATCACGTGCTAAGGAATCTCAACAATCTAGCGGATGCTGAGGCCAACCAGGGAACTTTCTTGAGAAAGAGCCAGCTAATTGTCAATGGAGAAACTTCAAATCACCCGATTCCCTAACACTAAGGTTGCTCTAGTATGCACCTCATCAACAAATGCAGAATCTAGAAAGATACGACCCAGCACAGTATTAGCCATGTGTGTATTGGAGGTGAAGCTCAGGATAGTAGTTCTCAATATGATTTGTAATGGCCCTGGCAGCCTCTTTGCCAGTCTTTAATTAAAAATTTTAACCGTTTTTGTATAATAATAAAAAAACAATTGTACCTTGTGTCGGTAATATACTAGAAGATTTTGAGTTTTTTTAATTGAAAGAAATGTATAAAAAAATTATTTCCTTATGGTAAGTTAAAATTGGCTTTCTTGTATCATTTGGTTATTAAGATGATAAGACATTTAGGAGTTAGTTAGAATCAATTTGGTAAGAGTATGGATAGACAATTGCTTGTTAACAACGGAAATTTTAAGGATCCATAATTTCTCAAAGTGTAAACACCTTGGCGAATCTTAATAATTCTTAAATTTGCAACAATAAAATGTTTGTGATTTTTTTTTAATATTTAAATTTCTAAGGAATTTATATAGTTTTTGAATAATTTTTCCTATGTTTAGAATACAAAAAAATTATCCCATGGAATTTGGGTGAATCATCTTTGAAAAAAAGGAAAATTGACGATTTGTTTTTTGAAAGAACGGTAAAAAATAGTCCATGGGCTAAATTTCGTCCCTAAAAATTTCCTTGCTTGTTGATCGATTATGAAAAGTTAATTGTAACATTATTTTTCTTTTGCATAATAATATTTCCTCAAATAGTTATTTGGTTGGGGTCGTGGCGTGTTTTTCTCTTCGAGGGTTTAAACCACATAAAAGCATCCATGTGTTGATATGTTATCTGTTTTTGTGAGCAGTTTCCGAAGGTGTATGATCTTTTGGAAATATCACGTGTTAGTCGAACATGGTATCAAAGCCCTTATAAATTTTTGTTTTTGTTGGAGATTGATATCTTGAACTGGTGTTGTTGTATGAATTAGAAGATTCCTAGTTTCTAAAAAATTTATGCATTTTTTGGATAAAAAGGTGTTCCATTGTGTCCAGAGAGTTGCTTTCAATTAGAAATATTTTTTTTCACTAAAAAATACTTATGGTTGCCCAAGATATGACCATTTTACCAAATCCGGAGGTATACTATTTACATGTATGCACTTTTAAAAAAAGGTATCATATGCTTTCAAATTTTATCCTAGTTTTTGTTTAATTTTTGTTTTGTTACCTTTTCAATATGCATATGCTCTTTGTCGTGCACTCTATGTGAACTCAACAAATTAGAAACATAGTGAAAATAGTTTTCTTTATTGCATATGATCTTTGCTATGCATTTCGTGTGAACTCAGTAAATAGAAAACAATGAGAAAACTTACATTTTTCAAGGAATCTAACCAAGGACTAAACCCAAATTCGAGGCATTTAGTTTTTTTTTATGTCGTTGTGAAGTGTCTTGCAGGCCAAAAATTGAGGTTTTGGGGTAAGCACATGCTTCAAGGTAAAAGAGTAAAAAACACCCACCCCTTCCTCCCTTCCAACTTTTACATATCTTTTATATTAACCCACAATTTTGGGTGGATTTCCCTATTAATACTAGTGGTTAATATCCCTTTCAGATTGTTAATCATATATCAAGCAATCCCGCAATGGTCAGAAGAGCATATTGGGGGATAAAGCCAAAATTCAATTACTTACTGAAATGAAGTAAACTAAAGAGATTAAACTAAGTGAAATGAGTGCTAAAGTGATTTAATCTAAGGTAAAATTGAAATGAGAAAAAAATAAATTAAACTAATGTAGTGAGTGCACGTGTATTAAACTAAGAAACTGAAAAAAACTCCTGAGTGAGTTTGTGGTTTGAAATTGAATCGAAATCAACTAATGTTAAATTTTAACCTTTTTTATAACTAACTAAAGGGAAAATGTTAGAAAAATTCACTCCATGAAAATGACACAAATTCCCCCAAAGGGATATGGGGTGTGGGCGTTGGGTAGCCCACTTGCTTTTATTTTATTATGATTATCACAATGATGGAAGGATTCATATGGTCCTTTATAAATCAGGAAAAAAGGCTTACACGTTCAATGGTTCAAAAGGTGCTTGAATAAATGTAGAGAAGAGGATGGGGTCTCGGGTGGCTTAAACTGTCAAAATTTCACCAACACTTATCTCTACATGTTCGTCAAAAGTTGAAAAACAAACAACAAACTTGAGCTAAACATGCTCAATTAGTCAAAGTGAACATAAACTTTAGCTTCCTACTTAAGTATTTGAAAAATATATGAACTTATGGAATGCAAATACTTAGTTTAAAAATATATATTGGAAATGAGCCTTTAAAAAATCAGATCTAACCTACAAATGTATACTTAAATAATATTAGCTAATGATATCCTTTGAAATGGACTAACTTGATTAACTATGCATAATAGTAACTAGTAACCAAAAGATTTTGAAATTTAAGATGAGAGAAGCTGAAGAAAAGAAATCCCTTGAACTTGGGCATTGGAGTCTTGGGACTATGTTGTTGAAATTGTTTGAAGATGAGGACGATGCTTACTCGATCAACCTCTTCTTCAAAATAGACAACATGAAACTCTTAAACACACTTGCACAAGAGAGGTTAAGAGCATTTGTGTTAATTACAAGAGAAGCTTAGAAAACATGCATTTAAATAATAATATCATGTATCTCTAAGATATCTAATGTAATTAAACAATAAGATGATAGATAAACAAATATGTTTTTCTTAATCCAATGGGAGATAACTCCCCTTCAAATCCCAATAATTAACCAAAATAAGATACAAACATTGACAAATAAATAAATTACCTCATAAGATTAATAGTAAACATCCACACACATGAAGATATCCACACCAAACTTGCCTCCAAATACTTTATTCATTCATAAAATACTTTAACAAAATTACAGAGAGCAAGAGCAAAGGTTCCACCTTCCATCATCGAATGAGTGAACTTGCCTTGTTTTTATAGAAAAAAGAGGGCCAATTTCCCATGAGAGGTGAATTACCACCTAAGGGAAGAGGAGACAAGCTCCTTTAGAGATTTGGGGAATTTAAATGGATTTGAACTCAAGAGAGAGGCGCAACTTCTCATGAGGTAGGCACCCTCTCTCGGTTAGACATCAACAGAACAAGAGATGTGTCATCCTCTTGAGATATGCTCCCTTCCTCTTAGGAGAGAACTCGCCACCTCTTAGCTCATGGTATCAATCACCAATTTGGAGATTAAGTAACTCATATTTAATTGTCAATCATATTTCCACCACTCCAATTGACTGAAACATGTCCTGGAAAAGACTCCTTGATTTGATGGGATTTTGGTTTTCCCATTATTTTGACTTTTTTTGGTTTTATTAGTTCACTTTTAGAGAGAAAATGAAACTAAGTGATAAATAATCACTAATTTCACTCTCGAAGTGGGTACATATGTAAAGTAGGTGTTGGGTTAGAAAACCAACAACCCCATGGAAAAATCCACTTCATAGTACCACTTTTATTACTTAATGAATTTTTACAATTAAAACATCTCATTTTTTAACAAGAAATTTTTATTTTAGCGGAAAAATAAAAACACCTAGGGAGGACTTAGCACATATTCATATGACTAAAAAATAATTACTAGAAAGGCACTATATATTGACACTAGGATTTAATAACTCCCTAAGGCCTAACAACCAACACAATTACTCTAGCTTTGGAGGATTAAGTGAAAAACTCGAAAATTATAAGTCGCTGCAAAATGACATATAATTAACAAGGGAAAAACACTCTAGAGTAATTGGATTGATATCTAAGTCTTAGCAAAGACAATATTTTTACTAAAGGACATCATGCTACGCCATTTTGTTGAATTCCCAATGGGGTATGAACAATAAAAATGAGAAAATGACAAATAATTGGCTTGCCAAACTTCTAAACTTCTGAAGTTGAATGATTAACTTGTTCAATATCTAGATGCTTGACCGCAAGTCCCTTTAAGTACAACTTAGGGGGTGACACATGGATCCAACTTGGGGGCGTGTGCTTGATCTAATATCGAGGAAAGGAGAGTATGCAATAACTCTCGAATCTCTGGTTCTTGCACAACACTTGACAATATCAGTCACACATGTCTATGAAAGCATTAAATGAAACATAAGTTGCATTATTACAAAATAAACTAACTAACAACTATAAATTTCTAACTACCGAAGAGAAATTATTAAGAGAAAATGCTAGAAAGGAAAGGGTTAGAAATTTTTATGATATAAAGGTTGCCCCCATGATCATCAGATAATATCGTTGAAGAATAACTTGAGAAATTTCCCATTTACTGGAAGAGTCAACTTCTCTCCATCCATTGTGCTAAGAAAAAAAATGACATTGGCCAGGTCATGGATGATGTAAGGCCCCATCCAAAGGCTATCAAACTTTCCATGCTTTCTTGGCTTCTCTCTGTGTTTGTTCCATAGTAAAACTATATCATTCGTTTGAAAAGCCCTTGGTCTAGAAAGCCTATCAAAAGTCCTCTTTACTTTATCTTGATTCCTTATGCTCTGATCTACGGTCTTCTTCTATTCTCATACAACTCAATCAATTGATTGAATATGTTCTGAACTACATCTTGATCTGAGATGAAATCCTAGAGAAGTTGATACACTGAAAGCTTGAGGTGAACTAGAAAGGTGACATCCAAACCATACACTAGATCGAAGGGGCTTGTTCATCTAACACTCTTTTTGGAAATTATATCAACCCAAAGTGCAAACTTGTATTTACTATCCCAAGGCTTCTTATTATCCCCCGTCGTTTTCTTTAGGATAGACATCAGATTATTGTAACTTGACTCAACCAGACCATTTCCTAGGGGATAATAATTTGAGGAATGGGATAAGATAATGCCATATTTGAAGCAAAAGGAGGAAATATATGTTGAGCTGAAGGCTTGGGCATTATCTGTCATTATCCTAGCAAGCAAATTGAATCTGGTTATGATCTTATCTTTAAGGAAGTTCATGACTACCATTTTGGTTTCCAACTTAGTGGGTATAGCCTCTACTCACTTGGTGAAATAATCGATCGATGTCAAAATCCAAGTTTGTCCATTACTTGAATTGTCCTTGAACCGACTGATAAAATCAAGACCCCATTGCTAAAAGGGGGCTTGAACTACTATAGGATGTAAAGCTAAAGATGCCAAATTTTGCTTTCCAGTGAACAACTGACACCACTAGAAACTTCAAACAAACTTGTGCGCATATGAAAACAAATTGGGCCAGTAATAACCTACTCCAAGTATTTTATGGGATATTGTCTTTGTTGTGAAATGTCCTCCACAAAATCCTAAGTGAAAATCTGTCATAAGTTTTATAGACTTTGACTCATCAACACATCTAAGTACTAAACCATCAGGGTTCCTCCACCCTAATGCATATTGAATAATACAATACTTAGATGATTTTAACCTTAAATCCCTTCTCTTATGGTTAGTTAAATGACTTCGGAAAGTAAGGTTATTTAGGAAGAAAACTATGTCTGAATACCATAGATGTTGCTCTAGTATCTAAAGCTTTGTCGACATAACCTGTGTTGGATCACTGTTCTGACGAACCATCCCCAAATCCTATTCATTTCCTTGTGTTAACATTTGAGCTAATCCTTGACCTCTTATCAAGTTAGTGGGTTTTATTCCCAAGTCATACTTTTGAATCTTAGAAACCCACTTTCCTCTTATCCCCAAACAATCTTGCTGAGCCAAGATGTCTTTAACAACCGAGTGAGGGACATAAACCACTATATTTGAATACCCGACATAAACTCTGAAATGTTTAACGGGATTTACGAGTGCATAAGCTTGCTTCTCCATGAAATTCTAAGTTTTGTAAATCTCTACTCATGAATGTGATGGGTTTCTCATGTCCTCATCGTTCTTTTGGAGCAAAACCCCCACAATTGTATCTTACGAGGCATAGAAGAAAATATGGCATTCTTTGGAATAACCAGTGCTTATTAGGACAAACAATCTAGAAATAGCATCCTTGATACTTCTGAAGGATTCCCTTCCTTATTTGGTCCATTCAAACTTAGCATTTTTTTAAAGCAATTTTTGCATAGGCTCCATTTGTTCAACTAAATTAGGAATGAACCTCTTAATAAAATTAATATGGCCATTGAAAGGCTAAATGAATTTCCTATTTGTGGGTAATGGGGCCCTTTTAATGGCTTCAACTCTCTCTGGGTTTATTTTAACCCCATCCTTCGAAATGATTTGACCCAAAAGCTTGCCTTCATCAACATTGAAACATGACTTAGTCGAATTAAGGGAGATGTTGTACTTACGACATATTTCAAAGACTTGCATTAGATGATTTAGATGATGTAATTTTTCTTTTGAGAATATTGTTAAGTCATCTAGGTAAATTTCAATAATCTTAGCAGTTAGATCCTTAAAGGAAAAGTCCATGGCTCTCTAGAAGGTAGCACCTGCATTTAATAAGCTAAAAGGAATTTTTAGGAACTCATAGGTGCCCCAAGGTGTAGTAAAGGTAGTATTATGTTGGCCATCCTTCTTTACTAGCACCTAATTGTATCCATAAAACCCATCCAACATGGACATCATCCCATATCATCTTACTCTTTGAAGCAAATTATCCATGCTAGGAAGTGGATAATTGTTCTTCTAACATGATATATTAAGATTTCTAAAATATACACATAACCTTATTGTTCCATTATTATTTTTTACTACTACTAAGTTGGAACACCAAGATGAATGTCTTGTCGGTGCAATGATTCCAACAACCAACATCTTTTGCAATTGTTTTTGCACCATGGGGGCCAACCTAGGATTTATTTGCCTTAACTTTTGACAAAAAAACTTGACTTGTTTTATTTCTTGCTTAATAGGGATAGTGTGTTGAAAGACATCTTTCCTATAGTCCTTAAGCTCATCATAGGTAAAGGCCAATGCATCTCTATAGTCCTCAACAAATTTTATTAGGTCCTTCATTTCTTTTTCTGAAGTACCTTTTCGAATTTTTTATCATTTTGGGTTCTTTATTTGTTCCAATATTCACCTCAATGTAGTCCCCAAGATTTATTGATTCCTTTTTATTTTTATGCCCATATTGCCTGTTGAATGTTTTCTTTAATGCCACAACTCTCGTAGGAACTTCATTTATGATATTGTCCTTCTCTTCCTGGTACTCTTTTCCTTCCTCCTGGTAGTTGATCTGACAATGTGAAAACTCTTGGACATTATGGATAAACCTCAATATTTTCTCATCACTTTGGAAAACTTGCTACTGATGCATGACATTATCAAGAACTGATGGCCTAAAAATTTGTGTCTGACAATAAGAAAACTATTGGACATTATGGATAAACCTCAATATTTTCTCATCACTTTGGAAAACCTGCCAATGACACACATTATCAAGAACTGATGGCCTAAAATTTATCTAAAGTTTGCCATCACCATTTATTAGTTCCTCAGTGGGTTGAAGGCTGGAAGTTTCTACTACCAACTTGTCTACCAAACTGTTATATTCTCAAGGGATTGCTATAAGATCCAATGCATCAAACCATTCCATAGTAACCCAGATTACATTCCTATACTTTTTCAATTTGTCACTCTTATATGCAAATTTATTTTTAACTTGGGAAACTACTAAGTCAAAATATCATTTAATTTTCAGCATATCAATCCCCATGTCCTTAGCAATATCTATCCCAAGTAAAGGTACATCATACTCTATGACATTATTAGATGCATCAAACTATAGTCTGGAAGCAAGTTTAAATGTTTGCTTGGTTAGGATTTATAATCCTCCCTTGTCCAAATTGTCTATTAGATTATTTTAGCCTAACTTAGGAGTCTTTTATTAATTATTGGGTCCAATAGTACCATTGGGTCCACTTGGACTAATGGGGCCACATGTACCAGTTACTAGAGTGTGGGGAACACTGATAGAGGCTAACTGAGACTGACTGCACTTGCATGCATTCAATTACATTCAACTGTTGGGAGTTGGTTACTAGTTAAGCTTAGTTATTCTTCAGCTACATTCAATTAGTTCACTTTCAGTTCAATTAGCATCAGTTCTGCATGGATGCATGTGGGAAGGCGTCTTTTCTCACCTACCACTTATAGTTAGACTGGTTAGACTGATTATAACTGGTTGTTTGACTAGATTAGACATCTGGAGTTAGACTGTTGGACTCCAATATTGATTTAGACATATTTAGTTATCCATGCAGTCAGATACCGTTACAGTCAGTTGGTAGATTCAATTTCATCCCTAATGAATTCAAATTCTTCCTTATGTAACACTATGGTAACATCGAATTCTGTAATGAACATGATACTGTAATTATCTGAGCTATACTCATCTGTTTCCTGTGAGATTTGATTTGTTTAGTTTGTATTTTCATTCTCCTTTCACTGCATAACAATTAAGAATCTGATTGAACTCATTGCTTGATGATATAATGGCACAACAATTTTAACATGGTATCAGAGCCATCTCAGGAAAGCTTCAAGTCTGTCTACTCTCCATTGCACACCAGAAGCAACTAGGTTTCCATAGAAGTCCTGCAAAGAGTGCCTTGCTTCCTCTGAATTTATTCAGAGTGGTGGTGAGGGTGTGACGAACCCTGAAAAAGTGTGCATGTCGGGAGGGAAGGCTTGATTCTAACAAGTTTGAATGTTTTTTACTTTGTAGTGAAATTTCTACAAGTGCTACGTAGCTTGTGCGAATATATTGTGTTTTCCAGTAGGAGAATTATGGATTCTCATCTCTCCACACCTTAGATACTAACACCCTTCAATTATGTTTATTGGAGGGCAGATATGCGGTTGTCCTTGCACAACAAGGGATACTTCAGGATAATACTTAGAAGGGATACTGAGCCCCATCATCCAGTTGAGAGAAACAAGTTTTTGAACCTCTTAGATGAAGCTTTTGGTTATATATGTACTCACATATCCAGAGATCTCTTCTTTCACCTTGAAGGTTTGAGGACTCCCAAGGAAGCTTGGGAGAATCTTGAATTCTTTCCTGGCAAGCAAGATGAGCTCCAGGGACACATTTTGGAGAACGAGTTGATAGCCTTACATCCTAGCAGTTCCGAGACCATCCAACATGTCACATGCCCCAATTTGCCAAACAATTTCATGTTATTGAGGAACATTGTGTTATATTTTATGCTAAGTTTGAAATTGATGACCAAGTGGGGTCAAGGATAATTAATGTATTTCAGAATATTTTATTAATAAATAAATAAATGATGAGACAACAACTTAGAGAAGTTGTTAAATGAGTGTTAACTGGTCACTTGGTGGAGGAGACTAGATGGAGAGTATATTGACAAGTGGCGGCATCCTCAAACTACTTCTAACTGTTGCAGGTGTCAACTTACCTATAATTGTGGTCATGATTCCCCAAGAAAGTGGAATTGGAGCAGGTGGCTCATTAAGTAAAAACTGACCCAGAAGACCTAGGCATTGATATAAAACTTCCCATTGAAGACAACTGAGGCTGCTCGTTCTAGAATTGTGATCATTCTGAGTGAATGAAAATGCACATGAGAAATTCAATGGAGGGGATTTGTTGAAGTGAGTTTGAGGGGTTAACTGCTGAAGATCGAACTTGTGCAGCTACACTAGGCTGAATTTCTTATTGCTGTGAGCAGGGATGAATTACTGCTGTATATTCAGTCAAGTGACAGAGGATCTCAAGGTTACATCTTTCACTCGGTACTCTACCAGGAGGACCAGGAACAGGCTCGGGGGTCCTGAGAAAGTGAAGACTAAGTTTTCTCCAGGAGTTGGTTGGGAGGAACAACCTCCTTAAGTTGTGGTCACCTCATCCATTGACGGGTTTTTATTTGTTCAGGTTTATTTATAGTTTATCTACTGTTTTTAGAAAAAGATTACTAGTTTTCAAGCTATGCATATTATTGTCTTATTACGGTTTATGAAGTAAAGAGCATTGTTTATTGATAAAATTAGAGATTAGTAGATTATATTTAAAGTAGTGAGGACATTGCTAAATGAAAATGAATAGAAATAAATTACCACACTGTATTTTTCCACACCTTGTATAGGCAGTACTCTAGTACAACTGGTTGATTAAGTAGATTTGTAAATTTGTTTATTATCTCTGAATGTAAAATGCAAATGATTTCTTCTATAGATTTATATGATTTATTTACAGAAATTTTAGCTGTACTTTCTCTATCTACTGAAAGTAACAGTATTATCTAATTACAGGAAAATAATAGATTATATATTAATCACTAGTAGTTATACTAATCACAGAATTATTACTAGTATTAATATTTATTATAAACACAATAAATAAAGTATAATAAACAAATATAGGGACAGTAAAAATAGTACTTAGGGTTTTAACCTTGCTAGTATTTCATAGGTCATTATAATAATTTATTCCAAGTTCATATTTACATTCTGTACTCAAACATAGATGTTTTACTGTAAACCTCAAAGAATTTACCTAGGGTTTACAAAAGATAGGTTTTATCTCTGTGTACAGACTTGCATAATCTTACTCTTAACAAAAAATTATAACAACTGTAAATAATTATTTATTAAAAACAAAATAAATAGCTAGCTAAAATTATTCTGAAAAATCATTCAACGCAGATTTGTAGATTATCCGAAGATAATAACTATTCTAAGAGAAAAACAGAATACTTTATTCACTTGATAACTCTATAAAAATTCAAATAGTATAAATTATTGTAAATCATTTATATTAAATGATATTTTAAAATTAAATACCACTATAAGCAAATTGATAGAGAGGAATTAAAATAAGGGTAATGGCCCATGGCCTTTATAATTATCGGTCGAGGCTTAAGTTTGCTCAAAAACAAACTATACAAATTTAAACATTTTTATCATTATCAACAAAGACCAACTAAAAATGTAAGTAACCAGACAGTGGTCGAAACAGTACCATCACGGCTTAAGCCAAGTGTGAAAAACATAAAGTTTTTACATCTTCCTGGCCGTAAAGCACTTTCAAGAAATTCCCAGGTCACGGCTGCAATAGCCTTCAAGTTTTCTTATCATAATCCCTCTAGGGTTTTAAAGTAGAACAAAAACAAACAACAAGAAGTAACAACCTAACAGGTAAACCAAGTTCGAGCCTTAACCAGCATCGAAGATTCTTATCTTTCCAACCACCAAAACACCAATGCAGGAGAAACCCTCAGTACAATCGGGGCTTACCAGGGTCTGCATTTTTGAAGCTTGAAGAAACGAACTCGCTTCCAACATCCAAAGATGTGAAGAGGACCTGCACTGAGTAACCATTCAATGGTATTAAATATTTTTAATGTAAATAATAAAAATTCCATATATTTTCTATTTTTGAATAAACACCAGGACAGGTTGTTACCTATTAGCGTTTTTCATTTTGTAGAAGCCGAGAATGCAAAGCCCTTGGGCCAATTCGATAGCACGTTGGAGAAATATACCTCAGAAGTTAATGCGCCATATACAACTAGAAAACCCTAAGTCACGAATTCAAAGGAAAAGAACAATACTTCGACCAAAATGAAGAACACTCTTTTACAAGCTCTGTCCACTGTTTTCTTTCTTAAGCATCAACTCACAGTCCTCGAATCAATGAAGAAAAACAGTCTCTACACACATAGTACGCTACAACAGTCTTTAAGCACCGAAAACCACCTTATGTCCTCACCAAGACAAGCTCACAATGTTTTGTCAGAAGGCAGTTTACAAATATGAGATAATGGCAGAGTCATGGCGGCCACGAGCTCGCAGCTCGGCTGCACCAGTTGAAGAGATTTTGCAATGCGAAAGGGGAGGGTTAGGGATTCGTTATAAGTCAACCCAACCCGTGGACAAAACATCTCCATGTGTCCTTAAAATTATTTTTTCATTTTTGGTGGCGTTTCAATAGTTAGTAATGCAACTTCAAACCTACATGAAAATATTTACAAATAAAAAACCTTTAATTATTTAAAACAATGCACATTCTATGATTGCTAATAATGTTTTATACCATTGACTATTTGATGCTTTGTTTATCAACTATAAGAATAAGATATGAAATTTCTTTTAGGGTTTGGTTATGGGTCGAAATGGGGTAGTTCTTTTATTATCTATGTATGATGAAACATGTGTAAAAGATATACTTTTAATGTTAAACTATAATAAGAAGGAGATCCAATGATTCCTAGAATTAGTCTTTTGATTTGTTAAAGTTGGAGAGTAAATTGTTAACTAGGACCAAAGCAATATAAGATCTCTCACTATTTTTCTTTAACCAACGGCCTTATTTCAAAAGATTTACTAAAAAACTTTGTGTAAGGTGTATTTTATAGTTGAAGGGTACACTAGGAATAGAAATGTAAGACACAAGTAAAAAGGATTCAAAGTAAAACACTGTAAAAGTTTAAAAAGAAGAATTCTTTCAACTAGGAAGAGAATCTTGATCCAATTCTTTTATTGCAGCATGTAGTTGGGGACACAAGTAAGTGTGGTTCCCATACTTATATAAGAGCTTCAATTTTAACTCTAAACATCTAAACAATGAATTTACAATTAAGAGTCAATATAGGTTTTGAGAAAAAACATTTAATTATAAAACCCTAGGATAAAGGTAAATGTGATATACATCTAATGTCGTTGAGTATCTAAGCTTTAAGCTGTGAACTTTGTTTCTTCCTATTTAAACTCTAGATCACAATTACTGTAAGCAAGAATACAAGTATTCTTTAGAATTTAATCTTAATCTTCCAGATGATTCAATGTATTTTTGATAGTAATTGATCATGCAATTTGACCCATGCATATGCAGTTTTATTTTAACGTCCTTACAGAGTTTTGATGACATAATTAAGACCAACATTACCTCTTATGGAGGCAAGTTGCATTTAAACATTATAAGTCTAGAATCATATTTATGCTAGAGAAGTATCTTCTTGACCTAAGTATAAATATTATTAAACTGGAACATACGCTTACCTGTTAAAACCTGTAAAGAACCATTAGTCCCACTGTGTTAGCTATAAGCTAAGTAATCCCCGATCACACCTAAGAAAATTTCCTTACTTGACAAAAGAAAACAATGGTATACTTAGCATTAGTAAAAAGACAGATTTCTTTTCTATTTTCTGGAAAAATACAACTGCTAAGTTGAAACAGTGCTAACACAACTTTTTAAAGATAATCCTTTAAGTTGTACAAAATATTATAAAGAAGAAATCTTTGTTTCTCTTGCAAACTGTTTAATTATCTGCTAACAATTGGTGGTACTTTAACATCGACATTTGACATTTTATGTCACGTGAACAATTTTAAATTTTTATGAATTTTTGAGTTATTACACAACAATTCTTTACTAATTCAAATTTCTTGCGCTTCAATGCAAACAATGTGGAATAGAAAGAAAGGATGAGCAGCATGTGCTCTCCATACTTAGCAAACTAGGCTCTGAGTATTCTATATTTGTCTCAATATATTATTTTGGAAGAGATTCCATTCCCAATTGGAATATTTCCTCACTTGATTCCATTGTTGAGTCCTTAATATAGGAGCAAGAGAATTTGGTCCAAATGGGATTCATCCAAACTTTCAAAGATCAAGCTCTCCTAGTGACAGACTCTACCAAAGCACAAGATAAAGGGAGACCTAAGTGGAAGGAGCCTAAAGCATCTGATTCGAAGCCTAAATAGAATTAGAAGACATTTGAAGGAGCTTCGGGATCCAAGAAGAAGAAAAGGTTTGGAAAGAAACAATGTCCCTATTGTGTGAGGGGTTTTCATCCAGAAGACTCGTGCATGAAGAAGACCTTCGACCAGTTGAAAGATCCATGTGTACAGAACAATATTTTCCTTCCACAAGGTGTAGAGATGTCTGACGATGGAGAGCATACTGAAGAACATGAGAGATTCGATGCCTTGCATGCAAGACTCACTCCATCCAAGTCTTATTTGATAGATTCTGGAGCATCCAACCACAATATGGTTGCCTCTAGGGAATCCTTCATCACTTTTCCTCTATCAGAAGGACCTAGCAATCATATGGGAGATGACTCTAAAATCCTAGCTGTTGCGATACATTCAGATAAAACCCAGCATGATGATTTCATTCCCTCTCCTACAACAAAACAATTTGTTGAAGATGAAGAAGAAGCAGAATCTTCCTCACAGTCAATTCGAATTGAAGAAAGTCTCCTTGAAGTGACTCCTTCTCCAGTTGCTCCGGAAGTGTATGATATCTATGATATCTCATCTCCTCACATGGTTGAACTAGAAGAAGACATTTGAATCTCTTTTTTTGAAGAAAATCTCTCCTTCCATTCTTTACAAAAATTCTCCAGTGATTCTTCTATTTTAAATTATGTGCATAATTTACCAGTGATTGTTTCAGAAAAGGAAGAGGAATTTGATTTCTCTATCTCTAATGATGTTGTTGGTGTGCATATAAGTAATACCAAGGATATTTTGAAAATAATATCAGATTTTAGGAGTGATCCACTCACTCTCATTTATCTATAGCTTCCAGTAAATTCCTACACGAATACATGCACCAATTTTCAGAATTTGGAAGAAGGAGATAATTGTGCATCTACCATCTCGGTGGATCACGCTCTTGGATCTGATATGAACCTGTTTAGATCTGATATGATCTTATTTGGATCTGATCTGATATTATTATTTTCATGTTTTAAGTTTCAATATATTTCAGTAATGCTTGTAGCTGCTCTCATCAATTTTGGTCTGAAAAATCAAGTATCGCAAGTCTCCTTCAAAATTGTTGCTTGGGATTTGATATCAATCCTAAATTTTGGATCTGATATGAACCTTTTTGGATCTGATATGATATTTGGTTCATGTTTTAAGTTCCAAGAGCCTTCATTCATGCTTGTATATGGTCTCATCAATTTTGGCGTGACAAATCAAGTACCGTAAGTCTCTTCCAAACTTGTTGCTGGGGATTTGATGTTAGTTTCCTCTTATGAGTTTGCTGATATTTTATTTTGTGAATAATTGGTTATTTCTGAAGCTATATCATATTATGGAGCTCAACCATTCTCTCTCCAAATTCTCAGGGCTTCTCTACCTATCTATTTGATCATATGCTCATCTCCTCACAGAACTAGTAAAGATGGAGACATTTTGCATTCGCCTGGACACTTGCTCCTAACACTTAGGGATGATTTTACCTCACATGGTTTGATATTCAAGGATGCAATATATCAGTTTCTTGGGTGTCCCTCACATGGTTTGAATTCTCAAGCACCTTCTCTCTCTCATCAGTTGATTTCAGTTGCTCTACATGGGTCCCGTTTTCATCTTGCAGCTGTCTATATTCCTGATTCAATTGAGCACATTCTTCTTCTTCCAAAGAGGAATATTCCTCTAGACATAATCACTTTGTTTATATTCATAGGTTCACATGCACAGATTCAGGATTTTTTTGCACAGAAGAACCAGAATACTGCATTATTGCTGCAAATTACAACAAAGATTTTGCAAGTTTTCAACTTGTATTTCTTGATTCCTGCTTATCTTTAGGGGGGGTTTTCCCATGAGGTTTTCCCCTATTTCCTCGGTTTATTAAGAAACATTTTTTTTTATCTTTTATATTGTATATGGGTGAATTTTGGCCTTATTGGCAGGTCCCACAATTGTTCAAGTTAGGATTCATGGGCGGTGCTAGGATTTATAATCCTCCCTTGTCCAAACTGTATATTAGATTATTTTAGCCTAACTTAGGAGTCTTTTATTAATGATTGGGTCCACTAGTACCATTGGGTCCACTTGGCCTAATTGGGCGACATGTACTAGTTACTAGAGTGTGTGGAATGCCGATAGAGACTTATTGAGACTGACTGCACTTGCATGCATAAGTTTAGGCGCCTCCTAGACCAATCCCTGCATTTTAGTTGCCTCTGGGAGTGCCGACACCAATATCCTTCAGTTGTTGGGAGTTGGTTACTAGTTAATCTTAGTTATTCTTTAGTTACATTCAATTAGTTCACTTTCGGTTCATTTAGCGCCATTTCTGCATGGCTACATGTGGCAAGGCACCGTTTCTCACCTACCACTTGTAGTTAGACTGATTATAACTGATTTTTGACTGGATTAGACATATGGAGTTAGGATGTTGGACTTCGATAGTGATTTAGAAATCTTTATTTATCCATGCAATTAGATACAGTTAGAGTCAGTTAGTAGAGTCGAATTCATCTCTAATGAATTCGAATTCTTCCTTATGTAACACTATTGTAACACTAGATTCTGTAATGAACACGATACTATAATTATCTGAGATATACTCATCTGTTTCCTGTGAGATTTGATTTGTTCAGTGTGTATTTTCATTCTCCTTTCATTGCATAACAATTAAGAATCTAATTGAACTCATTGCTTGATGATCTAATGGCACAACAATTTTAACATGCTTAGATGATGAGATGATCACTATGCCTGCCCCTTTTCTTGACCTTGAATATGCCCTATTGAAATACATTTTCCATACTTCATGAATCTTCTCTTCTTTCAATATTTCCTTAATTGGAGCTAATAAATTTAATAAAATAGCATAATTCCCAAAATTATTTGTGTTATAGACATATTCATTTGATGGCTCTTTGATCCTCCACATGAAATTTATTTTCTTCCTCTTTATGAAGTCTAACATGTGAATGCTCTAATTCCATAATAGTAGAATATGTCCAATCCATTCGAATGCAGGCTCCTAAAGATGCAACCCACTTTCTTGATAAGAGAATACCACAATTATATAGTGCATTAATCACTAGCACATCCATATTCAAATGAATATTAGGGTATTTTTCCAACTTGACTTGCAGATTTAGAATTATCTCAACCACATATATCTCCATGTAATCCATGGCACAAACATTTTGATAAAGTCTGGAAATATTCAAGTTCAATTGTTCCATGACCTTTCTGGTGATAATGTTGGATGAAGAAGAAAGTAAAAGAAACAGATATTCTAGTGGGTCATCTGACTCTGAAGGATCCACTGGGCATTCAAGTTCTTCATCTCACAAAGAAAAGAGAAAGACTAGTTAGGAAATATGAAGGCTATGGTATCCATCTTCAATTTGAATGGAAGAGCATCCATATGGTGGGAGCACCTCAGGAAGGTAAAGAAGATCAAGGACAGAAAGATCATGTGGAAACAATTCCAGAAGTATTTCAAGCAGAAGTACCTCTCTAAAAGACACTATGATGATAATATCAAAGAATTCCATGAGATGAAATTGGGACAACAGAAAATGGAAGAGTATGCAAACAAGTTCTTGGAACTGATAATATATGCCAGGTACATCAAAGATGATAAAGTGAAAATCCAGTGTTTTCTGAGTGGGCTACCTCAAGCGTACAGAGAGAAAATTGAGTTTTATGAACCTAGAACTCTGGAGGAAGCGATAAGGAAAGATAAGTATTGCTATGAGAAAAGAAAGACAAGAAGAAGGAAAAGTTCGATTAGAAGAAGAAAGGTTTGAAACCTTCTAGCTTCATAAATCAGCAAAGGAAGCAAACCAACTAAAGTAATGGGGGAAAAGCCAAGAAATCCAAAAGAAATCAGAGAGCCTCTCCAATGTTGGATATGTTGAGGACCCCATATGCGCAGGAACTGTCTTGATGAGGAGGGGTGTGTAAGGACATGCTTATAACATTCAATAAGTTGAAACAGTGGGACAAGTGGCAAGGGATATCCCTAGAATTTATGGAGCGCTAGAGGACGACCAGGTAGATCATCGGTTAATTGTGGTTGAAGTCGCAGGTAATATTGTTGAGCAATCTGTTTCTATTTTGATTGACCCTAGATCCACTCACAGTTATATTACTCCTAGATTAGTTCAAATTTGTGATTTTAAGAAGTTAAAGAATAAAAAATCATGGTTAGTTTAGCTAGCCACTGGGACTAAGAGAAAGGTCAATGAAGTGGTCGAAAAATGTCCATTGGTTATGAATGGGCTAGTCAATTGTGTAGATATGAATGTTCTACCACTTGTATCCTATGATTTTGTCATTGGAATGGATTGGTTGGAAGCACATGGAGTTAAGATTAATTGTTACAATAATACTTCTGAGTGCATAAATGAAGAAGGCAATTTCAGAGTTGTAAGAGGCATTCCAAAGGTGATTTCTGTTGTGTAGATTTCAACAATGAAACTGAAGAAGTTATGTAGGAAATGGTTCCAGTTGTATGCAACCCATGTTTTGGAGGCAACAGAGAATGAAACTCCTAGGTTGGCGGACTTTAATGTGTTGAAGGAATTCAAGGATGTTTTTCCTAGTGAAATTTCAGGCCTTCCTCCCAAGAGGGACATTGATTTTACAATTTAACTTGTGCAAAGAGCAGCACTAGTGTCCAAGACACCCTACAGGATGAGTACGCCAGAAATGCTAGAGCTGAAGATGTATCTGCAAGAGTTGTTGCAAAAGAAGTACATCAGGCTTAGTGTGTCCCCTTGGGGAGCACCAGTTATTTTTGTGAAAAAAAAATGGTACACTCAGGTTGTGCATTGATTACAGACAACTGAATAAAGTCATGGTGAAGAATAAATACCTTTTTCCTAGGATTGATGAACTCTTTGATCAAATGAGAGGAGAAAAGGTATTTTCCAAGATTGTCTTGAGGTTTGGTTACCATCATGTAAGAATCAATGATGAATACATTCATAAGACAACCTTCATAACATGGTATGGACATTATGAGTTTGTGGTGGTACCATTTGGTCTCACAAATGCACCAGCCACATTTATGTGCCTTATGAATAGTGTCTTCAGTAGGTACTTGGACAAGTTATTTCTTATTTTCCTTGATGACATTCTTATTTATTATAAGAATGAGGAGCAACATGAAGAGCATATGAGATTGGTATTGTGTGTACTAAGGGAGCATAAGCTGTATGCAAATCTAAGAAAATGTGACTTCTATAAAGACATAATTCATTATTTGGGTCACATTATCTTAGAGGAAGGAATATCTGTGGATCCTGAAAAGATTGAATCCATTATGAATTGGGAAACCCTAAGAAATGTGACAGATGTAAGATATTTTATGGGACTTGGAGGATACTACAGGAGATTCATTGAAGGATTCTCCAAGGTTGCATACCCAATCACTTATTTGCAAAAGAAGGGGATAAGGTTTGAATGGACACCAAGGTGTGAAGAAATCTTCCAGCAGTCGAAGAATCTTTTCACAAGTTCACCAATATTGAAGATTGCAGGCCCAGAAAGAGATTTTGTGGTGTGTACTAATGCATGTGGTCAAGGACTTGGAGGAGTTCTTATGCAAGACAAATACTTGGTATGTTATGAGTCAAGAAAGTTGAAGGATCATGAGAAGAACTATGCCACTCATTGTTTAGAACTTGCAGCCATAGTACATGCTCTCAAAGATGTAGAGGCATTACTTAATGGGAAGAAAATTTGAGTTAAGGACAGACCACTGTGGTTTGAAATATTTGTTTGACCAGCCTACTCTAAATGTTAGGCAAGATAGATGGCTGGAGTTTTTGTGTGAGTTTTATATTGAAATCAAACACAAAAGGAAAAGAAAATAAAGTGGTTGATGCACTCAATAGGAAGGTGCAATAAATGCACTTGGCATCTCTTAGTATTTTCCAATCAGAATTGAGACAACAGATTGTTAATCACACTGCTAAAGATGAAATGTATGTGCAAATAAATGACAAATTACAGCAGAAAAGTCTTGAGAAGAGGTATGAGGGATATAAATTGGAAGAAGATGGACTTCTTACTTATAAAAATAGAATTTATATTACAAATGTAGCAGATTTGAGGATAATTGTTATGGATGAGATCCATCAAGATCCATATTCTGGTCACCCAGGATATCAAAAGACAATTGCTATAACCAGAAAGCAATATTTTTGGCCAAGAATGAAGAAGGACATTGCTAAGTATATTTCGAAGTGCATGAAATGTCAGGAGGTGAAGGTTGAGCATCAACACCCAACAAGTTTATTGCAACCTTTGCTAGTTCCATAATGGAAATGGGAAGTTGTTTCCATGGATTTTATTACAGGATTGCCAATGACTTGGAGACAACATGATTCAATCATGGTTGTGGTGGATAAGTTAACAAAGACAACATATTTTATACCAGTTAAGTGAACGTATAAGATTGATGCCATTTCAAAAATATTCATAAAGGAGATTTTCAGATTGTATGGATTGCTTAAGGCAATAGTCTCTGACAGGGATCCTAAGTTCACTTACAATTTTTGGAAGGGTATGTTTGCAAATTTGGGTACCAAGTTGAACTTCAGCACTTTCTACCATCCTCACACTGATGGACAGACAGAGAGAGTGAATCAAGTGTTGGAAGACATGCTTCGCATGTATGTGATGGACAAACCATCCCGGTGGGAAGATTATTTACACTTGGTAGAACTTTCCTATAATAATGGACAACAAGTATCCTTGGGAATGATTCCATATGAATCTTTGTATGGAAGAAGGTGTAGGACACCAATGATATGGGATAATCCAGTGAACAAGATTGTGCTTAGTCCATAATTGCTCATGGAAATGGAGCAAGACTCAAGAGGTTGTAAAGATCAAGCAAAACCTGAAAGAATCCCAGGACAGACAAAAGAGCTATGCAGACAAGCATAGGGTGCATAGAGAGTTCATTGTTGGGGATTATGTTTACCTCAAAGTGAGGGCAAGGAAGAATTCCTTGAAGCTTGGAAGTTGTTTCAAGTCGTCACCGAGATACTGTGGGCCGTTTGAAGTGCTTGAAAGAATAGGGCTAGTTGCATATAGAATTGCATTTCCTGCTAGTACTAGAGCTCATAATGTTTTTCATGTCTCTTTGCTTAAGAAATATGTACATGACCCTAACCATGTGATTGATTGGGATGTGATCCAGGTGGAACCCGAGGGAGAGTTTCAAACTGATCCATTACACATCCTCGACAAGAAGGTCACCATGATTCGAAATCGAGCCATAGGATAGGTAAAGGTGAAATGGGAGCACTATAGTCATGAGGAGGCTACTTGGGAGCTGGAGGATGCCATGTGATTGGCACATCCATTTTTGTTCAATTTAGCAAGCACTGAGGTGGTTCCAGTGTAGCATTTTTTTTCAATTTGGAAAAGCACTGAAGACATTGGTGTTGTAAGGTGGAGGGGAATGTAACACCAAGGTTTCAACCCCATGGTATTAAGCTTATACATGATGTATGTATTGTATTTGAATCATGGCAAGGAGCTCAATTCCAAGGCCCTACCATTAACTGATGTTTTATGGATAGGTGATCAAGGTTGATACCTATGGTTTTGATGATAAGTCAAGCATAGAGCATTTTGAATATCATGTAAATGCACAATTTAATAAAATACCACAGCTAGCTATGGGACTGCAACGTGAAAGAGATGGGGGCATGATTCCACAAGAAGAGGGTGGGGAGTTAGTCAAACCCCTTGATCCAATACGGTGTGACCATATGTCAATGGGGAAACCCATGAACCATCAGATACCTTTTGTCCTCTGTCCTAAATTATTAATTTCTTCCAAAAGTTGGATGAGGCAGTTAATGCCTTGGGTAGAGCAAGGCATGGCAATCTGATTGTGCATCTGAGCAGACCTGCAAGTCTGCAGTCTGGGAAGTCACGTTCTTGCTTCTGCAGCAAGTAACCACGTGGTGCGTGCCCAGTATGTCCTTTCTCCCAGACGCGCAGAAGGATTTTTTGTTCTTGAGGGTTTCGAGATGGTCATCCATTCACTCTTGTTTTCTTGTTCATTCTATCATTCATGCAGAACGTTCATTATTTACGCAGGAATTGTTGTTGTTCAACTACCATGTGTCGCAGAAGTGTTGTTCTATAGTGTTTTAAACTGTGTGTAAGTGAACCCGGTTGTTTCTCTGTGTTACAGAGTGGTATTGCTGAGTAAATGGGCAGTGGAGATCACTCGATTTTATGAGACTGTAGTCCTCTGTGGTCTCCCTAGTGTTGTTTTGCAATGGTCCATTGTTCAGAATGGTTTGTTTCACTCTCCTGAGTAGTGGAAGGTGTTTCTGCAGTGGTTTCCTCTGTTACAGAGTGGGTGAATCCTTTATTGTTGTGTTTCCCTATGGTTGATGTTTCTATGCACCCTGATTTGGGTCTGAACTGTATGCGAGTCTTAGGAGTGGAAGAGACGTAGAATTTTCTTGATAAACCTGGTGTGGAACCTCACAATAAGATAAGAGTGGTTGGTGAATTTTCTCTGCACATCCCGAAGAGCACTGGAAGGCAAGGTGTAGACCGAGGGATTGTGGAGCAGATAAGGGGACAATTCCTTGTGTTGGGTGTGTAGGAAACATGGAAGCAAACCCAGATAGATATTGTGAAGGTGTCCTTAGCTCTGTGGATGAGCTCACTAGCTTAGCAGTTCTTCCTGTCCAGTTCCTTAGCAACTTGTGAAACCCAAATGGTAGTTGGCTTGGCTGTGTCTTGTTATTCTTTGGTCCATGTGTGTAATCCTTTCCTGGACAGCTTGTGAAACCCAACTGTGAAAGATGGCTTGGCTGAGTAGCTTGTGAAACCCATCTATTGGCTTGGATGAGTAGCCTATGAAACCCATCTGTTGGCTTGGATGGACCTTAATGTGGGTGTTGGCCTGGCTATGTACAGTCTGTGAAACCCAATTGTTTTCCAGCTTGCATTTGTAGCCTATGAAACCTAGTAGTGTTTGGCTTGCTTCCTGAACAGTTTGATAAACCCAACTGTGAGATGGCTTGGATGTGTAGCCTGTGAAACCTAATTGTTGGCTTGACTGTGTGTTATGAGTTATGGCTATGTGTAAGTCTATCGTTTCCTAGTTCCTTATGGAAATCATGCCCAGCTCGGGGGTGGCAGTGGTGTTGAGAGATTAATGAAAACACTGACCTATGGTTGGGTGGAATGTTGTAGCGACATAGCTAGCTACAGGACAACTTAATCATTAATGTAAGTTTCTATGTCATGCTTGTTTATGCCATGTATTTTCTTATGAGTTATTATGATCATGTTGAATGCTTATTGATGGTTAAGTATAAGTTTACTTCGGTTATGTTTTCCTGCATTTTACTTCTATATTTTCCTTGTATGTTTTACTGCATTTTTCCTAAGTCCATGGAGGCTAGAATCCTGTTACAAAGTTAGGAGACAACTGACTTAGTGTTTTCGCCCCTTGGAATCTGCCTGAGGGGGGGCAGAAGGAAGAAACCAAAAAGGGGAAAGTTGAATAGGGAAAAATTGTTATGTTTCTGCACCCCAGGATCTGTCTGCAGAAGGTGGAATGTGGAAAGGGAAATTGAAAACAAGGTAGAAAGTGTGTTTTTCAATTTCTGAATTCCGAGGTCAGAAAGCGGATGTCGGAAGGCAGAGAATTGATCAAGGATTTCGTCGTTTATTATGTTTCAGATTTTCGGTTTCCGAGGTCAAAAAGGCGGGAAGTGGAAGTGCAGAAGGCGGAAGGTGAAATAACCGTTAAGTATTTACTTCGCACATTATGTTTCTTATTTCTTATTTTCGAGGTCAAAAAGGCGGAAAGCAGAAGTGCATAAGGAGAAAGGTAGAAGAGCCGTTAATTATTTATGTTGCGCATTATGTTTCTGATTTATGATTTCCAAGGTCTAAAAAGCGGAAAGAAAAAGTGAGGAAGGCGAAAGGAAGAAGAGTCGTTAAGTATTTTTGTCGCACATTATGTTTCCAATTTCTAATTTCCAAGGTTGGAAAGGCGGAAAGCGAAAATGCGGAAGGCAGAAGGCGGAAGAGCCGTAAGTATTTCCATCGCACATTATGTTTCTGATTTCCGGTTTATGAGGTCAGAAAGGCAGAAGGAGGAAGTGTGGAAGGCGGGAGACGAAAGAGCCATTAAGTATTTCCGTCAAACACTATGTTTCAGATTTCTGATTTCCAAGGTTGGAAAGGCAAAAAGCGGAAGTGCGTGAGGCGAAAAGGGGAAGAGTCGTTGAGTGTTTCGTCGCCCATTACGTTTCTGATTTCTGATTTCTGAGGTTGAAAGGGCGGAAAGTGCAGAAGGTGGAAGGAGAAAGGGTGACAATTCACTTCGTTGAGGCTTTGAGTTTTTGACTTCCGAGTTATAAGGTAGGAAAGGCGGAAGGTGGAAGGAAGAAGGTAGAAGGCAGAGTGTGGAAAGGGCAGGTTCATTGCGGAAAAGGTGTTCCCAGTCGCAAAAGGGATCTGTCAAGGGAGGAATGACTTCTACAGTGGTTTCTAAGCCTGAGAATGAAGGTTGAAGTGTGTGTTAAGGTCCATGCCCTGTGTTTCGAAGGAGAAAAAAGGTTTATTAAAGTAAAAATAATAATTTATCAGCATTAGAGGGTATGGGGACGTTACATATTGGTATCAGAGTTGTTGGTTGCAGCAATAGGGCCTAAATGGGCCAAGTTGAATAGTTGACAGAGTTGTTGGTTACAACAATGGGCCTATATGGTCCAGATGATAGTAAGTAAATGGTTTTTACTTCTGAAATTTTGTTATGCCGCTAACAATCGTATTTGAATAACACATTTTTGCAGAGTCATAGTGTCGATTGAAAGAATTGTTTTTTTGCGTGGCCATGACAATCTACAGTATGTACGATGCGTAGAGTCCCTATGAGCACAGGGAAGATGCTATGGGGGGAAACGTCCGAGTTGGGAATTTTGATACTGTTAGGATTATAATCCTCCCTTGTCCAATTTGGTCAATCATGTCTAAATAAGGAGTCTTTTCAGTATATATTTAGTCACTAACATCATTGGGTCTACATGGCCTGATTAGGTCACATGTACCAGTTAATAGAGTGTGGGGAACTCTAGTTGAGGATAACTTCCACTAACTGCACTTTCATTCATCAGTTTAGGATCCTCCTAGACCAATCCATATAATTTAGGAGCCACTGGGAGTGTCGGAACCAACCTCCTTCAGTTGAGTTCAGTTAGTGACTAGTTAAGCCTAGTTAGGAGTCAGTTACATCCAGTTACATTCAATTAGTGCTAACCAACAATCGATTGCATGTGGGAAGGCGCAATTCCTCACCTACCACATTCAGTTAGGCTAGTTAACTGATTCTAATTGACTGGTGCACTGATTGAGGTAGCTAGGGATAACTAGTTGAGCTCCGATAATGATTTAGACATGTCCAGTTGTCCATGTAGTTAGGTAGAGTCAATCAATTTGAATTCCTCTCTCATGCATTCAAATTGACTGGTTATTAATACCAATGTATTACAATGTAATTAATTATCCAATTACTTTTTTATTAATGAAAGCATTCACAGTTGCAAGCCATTTTTTGCATTGTTTCATTCTTCAATTATTGAGTAAAATTGTCTGTTCTATTATGTGAGTTGTGTGTTGATCCATATATCTATGTGCTCAATTTTATAGATACAAAGTCTAATGGGATAATATTTCAAGATACTCCGCCAAATTTTGTAGCCACCATGAGAAGCCTAAGGGTTGAGATGCGAAGTTACAGGGAAGATAATGAAAGGTTGGTTAAAGCTCAGGAAGAGAAAAATCAGTTGAATGTAGACATGGTACAAAGTTTTAAATACATCTAAAGGAGGATGATCTCTCAACGTGGTGCAACACATCCGAAAGGAAGTAAAAGTAGTGCCAAAAGAAAAAAGTGATATTCTAGTGGGTCATCTAACTCTGAAGGATTCACTGGAGATTCAAGCTCTTCATCTCATAGTGAAAAGAGAAAGAGGTGCTACAAAAACAACTCACATGACGAGTTTAAGAAAGCAAGGCAGCCTACCTTTAATGGTGAGATAAAGACTAGTCAAGAAGCTAAAGCTTGGCTTCTTGGGATGAAGAAATATTTCCAAGTCCAAGACTATTCAAGAAATATGAAGGTTAGGGTAGCCATCTTCAATTTGAATGGAAGAGCATCCATATGGTGGGAGCACCTCAGGAAAGTAAAGAATATCAACGACAGAAAGATCATGTGGAAATAGTTCAAGAAGTATTTCAAGCAGAAGTACCTCTCTGACAGATACTATGATGATAAGATCAAAGAATTCCATGAGCTGAAATTAGGACAACAGATAATGGAAGAGTATGCAAACAAGTTCTTAGAACTATTAAGATATGTTAGGTACATCAAAGATGATAAAGTGAAAATCCTGCATTTTCTGAGTGGGATACTCAAGCGTATAGAGATAAAATTGAGTTTTATAAACCTAGAAATATGGAGGAAGCAATAAGGAAAGCTAAGTATTGCTATGAGTAAAGAAAAGGAAAACCTGATATCCATAAGGTTTGGAAAGACAAGAAGAAGGAAAATTTTGATCAGAGGAAGAAATGTTTCAAACCTTCTAGCTTCAGAAATCAGCAAAGGAAACCATCACAAGCTGTGAACTAGGCAGCTAAAGTAATGGGGGAAAAGCCAAGAAATCCAAAAGAAATCAGAGAGCCTCTCCAATATTGGAGATGTGGAGGACCCCACACACGTAGGAACTGTCCTCGTGAGGAGGGGTATGTAAGGCCAACTTATAACATTCAAGAAGCTGAAACATTGGGACAAGTGGCAAGGATTGTCCATAGAATTTATGCAGCGCTAGAGGACGACCAGGAAGATCATCAGTGAACGGTGGTTGAAGTCACAGGTAATATTTTCGAGTAGTCTGTTTCTATTTTGATTGAACCTGGATCTACTCACAGTTATATTAATCCTAGAGTAGTTGAGATTTGTGCTTTTAAGAATTTAAAGCATAGCAAATCATGGTTAGTTCAGCTAGCCACTGGGAGTAAGAGAAGGGTCAGTGAAGTGGTAGAAAAATGTCCATTGGTTATGAATGGGCTAGTCACTTGTGTAGATATGAATGTTATACCACTTGGTTCCTATGATGTTCTCATTAGAATCGATTGGCTGGAATCACATAGAGTTAAGCTTGATTGTTACAATAAGACTTTTGAGTGCATAGATGAAGAAGGAAACTTAAGATTTGTAAGAGGCATTCCAAAGGTGATTTCTGTTGGGCAGATTTCAACAATACAGTTGAAGAAGTTTTGTAGGAAAGGGTGCCAGTTGTATGTAGCCCATGTTTTGGAGGCAACAGAGAATGCAACTTCTAGGTTGGAGGACTTTCATGTGTTGCAAGAATTCAAGGATTTTTTTCCTGATGAAATTCCAAGGATTCCTCCCAAGAGGGACATTGATTTTATAATTGAACGTGTGCTAGGAGAAGCACCAGTGTCCAAGACACCCTAGCAGATGAGTACGCTAGAAATGCTAGAGCTGAAGATGTAGCTTCAAGAGTTATTGGAAAATAAGTACATCAAGCCAACTGTGTCCCCTTGGTGAGCACCAGTTCTGTTTATGAAAAAGAAAGACGGTACGCTTAGGTTGTGTATTGATTATAAACAACTGAATAAAGTTGTAGTGAAGAATAAATACCATTTTCCTAGGATTGATGACCTCTTTGATCAAATGAGAGGAGCAAAGGTATTTTCCAAGATTGACTTGAGGTCTGGTTACCATCAGGTAAGAATCAAGGATGAAGACATTCATAAGACAACCTTCAGAACAAGGTATGGACATTATGAGTTTGTGGTGGTACCATTTGGTCTCACAAATGCACCAGCCACATTTATGTGCCTTATGAATAGTGTCTTCAACAGGTACTTGGACAAGTTTGTTCTTGTTTTCCTTGATGACATTCTTATTTATTCTAAGAATGAGGAGGAACATGAAGAGAATCTTAGATTGGTATTGCAATTGCTAAGGGAGCATAAGTTGTATGCAAAGCTAAGAAAATATGACTTCTAAAGAGGGAATTCATTATTTGGGTCACATTATCTTAGAGGAAGGAATCTATGTGGATCCCGAAAAGATTGAAGCCATTATGAATTGGCCGACCCCAAGAAATGTGACAGATGTAAGATATTTTATTGGACTTGCAGGATACTACAGGAGATTCATTAATGGATTCTCCAAGGTTTCACACCCAATCACTTCTTTGCAAAAGAAGGGGATAAGGTTTGAATGGACACCAATGTGTGAGGAAAGCTTCTAGCAGTTGAATAATCTTCTCACAAGTGCACCAGTCTTGAATATTGCAGACCCAGATTAAGATTTTGTGGTGTGTACTGATGCATGTGGTCAAGGACTTGGAGGAGTTCTTATGAAAGAAAACCATGTGGTATGTTATGAGTCAAGAAATTTGAAGGATCATGAGAATAAATATGCCACTCATTATTTATAACTTGAATCCATAGTACATGCTCTCAAGATGTGAAGGCATTACTTAATGGGTAGAAAATTTGAGTTAAGGACACACCACTGTGGTCTGAAATATTTGTTTGATCAACCTAATCTAAATGCTAGGAAAGCTAGATAGCTAGAGTTTTTGTGTGAGTTTGATTTTGAAATCAAACACATAAAAGGAAAATAAAACAAAGTGGTTGATGCACTCAGCAGGAAGGTGCATGAAATGCACTTGGCATCTCTTAGTATTTGCCAATCAGATTGCAGACAACAGATTGCTAATCACACTGCTGAAGATGAATGTATGTGCAGAAAGAGGACAAATTGCAGCAACAAATTCTTGAGAAGAGGTATGAGGGATATAGTTTGGAAGAATATGGACTTCTTACTTATAAAAATAGAGTTTAGATTCCAAATGTAGCAGATTTGAGGAGAATTGTTATGGATGAGATCCATCAAGCTCCATATTTTGGTCACCCAGGATATCAGAAGACAATTGCTACAGCCAGAAAGAAATATTTTTGGTGAGGAATGAAGAAGGACATTGCTGATTATATTTCAAAGTGCATGGAATTTCAGCAAGTGAAGGTTGAGCATCAACACCAAACATGTTTATTGCAGCCTTTTCCAGTTCCAAAATGGAAATGGGAAGTTGTTTCCATGGATTTTATTACAGGATTTCCAATGACTTGGAGGCAACTTGATTCCATCATGGTTGTGGTGGACAAATTAACAAAGGAAACACGTTTTATACCAGTTAATTCCATGTATAATATTGATTCCATTGCAAAAATCTTCATGAAGGATATTTTCAGATTGGATGGATTTCCTAAGGCAATAGTCTCTGACAGGGATCCTAAGTTCACTTCCAATTTTTGGAAGGATTTGTTTGCAGATTTGGGTACCATGTTGAACTTCCACACTTCCTACCATCCTCAGACTTATGGACATACAGAGAGAGTGAATCAAGTGCTGGAAGACATGCTTTGCATGTATGTGATGGACAAACCATCCAAGTGGGAATATTATTTACACTTGGTAGAATTTTCCTATAATAATGTACAACAAACATATGTGGGAATGAGTCCATATGATGCTTTGTATGAAACAAGGTGCAGGACACCAGTGACATGGGATAATCCAGTGAACAGGATTGTGCTTGGTCCATAATTGCTCAAGGAAATGGAGCAAGAGGTTGCAAAGATCAGGCAAAACCTGAAAGCAGACCAGGACAGACATAAGAGCTATGCAGACAAGCATAGGGTGCATATAGAGTTTAGTGTTGGGGATCATGTTTACCTCAGAGTGAGGAAAAGGAAGAGTTCTTTGAATCTTGGAATTTGTGCCAAGTTGTCACCGAGATATTGTGGGCCATTTGAAGTTCTTGAAAGAATAGGGCCAGTTGCATATAGAGTTGCATTGCCTGCTAGCACTAGAGTTCATAATGTTTTTTATGTCTCTTTGCTTAAGAAATATGTACATGACCCTAACCATGTGATTGATTGGGATGTGATCTAGGTGGAACCCGAGGGAGAGTTTCAAACCAAGCCATTGCGCATCCTTGACAGGAAGGTCACCATGCTCCGGAATCAAGCCATAGGACAGGTAAAGGTGCAATGGGAGCACTACGTTCCTAAGGAGGCTACTTGGGAGCTGGAGGATGCCATGCGATTGTCACATCCATTTTTTTTCAATTTTTCAGAGCAATGAGGTGGTGCCAGTGTAGCATTTTTGTTCAATTTTGTAAAGCACTGAGGACAATGTTGTTGCAAGGGGGAGGGGAATGTAACACCTTGGTTTTGACCCCATGGTATTAAGCTTGTACATGATGTATGTATTGTGTTTGAATCATGGCAAGGAGCTCAAGGTCAAGGTCCTGCCATTGACTGATGTTTTGTGGATAGGTGATCTAGGTTGATACCTATGGTTTTGATGCTCAGTCAAGCACAGAGAATTTTGAATATCATTTAAATGCACAATTTAATAAAATACTACATCTAGCTATGGGACTGCAACATGAAATCCATGGGGGCATGATTCCACAAGGAATAGGGTGGGGATTTAGTCAAACCCCCTGAGCCAATACGATGTGACCAAATGTCAATGGGGAAACCCATGAACCCTCAGATACCTTTGTTCCTCTATCCTCAATCATTAATTTCTTCCAGAAGTTGGATGAGGCAGTTAATGCCTTGGGCAGAGTAAGGCATGGAGGTCCTGTTGTGTGTCTGAGCATACCTGCAAGTATATAGTCTAGGAGTCTGCGTTCTTACTTCTGCAGCAAGTAACCACATGGTGCATGCACAGTCTGTCCCTTCTCCCAGACGCGCATAAGGTTTTTTTGTTCCTCATGGGTTCGGGATGGTCATTCATTCACTCTTGTTCATTCTTGTGCATTATATCATTCACGTAGAACGTTCATTCTTCATGCAGGAATTGTTTTTGTTCAACTACCCTGAGATGCAGAAGTGTTGTTTCGCAGTGTTCTGAACTGTGTGTAAGTGAACCCGGTTGTTTCTATGTGTTACAGAGTGGTATTGCTGAGTAAATGGGTAGTTGATATCACTCAATTTTATGAGAGTTTAGTCCTCTATGGTCTCCCTAGTGTTGTTGTACAGTGGTACATTGTTCAAAATGGTTTTTTTCACTCTCCTCAGTCGCGGAAGGTGTTTCTGCAGTGGTTTCCTCTATTACAGAGTGAGTCAAGCATGTGTTGTTGTTTTTCCCTGTAGTTGTTTTGTTGTGCACCATGGTTTGGGTCTGAAGTGTATGCGAGACTTAGGAGTAGTCGAAGATGCATAGAATGTGTTTGATAAACCTGTTGTGGAACCTCACAATAAGATAAGAGTGGATGGTGAATTTGATCTACAAATCCTGAAGAGAACTCGAAGGGAAGGTGTAGCCCGAGGGACTGTGGAGCAGAGAAGGGGACACTTCCTTATGTTGGGTGTGTAGGAAACGTGGATGCCATGCCAGATAGATCTTGTGAAGGTGTCATTAGCTCTGTGGATGAGCTCACTAGCTTAGCAGTTCTTCCTGTCCACTGCCTTAGCAACCTGTGAAACCCAACTAGTAGTTGTCTTGGTTGTGTCTTGTTGTTATTTGGGCCATGTTTGTAATACTAGGTTGGATAGCCTATGAAACCCAACTGTGAAATATGGCTTGGATGAGTATCCTATGAAAACCATCTGTTGGCTTGGTTGGTCCTTAATGTGGATGTTGGCTTGATTGTGTATAGTCTATGAAACCCAACTGTTTGTTGGCTTGGCTGTGTAGCCTGTGAAACCCAATAGTGTTTGGCTTGATGCCTGGACAGTCTGATAAACCCAATTGTGAGATGGCTTGGTTGTGTAGCCTATGAAACCCATCTGTTGGCTTGATTATGTGTTATTATTTCTGGCTATGTGTAAGTCTATCGTTCCCTAGTTCCTTGTGGAAATCATGCCCAGCTCGGGGGTGGAAGTGGTGTTGAGATATTAATGAACACACTAGCCTAGAGTTCGGTGGAATGTTGTAGCAACATAGATAGTTGCGGGACAGCTTAATCCTCAAGATAAGTATCTTTGTTATGCTTGTTTATGCCATGTATTTTCTTATGAGTTATTATGATCATGTTGAATGCTTATTGATGGTTAAGTAGAAGTTTACTTCGGTTATGTTTTCTTGCATTTTACTTCTATATTTTCCTTGTATGTTTTACTGCATTTTGCCTAAGTCCATGGAGGCTATAGTCCTGTTACAGAGTCAAGAGGCAGCTGACTTACTGTTTTCGCCCCTTGGAATCCGCTCGAGGGGGGGCGAAAGGCAGAAACCGGAAAAGGGAAGATTAAATAGGGAAGAATTGTTGTGTTTCCGCACCCTGGGATCTGCTTGCGAAAGGCAGAAGGTGAAAGTCAGAAAGGGAAGTTGAAAACAAGGTAGAAAGTTTGTTTTCCAATTTCCAAAGTCCGAGGTCGGAAAGAGGAATTCACAAGGCATAAAGTGGATCAAGGATTCCGCCGATTATTATGTTTCCAATTTCCGATTTTCAAGGTCAAAAAGGCAGAAAGTGGAAGTGCAGAAGGAGGAAGGCGGAATATTCGTTAAGTATTTATGTCACAAATTATGTTTTCAATTTCTGATTTTCGAGGTCAGAAAGGTGGAAAGCGGAAGTGCAGAAGGTGGAAGGAGAAAGAGTCGTTAAGTATTTATGTCGCACATTATGTTTTCAATTTCCGATTTTTGAGGTCGAAAAGGTGGAAAGCGGAAGTGCAGAAGAGTCGTTAAGTATTTTCGTCGCACATTATGTTTTTGATTTGCAAATTTCTGAGGTTGGAAAGGAAGAAAGCAGAAGTGTGGAAGGTAGAGGGAGGAAGATTCGTTAAGTATTTCCATCGCACATTATGTTTTCAATTTTCAATTTCTGCGGTTGGAAAAGAGAAAAGTAGAAGTGCGGAAGGCGAAAGAGCCATTAAGTATTTTCATCGCACATTATGTTTCCGATTTCCAATTTCCAATTTTCGAGGTCAGAAAGGCGCAAAACAGAAGTGTAGAAGGTGAAAGGTAGAAGAGTCGTTGAGTGTTCCGTCACCCATTACGTTTCATATTTCTAATTTCCAAGGTTGGAAGGGTGGAAAGCGGAAGTGCAGGATGCGGAAGGCGGAAGGATGACAACTCACTTTGTTGAGCCTTTGAGTTTTTGATTTCTAAGTTCTGAGGTTGGAAAAGTAGAAGTCGGAGTGCAAAACGGATAGGTTTAGTGCGAAAAAAGGTGTTTCTGGTCGTAGAAGGGATCTGTCAAGGGCAGAACGATTGTTACAGTGGTTTCTAAGCCTTAGAATGAAGGTTGAAGTGTGTGCTAACGTCCATGCCCTATGTTTCGAAGGAGAACAAGGGTTCTTGAAGTAAAATTTTTAATTTATCTGCATTATGGGGTATGGGGAAGTCATAGATTAGGAGGGGATTTATTCTTGATTTGGCCTGCTTAGATTTTTATCCTCACTAGTAAGTGCAGATAAACAATACCATGTGTCCAACAAGGTGAGACATAATTTGCGTAAAGTAATCCCTTGGATCCGTAGTATGTTCAATGTGAACAGCTTATTATGAAACTAAATTGTTGGGTGGCCCTGTCCTATTAATGTTAGCAGCTAATATCCCCTTCCAGATTGTTAACCACATATTAGGTAAGCCTACGATGGTCACAAGATAATAATGGGGGGATAAATCCAAGATTCAGTTACTTTTTGAAATGAAGTAAAACAAAGTGACTAAACTAAGTGTAGTGAGTGCTAAAGTGATTTAATCAAAGTAAAATTGAAAGGACAAAAAGTAAATTAAACTAATGTAATGAGTGCATGTGTCTTAAAATAAGAAACTTAAAAGAATCCTGAGTGAGTTTGTGGTCTAACACTGAATCAAAACGAACAAACATTAAGTTTTAGCATTTTTTAAAACTAACTAAAGGAAAAAGGTTAGAAAAATTCACACCACAAAAATGATGCAAATCCCCCCATGGGGTGGGGTGTGGATGTTGGGTATGCCACTTGATTTTATTTTATTATGATCATTACAGATGGAAGCATGCCAATGGACCTTTATAAATCAGGACAACATGCTTACAAGATTTAAGGTTCAAAAGGTGCTTGAAAAACGGTAGAGAAGAGGATGGGGTCCCAGGTGTCTTAAAATTTTGAAATTTTTCCAGCACTTCTCTCTACATGTATGTTGAAATCCAAAAAACAACCAACAAGCTTGAGCTAAAGATGCTAAATTAGTCAAAAAAGAACATAAAATTTAGCTTCCTACTTAAGTATTTGAAAAAGATATGAACTTATTGAATGCAAATACTCAATTTAAAAGTTAGATCTATTGGAAATGAGCCTTTAAAAAATCAAATCTGACCTACAAATGCATACTTAAATTAGATTAGCTTATGATATCCTTTGAAATGGACTAACTTGATTAAATATGCATAATAGTAAGTAGTAACCAAAATCTTTTGAAATTTAAGATGGGAGAAGGTGAAGAAGAAAAAGCCCTTGAACTTGGGCAATGGAATCTTGGTTGTGTAACTCGGAGGGACTATGTTTTGGTTTAAGGGAGGAGGATGCTTACTCTCTCAACCTCTTCTTCAACTTATACAACCTGCAACTCTTAAACACACTTGCACAAGAAAAGTTAAAATCATTAGTGTTAACTACATTATATATTAACTGGTTCACCCAGCAACATTAGTAGTGGGGGTATCATCAGTAGCAGGGGTATCGTCAATAGTAGAGGAAGTAGTAGATTCAAATGTAGTTCTAGGTAAAGCACCTGTTGCAGTTGCGACGATTTCCCAAATTTCTAAAAATTCAGGACCCTCGTTTTAATTTTGTCTTGCTTAGCTTGGTTGGGATTGCTTGATTTTATTGCAATTTCGGATTTTTCGATGATGATTGTTAAAAGAATATCTTTATGCTGATGCTACCTTTTATGACTTACAGTGATTTCTTACCCCGCTGTCAGAATTTGTTGAAGCTATGAATCGGAACCACAGTCAACTACGCATCCACTGTTGCGGAGGTGCAGTTGAATGAAGATCTGATCCAAAGTGTTACTTTCCACCGATGCGCTTTCTTTTATTTTATTATCGGCGCCCTTGTTTGAAAATCGTCGGAACTCTAGTGCTTTGCAGTACCGTCGTTTCGGATGACATATTGCGAGCACCATGACGGATGTTTTGATTTTTTTCGATTCTCGTCAGTTTTGTTTCAGAAGGCCTTAGTCTATTTTGCTCCGCCGTTGCGGCTCTAAAATGGACTAATCTTCCGCTTTAGTTCTCCCTTTGGCTGATGTTTGACGCTTTTCCGATGTTTCGCTTAAGTTTTGAATCTATTTTCTCTCCGATTTTGACTGGTCGACGAAACTCTTTGTCTTTACAGCTTCCGTCGTTGCGCTGTTCCAACCAACTTATGGTCTGAGGCTTTAGTCTAGTTGAGCTCTGATGTGGAGTTTTTTTTTTCCCTCGCCGATGTTTCACTTTGCACTGCGGAACTCGCAGTTGTTTCATCTTCCGCCGTTGTGGCGCATTAGCGGACTTGATCATCGATCCCTTAGTTACTTAGCCGCCCGATTGTCGTGTTTTTCCCGTCGATTGTTTTTTACCGGGAGATATATATATTGGGGGATTTGGGGCATTTTTTCTATTATTTTACCTGCGAACCCGTGCTTGCGTCGTCATTGTTGTTTCGAATTGGGCGTTGTACTTGCTATCGGTAGCTCATTCGTAGGTGGCGTCGTCGTGGAAGCTTTCAGATTCTTCTTGTCAGTTGCACAGCTCCTTGCCAAGTAGGCCAATCATTCGATTATACCCCTTCATTTGAGTTTTGAACTAGGGTTGTCGTCCTTGGTTAAGTTTTCCCTCAGTGGTTAATGGACACCTAGGTTTGCAGTTTTTTCAGCGTATATCTAGTTCATTTCGACAATATGGCCGTCCGAGGGGGGGTTTTGTTTTCCTGATGATTATTGCAGTGCCCTTATGATTTTTCACACCTTACCCAACTATTTGGGAAACTGGTGCAGACAAGCGTTACGTTGTCTGCACCGGTTTTCTCTAGTTTGCGTATGGCTGTCCGGGGGGAGTTTCCTTTCTTTTGCAATAGGTAGGCGTTTTTCCCTGGTTTGGTTCGAAAAGCCAAGGTTTTTGGTCTTTCCGGTGATTTGGTTGCTGCCGTGTTTGGGACTAGGGTTGTGGTTTTTTTTCTTTTTTTTTGAGGATGCACCTCATTTTGATGGGATTAGCGATAGGACGTTTTGTTCTAGGATTGATAGCACCGAGGATGTAGTTTTTATGAGACTGTCTTTCTGTGCCGGAAGAAAATTTACAGTGTTACGAAGTTATGGTGTTTTTGTTGATCATGCTGAATTTTGGTCATAAGCAGGATTTAGGTTTTTGCAGATGTATCTTTTGCAGAAGTAGTCGATAGTTAGCACTGGTTCTATATTGTACATAAATTTAGCTAGGGATACCATGGCCGAGGTAAAATATTATATAGTTTTCTTCATTTTTTTTAAATATTGGTCGAATAGATAAAGGGGCCTAAAAGATTTTTGTGGATGACAGGGAAATTTTTTCGAGTACGAGATGTCAAAAAGGCAGAAAAAGAAAGCCCCTGTAGTGGAAGAGGAACCTGAGGTAGAAGTTATCACAAAGGTTGAGTATACTTACGAAGACACCAGATGCACCATAGGAGTGGAACCTGAATACAAGTGGGGCGAAATTTACATATTGATATCACACCATGAAGTACCTGACACTGGTTTTGAAGAAGAAACGATATATGCTAATATTGAAAGATCTGCTTTGATGAAGATTGCTACCAAGCCTTAGCTTTTCCCATGCTCAGAAGTAATTGGATGGATTCTGCCTAGGGCAGACGTGACTACCATGATTCTGTCCAACATTGACAAACAGGGCTATGCTGCTTACAGCCCTGGTTATGTATCATTAGCCTACCACTTACCAAAAGCCTAGGTTTACCTAACTAAGGATTGGCTAAAGGAGATTAATCTTGACCTGGTTGAAACATTGAAAAGAATGCTGGTACCTGGTAAGAGTCTCTGGACCAGATCATCAGGGGAATACAACACAGCTACCTTAAGAACCCCTTATTGGTTCATTGCTCTAATGCTGAACAGAATCTTTGGGAGAGCCCACGGCAAAAGTTTTAAGTTGGGATGGGTTCCTATCATCTTCTGTGTAGCCACTCAAGGGATTGTGTTCAACTGGGTGAACATTGTGTCAAACAGTCCCTCAACTTGCATTGCTTCAGCCTTGGGATGGGTGTCCCAGAAAAAATATGATTTCTACATGAGCTCCATATTGATTGATTGCATACTATGCACCCAGTCATTCCCAAACCTAAGGTGTATTTGGGATAGAGACAGAACACCGGTATACACAGCCTACAAGCCATTATGGGCACATAAGTACTACAGTCATTACAGAGAAGTGTGTGAACACTTTATTATGCCTTTGTATACAATGAATTTCTTGAAATAATGCAATTGCATGTCTGAAGAAGCATTGAAGGTCATTGAGGATTATGTTGATTACTACATAATTGAGGACGGGATGCATATTAGAATGTATGGCTGCTCCAGAGCACCTTCATTGCTTCCCAAATATGCCACTGATTATGTGGTACACAAGGAGGCAGTCAGGCAGGTTTTCTTGGATGGCATAGGGAGTTTTATGTTTGAGCACAGGAAGGTGACTTATCCTTCCATACCATTCAGATTGGGAGGTTATAAGTTTTCAAGAGTTAAAAAGGCTGATGAATTTGTAGAGGAACTAGAGAAATTTCATTTTGGGGAAATAAACTTCCATAGGAATGATTCTCGGAATAAAGTCACAGAACACTGCAAGGAAGCCAATGTGCATTTTGAATATACAAGCCCTTTGGGATAAGGATGAATCAATTTTCCGAAATGCAGAAAACATGACTGCATTAAAAAGAAGATTCAAAAAGAAGATCACTACTAAAGGTGGGAAAGGCCAAGCTGAACATAAGAAAGCAGATGAAAAGGAGGCTAGGAAAAGAGAAGAAGATGCTAGGAGACTAGCAGAGGAGGCCGAAAGTTGGCTTAGAAGTGAGGAAGAAGAAAAGAAGAAAGTTGAACAAGAAGCAGCTAAGAGTGCATAGGAAGTTGCCAGGAGGGAGGAAGAAGAAAGGAAAAAGAAAGAGGATGAGGAACTCAGGAAACGGGAAGCCAAAATACTGAAACTGATAGGGTCCATGACAGAACAACAAACTTTTGACCCTGCAGACACTCAAGTTCAAGATCTGGGTAATCCTAATTCTCAAGACCCTCATGCAATTGCTAGCGGCACCTTAGGACAGGTTGTTGTTTCTGGCCTAAGACTGATCCCTTTCTAACAAAAGAAAGGGGAAGAAGTTCCAGACTTCAATACCATCTTTTATGACAAGGAAAAGAAAAGAATTGTGAAGAGGACTGAGAGGAAAGTTGAGACTGGGGGGCAGTTAGGGAAGATGATAAATGATAAAACCTTGGTACATGGAACGGACAAGGACCCGAGATTCACTATCCGAGGTGGAGTAGCATTGATCCATGCCTCTGAAGATAATGTGGATCAAATAATGACTGACCTTGAGCAATCAAGGAAAACTGTTGCCCAACTGAAAGATACACTGCGAAGGGAGAGAGAGGAAAGCAACAAATTTAAAAGGCAGTTTGAAGACATGCAAAATGAAGTAAAGTCTTCAAAGGCAGAGATTCAGTCCCTCCAAGTAGACAAGATGTCTTTGGAGGTTGCCCAGGAAATCTTAGCAAAATTGTAGTAGGAATATCAGGAGCCAATGACAGAAAAGGATGGGATGAAAGCAGCATGTGAAAGTCTTCATGCAGAAAGAGACCAGCTGCAAAGTAAGATCAGGGAGCTGGAATTACAAAAGGCTACTTTGGAGGAGTCAGAGAAACAATGTCAGGTCCAAGCAGCAGAGTTTAAAGAACAAATTGCTTCATTAGTAGCATCCTTGGAAGAAGCCAGGGAACAACAAACCAGCATTCATCCTTTCAAAGAACATGTTTTAACACAAAGAAGCGAAATGCATAGGCTGCAGGTATCCATAGAAGAAGAGAAGTGCAAGGTTTTGCAGGTAGATAATAGATTAGAAGAAATTTTGGAGACTTCTTCATATTTCGTAGACATATCTCAGGACATTTTAGAATTCTTGATGTGAAGAATAGCGATATTGGAGGCCAATGAGGAGATCCCTACAGACTTACCAGCAAAGGATCAACAAGGCTTAAAACAAGACTATGACTTGTTAGAGTTTGCCATAAGCATAGCTGAAGAATTTAAGAAGGCTGTAAAGAAAATGAAGGGAGCTTGCACTGAGTTTTGTAGGAGACTTTTGATCACTTACAACCGATGCCAGGTGGCTGCTGAGCAGAGAATGGACGCATTTCCAGACCACGACCTGTTCATAGAGATGTTACAAAACATATATCAGGAAGATGAACAAAGAATTCAATAGATCAAGGTTATGGACGAGCAGATCTTGAGAGATGAAGTAGCTCATTCAGCGGCCAGTGTACAGTTGTTGGAAGATCAACTACGCTTGATCTCAGCCAGGATCGAAGTGATAAAAAATCAGGCTACCAAATTTGAAATCAATATTCGTTTTCTCGAACCTTCTGAGTTCGAGAACATTGCATCAGAAGCCTTAGCATGGAAGAAGTTCCTGAACAATCAAGCGGGGCCCTCCACTTAAGTGCTTTATTAGTTTGTTTAAATCTAATATATTGTAAATTGTATAAGCACTAAATATGAGAAAATTGTGGAAGATGAAGCGTTGGGGAAGCCCAGGGGTCATTTGTGGGCAGCCCAAAAGTTTTTGCCTTTTTGTATAAGTATAGGAGAATTAGATAGAGAGGGGGATTTTTCCCAGTGAGACTTGTGAAAAACTTGTTGTAAGAGGAACTATTTCGTTTTGCAATAATATAGTTACAATTTTGCATGTTGGAGAAAGTGCTGTGTGGAATGTTCAAATGTGGTGAAATGAACAATGTTGAAGGGGAACTATTTCGTTTTCAGCTGTACTTCATTAACTGTGAGATCGTTCTAACTTTCTGAACCTATGTTCTTGTATGAATGTTCTCTGGTTTATTTTATGATAATGTCCACTATGAGTAATGAATGTTTTAACAAACGACGAGCTATCTTGTTGTGCATATCTCTAGTCATGTTTATGTGTTTTGATTCTAAGAACAACTATCTGTGATTTATCTTAACATATGAGCAGTAATACATTACTCATTAATTGATAATCTTATCCCTAGGGACAGCTTAGTTAGTCTTGTTTTTCTGTTGTGTGTGATTTATATGCGAGAGAGTTTAAGACGAGAGGTAAGAACCCGCGCATCACATTGTGACCGCTCCTCGTATTCTTTATCAATCTGCATGTTAGATAGGCACTTGCATATCATACTTAAAGTTAAAAAATACAAAAATATACATGCTGGATCGGGCCGCAACCGGTAAAACCCTTTATTTTTGTTACTTGACCTACGGTAGCCGGACCGCAAACCGGACGGATTCCCCATACCAAACAGTCACAGGCTAGTTGGGAATGTTGACTGGGGAGAATCCCTTGCTGTTTTTGCCTGCGATTTTCCAGGCCTCAACAACACCACAAACAAAGGTAAATATGTACGTACCTAGTTTTCTTAATGAAGGAAAAGAAACATGGTATAGATCAGGAGTAGTAGAGTCCTACTAAGTACCAGTTCGAGAGCCATCCCTTCGTATTTCTTAAGTAATTAATCTAGAAACAACTTTTCCACCACTACCTCTAGTAGCAACATTAATAACAAATATAGTTGTTTCATATATACTCCAAATAAGATTAGAAAACATACATTTAAACAAAAATAACATGTATATCTAAGAGATTGAATATAACTAAACAATAAGATGATAGATAAACAAATCTATTTTTCTTACCCTATTGGGAGATAATTGTAATACCCCTATTGTGTTAAACCTTGAACATATGTTGTGACTATTATTTGTGTTGTATGTGGCACTAAGTGCTTGAACTATGGATTAATGGCATTATTGATACTATTATTACTATTATTTATTTTAATAATAATTATGCTCAACATGACAACTAAATGTGGTTGGGGAGCCATGTATTCCACATGTGTGGGGGGTTGGAACCAATAATCGTTACTCTTCCTCGCAAATCTCTTTGCTACATATTGTAATGATTTTAACCTATGATGGTATCATCATAGATTAATTGACAACTTTATGGAGATCTTTTGATGCTTGGTTTTCCCCCATGCACTTCTAATGGCGTGTTTTAGCCAATACCTTTTAGGAAAGTGTAATTCCTACCATCCGATCCACTTTTACCATTCTGTGAATAATAATTTGGTGGAGAAATTGCGTCCCTCTACCTATTCAAATTCACCTTCATGATTGAATGGACCTTCTTGGATTAGGAGTCAGGGAAGTTGAAGGGTCACTCTTATCTAATTCAAGTTGGATCTAGTTAACATGAGTTAGCTTTACCTAGGAAAATGGAATGGCTATTAGAGGATTCAAATGAGCTTCATGTAGGAATTTTAATCAGACGTTGATCCTAGAGTGAAGGTGTGCTATGCTAGAGTGTTGCTTGGATAAAGACTGGAGCCTGATATATGCTAGAGTGCTACCTGGATTGATTTTAGAGATCAGACTCCCTTGCATGAAGGTATGAAGAATTGCTCTATGCCATAGATTTTCCTGGTTAGAGTTTGATATTTGATCTATGCCAGAGTGTTTCCTGGATATATTTTATTGTGCTTTCTCGGGGTGTATGGTCTGAGTTTCCTGTGATGGAAATTTTATTCTCAACTGTTTCCTCGATAGTTTGTGCTTTCTCTGTATAATTTCAGTTTCATGTGATGGAAATTTTATTCTAGAGTGTTTCTTGGATAGTTTGTGCTTCCTCAATATAATATTTGTTTCCTTATATGATGGAAATGCTATGCCAGAGTGTTGCCTAAATAGTTTAAATTACTTATCCTTTCTTAGAGGAATCTGAGATCCGGAGACGAAATAATTGGATATTTTCTTGGAACGATCTTAGGAACGTGAATCTGTATGGTCTGATTCGACCATTTCGAGCACTTATGGATCATGAAACCTGTGCCATTGGTTAGATTGAAGTTCCATGCGAACAGAGTTGAATTGCGACCTTGTTTGTCTGGTTGAGAGAAATCCTTCATTGTGGATATGTGGCCTCGGCCAGGGGTGGCCTATTCAAGTGAGGAACATCTTGATAGAGCCTATGGGTTGTTGAATATTGTAACTTCAAAGGACATTCTAAATGTATTTTACTGATGTACCCCAAGGAAGATGTCATTATTCCTCCTTCGATATGTTACTATTGTATTTGGTCATCATAGAGTCATGAGGTAAAGCCTTCATTGTAAGTCAGGTCAATAGTACCCTAATGAATATAATATAATATTGTATTGAGTCTTCCTAAGTGAAGCCGACCCAGTCAGTTAAGTGGGGCCGACTTGTTAGGTTAAAATTCAAGTGACAAAAAGAGTATAAATAGAAGAGTTGTGTTCCTCATTTGAACACACACTCACTTGTGTATAGCGCATAAGAGGGAGAGAGAGATATATCTGCTGGAAGGAGGCACACCTGTCTAGGGTCTTGTCTTGTACTTTTGATACATCTTATACAAAGAAAGTTTTGTTGGGTTTTCTTCCCCGTGAGGGTTTCCTAGGATAAATATTTGTGTTCTTTTGTGTGGTTGTGATGGTCTATATTTCAGTGATCCTTTTTCTTATGGTTATGTTTTTATGATGCTAAATGTTAGAAGATATTATATAACCATTAAAAACTTAACATGGGTGGGTAGAAAATATTCATGTTGCAACTAATTTCCCAATAAATAGATAAGTATATAGTTAAATATTTATTTATGCAATTATGGTTGCAATGTAATATTGAAATTAGAAATTGCTTATCCTCTGATTACTATTGATGGATATCGTAGATGTATTAATGTATGAACACAAATTTAATGATTTAATTGCTTGGAAGCAGGTACATTTTCATTGTTGGTAAATTTTGATTGCTTGATGTGTGGTTGTAACTTAACCTGCAAGGCACCCTCTGTGGCTATGTTGATTCGTGCTTGAATTTTGTCTACTGAAGGCATGTGATTGCAAGATTAACCAATGGGTAATATTTTAATT
>LPNX010309803.1:54684-116096 GCA_001517045.1 Pseudotsuga menziesii | reverse complement strand
CAGTTAGACACCACCACAACAAGAGATGTGCCCTCCTTTTGAGATGTGTTCCCTTCCTCTTATGTCGAGAAAACTCATCACCTCTTAGATCATGGTCTTGATTTCCAATTTGGAGCTTACTTAAATCATAATTTATCGTCAATCAATCACATTGCCACCACTCAGGTTGATTGAAACATGTCCTAGACCAGACTCCTTCATTGATGGGATTTTGATTTTTCCATTATTTTGGATTTTTTGGCTTTATAATTTCATTTTTCGAGATAAATTGAATTTCATTTTTCGAGATAAATTGAAATTAAGAGATAAATAATCACTAATTTCACTCTCAAAGTGGGTATAGGTAAAGTGGGGTTATAAAATGAGAACCTCCATGGAAAAATCCACTTCCTAGTGCCACTTTTATGACTTTGTGAATTTTTACAATTAAAATATCTCGTTTTTTAACGAGAAATTTTTTTATTTTAGAGGAAAAATAAAAACACCTAGGGTAGACTTAGTGCAAGTTCATATGAATAAAAAATAGTGACTAGCAAGGTAATATACATTGAAACTAGGATTTAAAAACCCCCTAAGGAATTACCACCAAGACAATTACTTTAGCTTTGGAGGATTGAGTGAAAAACTCAAAAATTATAATTCGTTGAAATACGACATATAATTAACAAGAAAAAAACACTCTAGAGTAATTTGATTGATGTATAAATTCTAGGAAATCCAAACCTTTTACAAAAGGCCATCATGCTATGCCATTTTATTACAATTCTCCATGGGGTATGAACATGCATAAAATAAAAAACAACAAAAAAAGACCTGCCTGAATTTTGAACTTGAACAATAAACTTGTTCAATCTTTGGAGGCTTGATCATAAGTCCGTATAAGTGCAACTTATGGGGTAACATGGGTATAATTTTCCCATGTGTGGTGTCTTGGTTCATTGGGAAGTTGCATAAATTAATGATCATGATCAACTTACTGGTCATGATCACGAAGAGAAAGATCATGACCATCAAAGGGTATTGACATTGTGTTATCTTATAATATGATCATAAATTTATTTCCTTGGTTATCTCTTTACGTTGGACAATTTTGTTTTTTTGTTGGCAATGCAGCGTGAATTCAAAGCCAAGTCAAACGTATGTATACATAGAGTGTCAAATTAATCTCTATATTGGCAATTAGTATTCCTTTGTACTCACCCTATGCTAGAGTTCATTTGGTTAGTTTTTCCTTGGTCGTGAGTTTGATCATTAGTTTTTGCAATTAGAGTTTGTTTAACTAGATGGATTTGGATACAACAAGATGAATTCTTTTGTAGTCTATTTAAATGCAAGTGATAGAAAGGCATCCATGATGTGGAATATAAATAGCTTGCATAATGTGTAGATTTATTTTCTAGGTAGTGTTCCTATGGAAGTGATGTTATTATTTTTATTTATTTATTTGTGATTTATTCATAAATCATTGTGGTTCCATCACGTATATGATTGATCCAGAATTTTGCAAGATTGTAGAGAATGTTGGATCTTCCATTATGTAAATGACATTAATTGTGTTGGAAACTTCAGTCCGAAATTGACATATTTTGCCCTAAATGTTCAGTGTATCTTTTGAGGGCTTCATTGTTATCTATACTTTGTATTTCTTTTCTTAATAACACTGTAATTTGTTTTTATATAACAGATTCCAAACATTTTATTGAGCCTTTTGTAAATTAAATTGGTACTTATTTTTATCTTGGGAAAAATAATCTTTGAATTTGATTTAATTTGTATTCAATGTAATAGTGGTAAACTGTGATAAAAGTAGGAAGGAAGCCTCCCTTCATGAAGACGTTGAAATTATACAAGGCACTGAATAAAAAATATATAAAATGTTGCATCATCACTTATGTGACTCATGTTTCTATATGGCATGTTTCATCCTCACTTGCGCGTAATGGATTATTGGAGGCTTGTTAAATAGTCTGTCGTCGGTCACGTATATTTCATAAAAGAGAATCGATGCCTAAAAATAAAAAGGGTAAGCACAGGTTCATGGAAATGTATAAAATGCACCTGTTAATTGAAATAAATAGAATGCATACAGTTTAGTGGTGAATTTTTACATGTTGCAAATATGCAAATGCAGTTTTTTGTTTTTTTATTTTACAAAATTTCCACTACTCATTAGAAAATCAAATATTGTTTATAATAATATTTATTTTTATATTTTAATTTTTATGTTTACAAAAAGTGTGTTGATTACACCTTCGTTTATTCTCACGATGTAAATAATTTATTAACATTTTGCAACATTACAGAATGCAGGTAAAAGAAGAATTAACCCATTTTATTATATAAGAATAAGAAACCAAAAAATGGGACAACATAAAGGTCTACTATAATCAAAATGTCATTTTGGCATTGTTACAATTACCAGCCTAGATCCAATTCCTAGGCTCTATCAAGTGTCGAGAGGGATCAAATATCTCGAGGTGCAAGGTAGGAACGTTACAACATCTCCCCCATACTGGGATGTAGAGTGCCTCTCAATGCAATTAATAGCTTGTCATTATCCAATTGGGACAATATGTCCAAATTAAACAAAATGTTTGTTTTTCATAGAGAAGAATTTCAAAATATAAAACCTGTAGTACCAACATTCAATTGTATTGATCATCAATCATTGCCTAGATTTTTGTTCTCGCTCGATTTGCTTGCATACATATTTTTTTCATCCGTTCCAGGAGATATTATACCTAAGTTATTTGAAATATTTTGTTGATTGACTTCATTTCATTACACATTTTCATATTTCATCTACAAGCATAAAAAGAAAATGTAATGAGTATATTTGCATTTATAAATAATATACATGATTGCGTAAATGAGAAAACATACCAATGAAACAAGTGATTCATATACTTCACACATTCCTTCAATATCATTCCTCATGTCGTTTGTCAATAAATCCTCTATTGGCTTGACTCCATTCTTTATTTACTATGAGTTTCATATGCCATCACAAAGCATAGATATAATTAAATGTTTCTTATTGTTCCATTAATTATAAAATAAGGGACGTAAACAACATATAAAATTACAAGTTGTTCAATTAAGCCTTAGTACTCCAACATATACTCACAACCCATACTTAATCTAGTTTCAATAAAATGATCAAGAAAGCATCCATGTACAATTGTAAATTAATTAAACTATTAACATCACAACAAATATGAAATTTGAAGGAAACCACAAGTACTAACAGAATTTGCAATCAACTCTTTTATGCCTTATTGTCCCATCTTATGCACTGAATGGGTGTCATCTTCTTCTATCTTCTCCAATCAATAAAACAATTGAAAATTAGTATTTCATGCAATAATCAAACTCTCTGCATGACATTTAAAATAACGCAATCATTACATACGTTTGATGCATGTTGTTGTTGGGATGGGTCCCTTGATGATTTGGTTATTTTCATTTCTTTGACCATCTCACGATACACATTTTTGACATCCCTACCGACATCTTTCATATATCATTTCATTCTTTTTTTGAAATTTTAGCAATCTTCTTGAGAAACAAAAAGCACAATGAAAAGATCAATTACTATCTATATGAGAATAAGTATAACAAAACTATTAACAAAGTTATTATTTGGACTAGTGCATACATATTATAGAAGAACATTTTTAACAATAATATATTTTGGATGATTCTTTTTTGTTATTGTATGTTTTTGCCTTTGCAAGTTTCATAGGTCTCAATGCCAACACTTCCTGTGGTATGTTTATAATTTAATTCTTAGAGTTAGTGGATTTATTTTTGTAATGTAAATGAAAAGAACATCTATACATTATTTCCACTATATCCCTCATTTTTTTATGAAACGTTTCCTCCCTCTCGTGAACTTCCAACACCACTCTAGTTGAATTGATAATCAATTCATCATCATTTACATTCTTCTTGATTTTTATCTTCTTAGGAGGTCCTTTTGTTTCCTTGTTGTCTATCCCCACACAACATTAAACAAATTTGAAATCAAAAGTTTGAAACACGTCATTGATTATTGTTAGAAGCATTGTTAGTAAAGAAAAACAAACTCCTCATGTTTATCACCATTTGATCCACCTAATTCCTCTGTTTGCAATATTTCTTCAAGCTTGTACTCTTTTCTTCACTCAAATTATAAACAACCTTATAGAGTTTCTGCATGAGAGCCATAAACTAATACACATCATTTAAACATACAGATAATTCAAAGATATTACTTTTGTATTAAAATTAGAAAAAACTTGACATGTTCTCTATTTTGGATATGTGTCCCTTGCTCTCTTTGTTATGATTTTTATTCCAAAATATTTTATTAATAAACACCCGACATAATGAAATACATAAATTACGATATTTTTTTTACAAATTCTGTAAATAATTTCAAGTTAAAATATATTATGGTCAATTGGTGCATACGATATGAAAATCGGTGTCGGTGCGCCTTACATGAATAAGAGCACTAGTGTACATAAATCATTTTTTTTAAATCAACAATGACATTCTGGATAGGTCAACTTGGAATTCAGTCAAATAATGGTCCCAGTCCAATGGCTACCCAAATCCCAGTCTATTAATATACACAAACAAGAAGTTTACATTTCCAAAAATAAAATCTTATTGTGAAATATAAATCAAGACAGAAAACAAAAGAAAGAATAACATTAGGGTTTGTAGTAGTGAAGGAAACTATGAAGAAAGAAGAACATTAGGGTTTGCAGTAGTGAAAGTAACTATGAAGCAAGAAGAACATTAGGGTTTGCAACATTGAAGGTAACTCTTAAATCCTCTATTTTTTTGAAAAACATAGAAAATTTATGCCATTTTTTAATCGATTGAGGGAAAACTTGAGATGAATAGAATCACCCAAAACATCACTTATATGTGTCCACAGTGATCTCTTACAAGTTTTCTCTTCGAATAAATATGCCTCTCCAGACTCTTCCCTTGTAAATATCTCTTGTGTAAGTCTCTCCTCAAACTTTTGACCAAAAAAGGATTAGGGATTAGGGTTTTTTTGTATTTGTAAGCTTGGTATCTAAAAATAAAATTCCCACTCCTTTTTCATTTGATATTTCAGCCATTTGATAATAAACACAAAGAGTTCTATCTTTTTTTAAATTGAGATTGTGGTGTGTTTGTCACATTTTAGTGCACTAGTTTTCCTATGCTAATATAAGTGCACCATATATACAACAAGACAAAAAATGAAAGTAAAAACTTATGCACTCAACACTTTGTGGAGGTTGTCCTTTGTGAAGTTGGGTGCATATGTTTCATATCGATGCACATTTACACTGAATGCGCTGATGCGCTTGGTATGTTAAAGTGCACCGGTGTGTAAATATTGAATTTGATGTATCAATTACTTTGAAAAAAGTAAAATGTTGCATATTTCCCATTTTTATTTTAAAAAGGAAGACATGTATTGATCATGGTTTTGACTCAAATGCAAGGGGAAAAAAGGGTGAAAAATCAAATGGTTGATTCTTCAAATTCCAACTAATTCCATATCCATCCAAGTACACCAAGTTCTCTCTTCTCGTCTACAACAAGTACATATTTTTTATATTTTGATTATTTGGTTGAATTTATAGTCTTTGCATATGGATTTGAATAATTGTGAATTGACTTCTACAATATCCTGATTTGAGATAAAGTTCATATGCACATGATATTCCACCACTCCCAAAAATCCACAATGTCTTATCATGAGCACTATACCACAAGAAGATAGTAGATAAAAATGGAAAGGCGCTTTACTCCTCCAACTATAATATGCCATCATCCAGCAACCATCTTGGACCAATGGTACTTCAGTTTGAACCAAATTTATTTTATGAAATCCCAATAGTATGTAGTTGTTCAAAATGTAAAGTGTTGAAGGTGAATCATAGATATGTCACATTGTCCCATCATATTAATAATTGACTACCCAAAGTTGACAGTCTAATTCCCCCCTTTACGATCTATTAGCACCCAATAATTTTCCTTGGTTATGGTAGAAATAACTGGGGTAACCATTTCAAACCAATCTTTAAACTATATTCTAGCCTATACAATCAGAGAGGGCTCTCTCTTTGTCACAAGAGCATTCACATACACGTATAGATTTAAGAAAGCATTCAGAAGACTAGATTTATGAAGGGAACGGGTTGTTAGGGTTTTAAAGAGTGTAAGACGAACAAATAATAAACTTCCATTGGGGAATGGAATCAAATCCTGAAACATTCAAGGGCTTACAACAAATGACTACTGATAATCTTTGTAATGTGAGGCAAAATAAGTGTTAATATTTAGTTAAATATCTTTTAAGAGATGGCAGGGGGAATGAAAAGAAGCCCAATGAAACAAGAGGCACCTATCTGTGGATGAATCTCCTAAAACACCTTTAGCAGAAGCAATGGTAAAGGCTGATAACTGAAATGGAGCATCTAACAGAGGATGAATTCTAATACATTTACCATAAACACATAACAAACACATATCTGATGCAAGGAGCGCTTAACAGAGAATGAATTCCTTGCATGCAACTAGAAATGCATTAGTAGAAACTACACATACATGGAAGTGAAGCATACAGGGGAACACAGAATAAACATTGAACACCATGATGAATCTCAGAAACTCATGAAATACTTTGCATTAATATTTCCAAGAAAAGTTCCACATCTACAAAACCAAGCATAGAGGCTTCCAAAATGAATGTCCCGCCCTTTGTTCCTCTATTGAGGTTATATTTATAGAGTAATTCGCCTCTGAGATGAATCTTGAAGTAGAGCACTAAAACTCAATTTACATCATGGGAATGAAACCTGCACACACTAAATCCTAACAAATTCTGAGTTGGCAAATTCGCCATGATCACAAATAAATCAAGAAAGCACGTTGGGATACGCATGATGGATCAAAATGGAAAACTTGACATCTGGAACTTAGGCTTGGTTGATGAAAATGAATGTTCAGAGAATCTTTGAACTATCTGCAACAATTTTATTCCTCCTTGCATCTTCAACCAGCGAAATCCATGCTAGCCGTAAATTTCAATCTTACCCGTATCTCAACCATCCAATGGTGCAGCTTCTACCAGATTTTGCAATCCTCGAGCCTGGCTTACCCCTTTCTAGTTCTCATCGTGAAATGATCATAGGCCGTGGATCTAAAATCCACCCTGATTTCCACTATTAAATTTTTTTGGGCCTATCATATTTCTCAAATTGGGAAATCTACTTACCATGTGCACATGTTGCCATTTTCAGCACCATCTATCTTATGTAGAAGCTTTCCAAGCCGTGATCTTCTGCGGAAGCCTTCCGGACCGTCAATCCTATGGATCGCAGAATGCAGATTGCGGAAAGTGGGTTCACCAAATTTTTTGACCGAAATTTCACCCTTTTCCTCGTTTTTCTTTTTCGATTTCTCCAAATAGCAAAAAGTGAAACACAGATTCTCCAACTTTCTTAAACGAAATTTTGCCTTTTTCCACCTTCCGCCTTTCTGATTCCTCCTTTTCGACCGTGCCAAACAGCGTAAAGTGGAACGTGAATTCTCCAACTTTCCTAACCAAAATTTCACCTTTTTTCGCTCTCAATTTCCCCTCAATGGAAATGAACTGCGGCCTTTGATTTTCTCCACTGTGCATCGAGGCACTCCATTTCTGTCACCCTATATCCTTGAGCGGATTTTCTTATTCTTCCTTTTACTGGCCTAAAATTTTGCAGGGGGATTAGTGCAGATGAATATGTAAAAATCCCCGAAATTTAGCACAGGTGCTAACAACAGCTCCAACTTAGGGATGTTATCCTCCTTGTGAGGTAGTAAAGAACCCCGTAGATCAAGTGCCTGATCCATTGGGTTGGTCCTAAGTTTTCCTGAAATCCTCAACATGCTCTAAAAAAAACTGAACTGATATTTGAAATAAACTGAAAAAATTGCTAAAAGAAATGCTCACCATGTTGAGCTTATTCACACCTACCTACCCTACTTACTGAGCACCAATGCCCAATCAAGTAAATTCTGACTTCTAATGATCCAACCAAGCAATTAATCTAATGATTAGGCTTCTTCATCATGCTTGATCAGAAATGAAGGACTTAATGGAAAAAGGTTGTTATGAGAGACATTATCTTTACTACACACACATAACCCACCATTACCACTGCAAAGCTTCTCCATATATTCATCCACTAGATCATGACAACCTACAAAAATTTATGTTATGTGCCTGCCATGACAAGGCTGCTCCAACTGTAACTCCTCTAGCACCCTGCCAAACTGCTCTTCAAGGGAATCTTGAAAAATGTGTTCATGACAATTTGCAAATGAGACATCAACTTCTTCATCTAAGATCTTAGAATTTAAAACCCGATTCCTTCCAAGTGTTTGAAAGGAAATGTCATTGTCTTCTTCAATAGAATCAAGCAAAATAATTTCTGAATTTGAAAAACATAAAGAAATATCCCATCTGGAATCCTCCTCTTCTTCTTGGTGATCCAATTTTTTATTGCAAATTGTTGGTTCTTTAGGTGCATTATCCAAGTAGCCATCCTCATATTCATCATATATAGGAAATCTGAAATCTTCTTTAAAAACATCATTAACAGAATTTTCAACATGCCAATTGCAGTCTTCATAAAGCAAATTAGTATGACCCTCTTCTTGTACATTGTTGGGCTGATCATCTTCCTGATCCTCCTCTACAGGTGGACTGGAATATTCTTTAAACCCACCGCTAATAGATTTTGTAACAGGCTTATTTAATTCTTCATAAAACAAATTGTAACACTCTTCCTATATAACATTAGGCTGATTATCTTCTCTCTCATAAAAAGGAGGATTGGAATGCAAAGAAAATTCTAGTTGTTCACCTTCTCATCTTCTTCTTTATGATTTAACCCCTCATGGAAAAATATTGTTTTCCTCATAGGATGGGATTGATTGCATGATTGCTTTCCATTTTCATTATATTTTTTTGAAAATGCCATATCCTCAAGTTTCTATGTTCGCATAAAGGCTCTTGATCTTTGTTTCAGAAATTCAAATGTGGCATAACAAAATGGCAAATAGTTACTTTCATCCTATTGATTGCAATCTTCACAAAACAAATTATAACACTCATCTTGTACATCACTATGTTGATCATCTTTTTGTTCATGTTTACCTTCCAATTCTAATTTAAGGTCTCATTCCTCTTTACTTGCAATTCCAGAAAATAAACATGGGGGAGGACTATCAAACTGCAATTTTCTCGAATTGGAATTCTCTATATAATCAACCATAGAAGCATTATAACTTTGAAGAAATTGCTGTTGCAAAAGGGTATTTTCTGATTCGACGTGGGAAGCCTCCTCTTGTACCAAAATTTCAGAAGTTAAATGACATGAGGAACAATTTGATTGATAGTCCCAACTTCCTTCTTGGTCATACAAAGATTGACAAGAATGCTGCAGATTATCATCTATTTCATAAAAATAAATGTAGCTGGTTGAATCAGAGTTCTGGCTTATGTCACTTTCAGTCAAAGGATACATTATCAACTGCTGGTATTTTTATTAAATATCAAGGCAGCTAGTTTTTATTTCATTTTTGTGAAATGAGTATTCATGTAAAATTTCGAAAATCTCTCAATCCATAAACTCCTCCTCACCATACATGTTTTTCAATTGTTCAATTAAACCTTTATCATGCATGCAACAATCTTGAACTAGCAGCAAGGAAGGATATTGATATTTAAAATGTTCATGAAATATTGTATGAAAGTATTTAAGGGAATATAAACTCCCTGATGGAAATATCTTATGCTATGAACTTGCATCTCCTTCTAAACTAACCATGAACACTTTCATTAAAGAATCCTCATGCAATTCAATTCCCATCTTATATATGCTTATGAAATCTAACCAAATTAAGGGAAGCATCATCACCCTTTTGATCTTTGAATCTTGGAAGATATGCTTGCCAATCTATATTAGGTATTCAATTTGGAAAACTAGGAATGTGAGCACAATTCATAGGAGCATACCTTGCAGCTATAGAACTCATCTTGATGATGAAGAAACTAGATCAGCTCCTCACACTTTGCAACCCTTTGACATTGGAGCTTCCATAGAACATTATGAAGACTGGATTCTTGGTAGATGGAGTCTCCAGGTGAAAGATGCACAACCTTCTTGATGTTTGCCCATTGTTCACCATCAATAATCAAATCTGAAACTCTATAGCTCATATCCAAGGAATGATTTGAACCCTCGTTCCCTAGTATGGTCGTTCATATTTCCTAGTGGAGTTACCTTCCAAAATCTTTGAGTGGAGCCGCCAGAGCATATACACCCAACATGTGTCTATGACCGTCTACTCAACTAGGTCGTAGAACTAGAACAATGTCGTTTCCCCAAGGAGATAATAGAAATTAGTCCCTGGCAATGACGCTAAGATGTTAGCACCCAATAATTTTCCTATGGTTGTGGTAGGAAATCACTGGGGTAACCATTTCAAACCAATATTTAGACTATATTGTAGCATATATAGTCAGAGAGGGCTCTCTCTTTGTCACGGGATCATTCACATACACATATAGCTTTAAGCAAGCATTCAAAAGATTATATTTTTGAAGGGAATGGGTTGTTAGGGTTTTAAAGAGTGTAAGACAGACAAATAGTAAATACCATTAGGCAATGAAGTCAAATCCTAAAAATTCAAGGGATTATAACATAATGACAAGTGATAACCTTCATAATCTAAGGCAAAATAAGTGTTAATATTCAGTTAAATATATTTTAAGAGATGGCAGGAGGAAATGAGAAGAAGCCCAATGAAACAGGAGGCACCTATCTGTGGATGAATCTCCTAAAACACCTTTAGCAAAAGCAACAATAAAGGTTGGTAACTAAAATGGAGAATCTAACACAAGATGAATTCCAAGACATTTACCATAAACACATAACAAACACATTATCTAATGCAAGGAGCACTTAAAAGAGGACGAATCCCCTGCATGCAACTAGAAACACATTAGCAGAAACTACACATACTTGGAAATGAAGCATACAGGGGAACACATATTGAACATTGAACACCGCGATGAATCTCAAACACTCATGAAATACTTTGCATTAATACTTCCAAGAAAAGTTGTAGATCTACAAAACCAAGCACAGAGGCTTCCAAAATGAATGCCCCACCCTTTGTTCCTCTATTGAGGCTATATTCATAGAGTAATTCACCTCTGAGACAAATCTCGAAACAGAGCACCAAAACTCAGTTTACATTATGGGAAGGAAACCCGCACACACTAAATCCTAACAAATTTTGAGTTGGCAGATTCGCCATGATCACAAAGAAATCAGGAAAGCACACTCGGATACGTGTGATGGATGAAAATGGAAAACTTGACATCTAGGACTCAAGCTCACTTGATGAAAACGATTGTTCAGAGCATCTTCGAACAGTCTGCAATAGTTTTATTCCTTCTTGCATCTTCAACCTATGAAATCCATTCTACCCGTAGATTTCAATCTTACCTGCATCTTAACCGTCCAATGGTGCAGCTCCTACCAGATTTCACAATCCTCCAGCCTGACTTACCCCTTGCCAGTTCTCATCGTGAAATGATCTTGTGTCGTGGATCTAAAATCCACCCTGATTTCCACCATTAAGTTTGATGGGCCTACCAGATTTTGCAGATTGGGAAATCTACTTATCTCGTGCACATGTTTCCATTTTCCACACCGTCAATCTTATGTAGAAGCTTTCCAAGCCATTGATATTCTGTGAAATCCTTTTGGACTGTTGATCTTGCAGCTCGTGAACGCGGATTACAGAAAGCGGGTTCACCAAATTTTTTGACTGAAATTTTGCCCTTTTTCGCCTTCCACATTTTGATCCCGACAAACAGCGGAACATGGATTCTCTAACTTTCTTAACTGAAATTTCACCTTTTTCTCCCTTTCACCTTTTAGTTTCTTCCTTTTCGAGTCCACCAAATAGTGGAAAGCAAAATGCAGATTCTCCAAATTTCTTAACCAAAATTTCTCCTTTTTTGCTTTTTCGCTCCCAATTTCAGCTTGGCAGAAATGATCTACGACCTTTGATTTTCTCTGATGTGCATCTAGGCCCTCCATTTATATCACACTATATCCTTGAATGGATTTTCTTATTGTTCCTTTTACTAACCTAAACTTTTGCAGGGGGATTAGTGCATATGCATATGTAAAAATCCCCGAAATTTAGCACATGTGCCAACACGATCAAGGATCCAATAGGTGATATAGAAAATACATATAAGAACACTTCCATATTCTCATTATTTGAAATTTTGGAAGCCAAGTTAACCTTGTTTTGTCCTAAATTGTCCAGCATGTCTCCTTCTATTGAGTTAGTCGAGAGTTCTAGTGATACTACGTATGATATAAATACTACCTAAAACATCTATGTATAAGGAGATCCAAAAATTTGTATGAGATAAGAGAAAATATGTCCAAGTATACATAAAGGTCAGTTCAATTGTTGTAGAATAGCGATGACTTCTTTCTTCCTATCCAACTGCAAAGTAAATGATTGGGACCAAATTCTCCTATTGTGGTGACAATTACATGATTTCAAAGTCTAAAATAGATGTTCAAATATCGAGTTGCTTATCATTTCACATGTGTTAATTCATCCCAAACAATTAATAAGACTTATGTCATTTTGTGGTCCTCTTTATAGTCCATCTGATTACTTAAATATTTTTAAATACAAACATAACATTTCCATGTATAATATTTGTATGAATGGTTATGCTTCCATTCAATTCAATCGAAAGAACCTATTATATATTTATTATCGTCCACACACTCATGGGAATATTGAAGGGTTCATAGTTAGTTGTATATGCTCATTGTTCTAGTGCAAATTGTTCATTTTAGGAACACTCTGATGACAAATAGTTATTTATGAAAAGGAAGGCATCCAAATTTGTTGGTGTGTATGCAATACATAGTTTGTCTCTTGGTTACAAGTGGCTAATAAATTATAACTTTTGTAGACCACCAACTACCTAGAGAGGTGCCCTCCTCATTTGTCACACACTTCACTTGCTATATCATGTGCGCCTTAGGAGAGAGAGGAAGAGGAGGGCAGAGAGATGCTGCAGACATATTTTTCTTGGGTTATTTTATCTTGTCATCTTATCTTTGTGACGAAACTATTCTGAGGAAGTTTACGGGATTTTCTCCTTTATGGTTTCCCCAATGAAAATCTTTGTGTCTTGTGTATCTTTGATGTATTGTTGTGCTTGTTATTCTTTCAGATAAATATCATAATTAAATTAAGTTAGAAAAAATAACATGGTATCACATCCACTATGAAAGAAGACATTGTACAACTACAATGGTAGCTACTAGAAATTAGGGTTTCATGCTTGAAAACCCTAGAAGACTAAAAGTAATCATCTTGTCACTTTCTCTATATCTCTAAATTGGAGAAGGATCGGGAGCTTAAACTTGGACAGATCGAAGATGAAATATTTTTGTACCACGTGGGTGAGTTTCATCCTTAGGTTCGTTATACTTAAGAAGATATGATTCCTCCAAATCATGGTTCCATCCTCCTCCAAAATACAGTCATAAACATGTGACCTAGGGAGAATGGATATATATCAGGATATGAAGGTCCAAATAAAATTTCTCAAAACGTTGAAGGTAGGGCACAGAATTTAGTTTATGTGGTCGAAGTTTCATACTCCAAAGTCGAAACAGTTACACATGGCAGTCCGTACAAGTTCGCTATGCTGAACAGTATTCAAAACATTCACCTTGGTAAACTCTACATAATTCCCACTTGGAGAATCCAATTATTCTCTAACATGTGTGGTTGGAAGGAATACAGATCAAGAGATCTCAATGCAAAGTTTCATACCGAAAGGATCTGAAACTTCGGATATATCACAAAATCAATATCAGACATTTATAGAGAAGAAATTGGAAAATTAGGGCTTCCTGTTCCGGGAGCTTCCCACCACTGTTTTCAAAAAAGGAGTACATTGGACAACTCACCTTAAAGAGGTGCATATTTCTCTCCAATCAAAATTTTGAAATTCCTAGTTTATAAAATTAGGGTTTCTCTGACAAACCCTAGATCATCTAGCTCTAGAACCAAGTCGGAGATCTCGAATCGGTAAGATCTAAATCTTTGTTATTTCCATTTGAGGTTCTCATTTCAAAATGACTCATCACACCCAACTTGATTATAAGCTTGGTAAAACTGACAAGTTTCGAGCATGGAAGTATAGGACCTCCCTGATCCTTGAAGAAAATGACTTGGATCAGTATATCAGTAAGGAAGTTCTAGAGCTTGAGGGACATGAGGCTAAGGAGAGAATCATTGCAGATTCTATATCCCTCATGTGTAATCCTTGAAGACTCCGAAGGAAGGGTTTGATTCTTTGACAAATTTGTTTGAAGGAAAGAACATGAATCAGAAAATGACATTGAGGAACCAGTTGAAGAATGTGAAGATACAGAACTGAGAGACCTTGCAGTCCTCCTTCACAAGGGTTGCCCAATTCAAGGAACAACTTGAAGCAGTCGAAGAAGAAGAAGAGGTTGTCGTGACCACCTTTAACATGTGCTACAAGGAAGTTGATTACCTTCAGCAAACTCTGGGAAGAGGGCACACAAAAAGAAGCACGACAACTGAAGATCAAGGTCTCATGATTCAAAGAATAAAGAGAATATTCCTCAAGCGATGAGGAATATGTACTTTAATCAAGAAGGAGTGTACCCACCAAACAAACAAAGATAAGTATTCAATTGTCATTTCATGATATTGTTTGGTTGTGCACTTGTTTATATTTAGTTGATGTATTATGCATGTTTGAGTGTTTGCATTTATACTATTGAATTGCACATGATGGCCCAAGAAGTAAATGATGTTGTACAACATTCCATTTATCTAGTTTGAGACCTCTTTGCTGACATATTAGGAGTAGTACACACTCTTAATAACATTGGGGTGGAAGGCATCTATAAGTTATCGTATGTGTACAGGATGTGGATGAATGTTGTAGCATTGGCTAAGATAGTTGCATTGGCTAATTTAGTTTCACTATTAACATGTTTTGTAAATTATGAGATGTTTCTAATCATGCAACTGAACTTGACTTGTAGAACATTCTGAAGAACAAGTAATGACAGTTCAAAAGAAGAACCTGAAGCTCCCTAGGTTAGAGACACAGTGGAGAAAGAAATATCTTCAAAAGAATATAAAGAGAAAGTTAGATCCACCTCAATAAATGAATACCATATTGGACACAAGAGATGATCCAAATATGACGAGACTTCCAAGTAAGAGGCTTCGGACACACTCCAGTTGTGTGACACATTTGAGTGACATCATTGATGCATATCATTTCACCTATGAATATGTATTCAAGAAGAAAGGGAAGAAGACTATGATCAAAGAGTACCAGTTGATCATGGGGAATGATGTCTAATATGCGGTTCTAAGACCTATATGGGAGTCCATAGTGTCTTCCATATAGATCTACAAGATATATCATGCATCAAATGGCAGCATCGTGGGATACAAGGCAAGATTTGTAGCATGAGGCTTCTCATAGAAAGAAGACATGGACTACAATGAGACATTTGCACCAGTTGCGAGGTACACTTCCATTAGATCCATATGTGGAGGTATGATATGGGAGATACACCAGCTGAATATCAAGATAGCATTCTTGATTGGTGTAATCGAGGAGGAAGTGTACACAGAGTAGCCACTGGGAGTCGAGACATGACTCATGTGTGAAAATTAAAGAAATTCATGTACAAGCTTAGAAGGCGCCCATGGGATAGCACATGCAGTTACATGAGGAGTGTGAAGATCACCTAGAGTGATGAAGATCTTAACCTTTGCTACAAGGTTGAAGATGAAATCCTATAGAGGACTACAAGCTCATAGATGGGTGCAAGAGGAAATTTTTCAACAAAGTTCAAGATAGAGGATATTGGTATCTAGTGACATTATATGGATACATAGAATACCATTAGCAGAGGAATATACTTTTCACTCCAGTACAAACTGTTTCAATACATAGAGTACAAAATGTAGAGTGAGAATGATGCTCCGCTTTAGATGGAATGACTGCAGAATATCCTCAAGTTCAACATGGTACAGCGGGATGGGAAAATTACTGATGGGCCTAGGCTTTACTAAGAGTAAATTGGATTCCAACATTTACTTCAAGGTTGAAGGCAGAAGACTAGTGATGCTCCTGCTATATGTCGATGACTTGTTCCTGGCAGGAGAAGATGAACTCATTATAGATGCAAGGAGGAGACTTGTCACTAAGTTCAAAATGAAAGACCTAGGGATGATGCACTACTTCTTAGCCATGGAGGTGTGGAAGAATGTGGATGGGATTTTCCTTGGACAAGGAAAGTATGTAGGGGATATTCTGAAGAAATTTGGAATTCTAGACCGCAAGGCAATAGCTACACCTATGAAATCAAACTTGAAGCTACTGTGTGATGCTTCATTAGAGTTGGTTGATGCCACAATGTATCATCAGATGATTGGGTTATTGATGTGCCTGGCGAATATGAGACCAGACATATGCTTTGTTGTAAACACCCTGATCCAGTTCCTGACAGATCTGAGACATGTTCACCTGGTTGTTGCAAAGCATGTGGTGAGGTACCATGAAGGGTACATTTGAGTATGGGCTCAAGTATGACATGAATCAAAAGACTAACCTGCAGGTTTAGGTTGATTCGAATTGGGAAATAAGTTCCACTAAGAAGGAATAGCACCTTGGGTTTATTCTTCAGTTTGAGATACAGTATGATCTATTGGTCTCATAAGACGCGGTCCTGCATGGTGTTGACTTTAGTCGAGGCAACATGTGTTTCCACTTGCTCGAATAGTTGTGAGGTAGTATGTTTTCTGAAAGCTACTATCTGATTTGATTGATATAACTTGCATTTTTTGAATAATGCCAAGAGGAGCAGTGAAACTCTAGTATGTGATCTAGATCGAGGCCCCTCAAAAGAGGGAGTGATGAATTCTAGCATAACTGGAGATACAGGTTATTCGAGTGTAAAAGTCCTGGCAAAGTTCGTAGATTACTCAGATGTAATTAGTGTTGTAGGTTGTCCTCAGATGTAATAATTCCTAGCAAAGCTTGCAGGTTATCCTTGGACGTAATCAATCCTCATGTGATTATATTCTAGAAATATCCAAAGTGAAGTTCAAGTACTTCAGAGAAAAACATAGCGTGATCCAGAATGAGACTTCTAGCATAGCTAGAGAGACAAGTTGTCTGAGCGTAAAATCCTAGCGAAGATCGTAGGTTTCTCATATGCAATCAGTCTTGTAGGTTGTCCTTGGATGTAATTAGTCCTGGTGAAGCTTGTAGGTTATCCTTGGACGTAATCAGTCCTAATATGTTTCTATGCTAGAAATAGTGAGAGACCAGAAGACGTAGATGCATGATACCTCACATGGAAAATGAGACGATTTGTCCGAGCAGAAAAGATCATGGTGTAGCAGGATGATTGAACATAATCAGTCTTGTAGGTTATCTGAGTGTAAATACAAGTCTTGGCATGATACACAGGTTACTCAGACATATTCAGTCCTAAGACAGGTTAACCGAATGTAAATATGAGTCCCATTGTGGTACGTAGGTTATTCGAGTGTAATAAGTCTTGAGACGGGTTATCCGAATGTAAATATGAGTCTTGGTGTGGTATGCAGGTTATTCAGATGTAATAATTCATGTGGGTTGTCCGAGTATAAAAATATCACTAGCATAATACATAGGTTACTTGGATGTAATATGCCCCGAAGGATGTCAGAACGAAAAAGATCCTGGATGTAGGTTGTTCAGATGTAATAAGTCCTTGAGGTTGACCTGGAACGTAAAAGTCCTAATGTAGCAGGTTGTTTGGTCATAATCAATCCTTACATATATGTGTGTGTGTGTGTGTGTTCCCATGTCAAGATGATAAGGTCACGAAGCACAAGAGGTGCACCTAGGAAGTTCTCCTTTACCAGTAGAATGCAGGTTTATTGTGTAGAGACGTAATGCACTGAGTGTGCTCCTAGGTGATTCTTGCAAAGTAAATGTTACATGTTGTCTTAATAACGTATATACTACTATGGCGATAGAACGCAGGTGGTTTGCATCTGATATGTGATCTGTGTGTTTATTTTTTTATGTGTAAGACACAAGAGATTATCTGGATCCGAAAAGATAAAGGTAGGAAACGCAGGTTATTGCAATGGCAATGTAAATAAGGTCATGGACTGTACCTACACGATGACAATGAGATGATGGTAGGAAAGGCAGGTTATTGCAGTGTCAATGTAAAGAAGGTCCTAAATTGTACCTACGCAATGATATGGATATGGAGAGAAGGCGATAGGTGACACAATTTATTGCAGTGGCAATGCAAAGAATGCTCTTGGTATATACCTATGCAATGGCTTGCTCATGGATATTATGAAGACCTAGATGAGGTGTAGTCCTACACCCAACATGAAAAAAGGTTCGCTATGTAGAAACTTCCTATGACGAATAGATGCATTAGATTGGACAAGATGAGGACAATGGAAACAATGAGGATGATGACTCAGTGACGATGACCAGATGTGTTGATGGCTGTGGCGAGATAATACCTTCCTAGTTAATAGGGAGTGTTGTTGTATTTGTAAATTCAGAAGATATTATGATGTATATTACTATTGTATATTGTTGTCCCCTATCGAAGATTTGTGTTCCTCCTTTGGGGATGTCATCATTATATATGGGCACTGAGGTAAACCCTGTGTTGTAAGTCGAGGCAATAGTCCCCAGGTTAAATAAAGTAAAATGTATTTATGTGTATTCTTAGGTAGGTCTACCCCACAAGTAACTTGGTCAACCTAGTGGTTGAGTTAACAACTAAACAAAAGAATATAAATAGGTAGGCACCCTCCTAATTTGTCACACACTTCACTTGCTCTCTCATGTGCGCCTTAGGAGAGAGAGGAAGAGGAGGGATAGAGAGTTACTGTAGACATGTTGTTCTTAGGTTATTTTATCGTGTCATCTTATCTTTGTGACAGAACTATTTTGAGGAAGTTTGCAGGGTTTTCTCCTTTATGGTTTCCCCAATGAAAAAATCTATGTCTTGTGTATCTTGTGTATCTTTGATGTATTTTTGTGCTTGTTATTCTTTCAGATAAAGATCCTAAGTAAATTAACTTAGAAAAACTAACAAAAATATGCTTCCACCACCCCTCTCTTTGGGCATGGGTCAGGGTAAACCCAACTAAAGACAACAATGTAGTTGTACAACTTTAAATCAACGTATGGTATGTTATACATGGTGGTATACCAATCCATGGTGTACATTAGTCAGTACCTTCCAAATTGAGCAAAACATATCAATCTGCCTTGCATTTGGCATGTCAACTCCATCAACAAATTTCAAGGGGAGGTCATGTTGGGGAAAGGTAGAACTTGGAAATTGAAAGGTAATTGAATTGTGTAGATTTAATTTATTATATATATACAATACTCATGCAATTGTTATTATTCCATCGGTAATTTAAGGTAAACTGATTAATTGCGTTTAATGATAGCTAATTTACATATCTTAATTATTACTTTTTCATATAGTTGGTCGCTTGTGGGATGCACTACATTTATACATTGAAAACAATATTTATTGGATGGAGGAATGAATAGAACGATGTACATAATTCTATGGTACCTTAACATGGGAAGGGGTTAGTAAATTGATTAAAACAGTGCATCGAAATCGAGAAGAGTATCCCAGTGAATTCACACAAAAGGAAATTGATTTATCATGTGGTTTAAAATATAAAAAGGCAAGTATATAAATAACCATGTTCATTTTTTCATTGTTTTCCATTATCTCAATGTATTTATTTTGTTTATTTCTTCTTATATATCTATTTATTGAGTCGATCATGATGCAGTTGATGCATCACAAGACTATGTGGTGCAATGGTGTGGTGCAATGGTCGTAAATTTTGCATCAAAAAGTTGGATGACAAGAAGAAAACATTGGATTGTGGGATAACTGTAGTTTTTCAAGTCACTAATGTTTCCTCTATAAGTGACAAGCATCCAGAAGTATCTGAAAATAGGTACTATGGTTATTTGGAAAATATAATTGAGCATGACTTTAATTCCTTTAAAATAGTTTGTTTGAGGTCAAATGGTATAGGCTATGAATGAATGACCGTGATCCTGAAAGAACTATTATTGAGCATGCCAATGGATTTACCATGGTAATACAAGGGCATTTGAATTGGGTACAGAGCCTGTTACGGAGAGAAACTTCCTATGGATTGGGGTGTACCACAACATACTGAATGACACCATAAATCAATCCTTTCCAATATGAAAGAGCAATAAAGACATCTAACACTAAGGGATATGAATCGTACCTTATTCCGAACAGTTGAGGTAGATCCCTGATGATCTTTTCCAATCACTCTTGTATCCCAATTCGCTCTCAACAACAACAAAAAGGACAAGCATGTTATATATTCAAGTGTAAGGCCTAATCTAGCATATATAATCAATCATGTATAAGCAAATAAATACATCCATGGATACAATATTCATATTTATGCACATGTATTGGACAGAAAATGGATATTTCTATTAATAAAAACAGAGATACAATAGTGACAACCTCTATCGACACTTCTTCGATATTGAGAAACCAAGTCCTCCACCTAGGCCTCCACCACTTCAATCCTCCATATCTCAATGGAAAGATCACAAAGCAAAGGAAAGATTGGGAAGAGCAGCACTATGTGATCTAAAGGGACAAATGGATGTAGACTCAAGCATAACAAGTGAGGGAACAGTGGACTATAGTTTCCTTGCTCTCAATTTTCTCCTCCTTCAATGTATCTAAGAGGCTCAATATATAGCACTCCAAATAGGCAATGGAGGGTCGAATCCGAGCATTCTCAAGGCATATCGAAGGCCAAGAGTCAAGCAATTCAGACCCCTATGAGGAAAACTCCAAAAATATTTGTCTTCATGCACATTTCTCGATGTACATGGTTTTTGGCTCAAAAGCTGCGTATGCACGCGAGTATGGATTTAAAAGTTGTGTATAGGAATAAACAGATGTTTTTTGGGGATAATCTTGGAACATCAAAGTATAATATGGGAAAAGGGAGTCCAAGGAGTCTATAGAGGGACAGGGAAGGACATAAATATGTGATCAACGAGGTGTGGTAAAATCAGCTATAACGGATGCCCCCTAATGTGTGAGGTCAAAGGGGTAACATGATGGCCGGAATACATTATATCCATCCCAAAAGTGTGGAGTAATGAAGACCCAGGTGGAAGAACCAGCCACTCATCTATACAATACAATGATCAATCGTTGCATATGACTGCAAATATATATATAGAAGTCCTGGATACATAAGAGTACAATGGCCATGAATAGGCATGATATACAAATGTCATGTGTGGTCATCTCCACGTACAATATAAAATGGATCAAGATCTCCATAATGAATGAAGATATTTGATATACACTGGAATCTAGTCACGAGAGCTAAAATCTCATGAATACTGGCACGATCAGGGAGGTAGCATATGTGGAATGCCACCAATCTCTGAGGTCATCTACACAAAGTGCTACGAGTACATGTCCTACTATGTGAATAGATGTATCAAGGTTGAACATAGTTGTCCATCATCTGATTATCGATCATTGATGTATACCGTTAACAGATGCGAGATCACCCACCAATAATGATAATGGGAATCAAGGTACAAAGTCCAATCTAACAAGTGTGAATAGATGTGTTGAGGTCGAACACTTGAAAGAATCCATCGATCAGGGGACATTGATGTATTCCCAAAACTGTCGATGGCGAGAGAACCTACCACTGAAGATTGTAAGTCTCAAGGATTTCAAATGGACTCTAGACTCCTATTCCATAATAAATGATCTAAAGTCGATGGAATGGAATCCACTGGAAGAAGGGCATTAAGGCATCCCCCATCAAACAATGCGAGGTACTCAGCAATACTGGATAATGTGGAAGAACTCAAATGAACAAGATGTGTACAAACCAGTAACTGCATCGAGAATGGCCGACATGCAAAGTCAATATAACTGAGGAATGGTCAACTCAGGCTTCAACTTACTTCAAACAAGAGAATAAGGAAGATGGTGACTAAAGGTAGGCGACATGGACTCGATATGAAAACTGGGACATCTCTATGACACAGGAGGCATCGACAGAGGCTCCATAGGAACTGGAAGCATAACCATTCGGTGGAGATAAACTCAGAGTAACGAGTACAACTCCTAAAGTCAAACTAACAACCCAACCAATGGATGTGATATAGAGTGCTCTATTTGAAGGAAACACGACTTGATAGCTGCCAAAGATAATATTATTTCTCATTGAATTTTTATGTTTTTAAATTTTTTTAGACTTTTTCAGATGTTGAAAAGCTTGAAAAAGAATAAAAGTGCTTTATAGTGTACAGCTAGGAGGAGATGAGTGCGTGGGAAAGAAAACTAGTTCTAAGTAGTGGAACATACCTATTCTCAATGCAAGGAACCATGTGCAAGATAAGGACACTCGGGGGAAGGTCTCATCCTGATAAAGGGTGATCAAGTTGTAAAGGATATGTAAAAGGATTTTCTTGGCTAGGATTGAAACAAGCTCGGGCTACATGGCTTATAACTCGGAAGCAGGGATCCAGAGTAAAGCTCAATAAGGCAAGAAAACTCATGAAATGCAATCACAACTTGATATATACAAGGGATTCCTAGGGGAAAGGCCAGCATAAAGTTCAAGAGGAGTATGAAGCTCTTGATCAAGGACATGGCAGGACTAAAAAGGGACTCCCCAAACCTAAAGGATAAATCTCAGCATGGGCACCAAATGCAAATGACATCTAACTAGGGAGCCCATGTATAGGAAAGCTCTACCACTTACATAATGTCACTTCTAGTAGCAGTATGAAGGTTCTGTGTAATCACGAAGTGGGTTCGTCCCTAAAGTTAAGATGAAACGGTCATAAGGAAATGGATAAATGCAAGTGGATGTGAAATCCTAAGCTACATGTCGGTTCGACAATATGCCTGTGATAGGAATGAATGAGTCAAAGTCTCAGTTAAATTTCACTCAAATCAAGTCCCTACATCAAACATTAGGACAAACGGTCCAAAAATAGCAGTAATTGTCCAAACTATATAAAAGTGGGTAAAAAAAATTTTAAAAATTCTATAAAATAGTGAAAAGAAATATTTTTTTCATACCATTTGGAATTTCACCCCACATAGTGTTTTTGAACCCAAAATTTGAAAAGTTGATTTCGGGAGCCACGATTCAGGAAATCACAAATAGCTTGGATCAGGTAAATCCTCATGCCCTATTCATTCATTTCAATACTCTTATTTCGATTTTTCAAGGTCAACTTTTTATTTTATGCCATCCCAAAATAGTCAGTTCGGCCCACGCAGAAAATCAGCTGATATCTACGTATAGGGCTCGACATACGAGAAAAAATCCTCGATACCCACGCATGTACGCAGATGATTTGAAAACAACTGCGTATAAGGTCATGTTTGACAATTTCAAATGAAAAAACTAATGAAACTTTGAATTTCTTGTGCATGATGGTTATTGAGTGGCGTGAACGAGAGCAAGAAGACATTGACAGGGCTATGCAAGGCGATTTATTGGCCCAACAAGATTTGAGGGCTTATGGTTTGTACAAATTATGGCATCTTGGTAGCTTGAGAGCAGAACTAAGACTACTCCAAATGCTAGTAGACTATTGGGATCCTGACACAGAGACATTCCAGCTGGATGGGACGCCCCTCAGCATAGAGGTTGAGGATATATAATTCATTATAGGACTCTCCCACAGAGGGGAAGTGGTCAAACTAGGAGCTCACGGGTTAGGAGGTGGCCTCACGATAGAGGAATGCATTGCAGTGTACTTCCTCCCTGATACAAAAAAGGTTGGGATTCAGATCCCTACGAACTCGATCCAGAACCTAGGGATGAAGGCCATACTATTGGTACTTGGTAGGATTGCAGGACTTCCATCCCTCCATCAGGCATCTAGACCATTGATGTACTATGCAGTGGAATTCATGAGTCCTACTATATATGATTGGAGTACCTCTCTACTGGGAAACATGAAACAATAGCTGACATAATGCAAGATGGGAAGGTTAAGAAACTTCGGCTTTGCAAGCATCTTGAGTACCTTTTTCTTTAAGTGAGTACCGGGGTTAAGCCCCAGAGTGGATATTAGTCCTCACAGTGCTGGGGATCCAGCTCAGCTGCACTGAGTGAATGTGATGTGGCGACTAGGAGGGGGAGTAGTGGCCAACCCCTACTAAGCAGATTTCTTCCTCTGGTGGCATCGGAAAATCATTGCCATAGATAAATACAGCTATGAGGGGATAGACTTACTTGGAGACCCTGATATTCCCATCCCACCAGGATCTGCATATGGATACATAGGTAACAATATCGACTCAAATGTTTTTTTGAATTTTTTTTGTGTTTTTTGATATAATGGAATAAAAAAGATATGTTTTTGGTCTAATGACATATACTGATACTTGGTCATATGCAGATGTGGTTCCTAGACGACCAGATGATTTCCCTCGTCATCGTCGGAGGGGGATGGGTGACGACATCATAGGTATGGATGCGGAGCATACACTCCAAAACATCCATATGAACTTCATTAGGCTGACACACAAAGTACCCATGGCTCAAGTCGAGGACTTGCCTAATGCCATGCAACGATAGGTGGTCGGAGTACCACGTGCATGGGTTCGCTTATTTCAATGGCTAGCTAGAGTTGTCATGTGTTATCATGACCAACACCCTCCACTGGCTTAAAATCCTAGGTGTACTTTTTGTTATGTTGACAGTGTAGTATATTTTGGTGGCTTGGAATCCCCAATTTTGTATTATGACACCACGTTTTGGAATCTATTTTAATGAAAAAGACTTATGATGTTCGGTTATTTATATTTACATGTGTAAATGTGTTGTATATGCTTTAATGTCTGTGTAAAAAATCCCAATCTAGCACGTAATTTTCATATGAATCAGCAACTTGATTAAAATTTCTTGTAATGTGAATGTATGTAATGTTCTCAAATTGTCATTCTAACAACCTTACAGTCAAGAATCTTTGTAATAAAGTGGGATCTCTTATATGATACACAACATTTAACTGTAATACCACTAACTGTGATTCAAGACGTACCTCAAGAGACTAAATACCATGAGAAATGGCATCGCACAATAACTCAATCATGAAACTATACTCAACAATATTGTTCGATGAAAGCCATAAACATACACCTCCTAAAGACAAAACCTGACCCGTAGGAGTATAAATCACCCAAGCAGTCGAAGCTGAGTTATGAGTGTGGCAGATGGAACCATTAGCGAATCCTACATATATTGAAAACTCTGTCGACATCTTCCACAACAAACAGAAGCAAGTCAACCAACTCAATCACCACAAGGGAACCAAAACTAAACTATGCAACTCTACAATAATATACAAAGTATCAGCCCTGACTGAGAATTACGCATAGAATTTTTTTAGATAGAGCCCATTTCTAGGCTTCGCCAAGGTTGTCCCTTCATAATCCACCAGCTTGTAAGCACCTTTATCTAATATTCATTTAACCATGTAAGGCCCACGCCACATGGGCTTGAACTTTCTATCCCCTAACGGTTCACTAGCTTGATCCCACAAAAGGATCAAGTCACCTTCACTAAACTTCCTAGGACAGACAGAATTATTGTACTGGGATTTAACGCAACACTTATTAACCTCAAGAGCCACTAAAGCATCCCGACGTTGCTCATCAAGTTGCTCTAGTGGACCATACATTCTTCTAATGCAGAAGTCTCTGGTAAAAGTTCCATGGCTATCTTCAATGAAGGGATTTCGCATTCAATAGGTAAAATCGACTCCACCGCATGGACCAACTAATATAGGGAAAAATAGGTGGAAGTCTTAACTGTGGTTCGATATACCCACAAAGCAGGATATAACATGATATGCCAATTGGTCTTGATTTGCGTGATGATTCATTAGAGAACGGACTAAAGTGACTTGTTCACCGCTTCAACCTATCCATTCGCTTAAGGATAGTAAGAAGAGGAGCGCTCTTGCTTATACCCTAGCTTTAAAGACAACTCATCCATCATCTTATTTTGAAAGTTCCTGCCATGTTCAATGACAAGCTCCTTCGGGATACCGAACCGTGTGATAATCTGATTGAATAAGAAATGCACAGTTGTCTCACCGCCTACTTTGATTGTGGGCATAGCCTATGTCCATTTCGTGAAATAATCAACAGCCACTATAATGTGATGATGCCCCTCAACCAAAGCTGGGTTGCAGTCCATAAAATCAACCCCCCACTTAGTGAAGGGACCAACGATGATAATCGGATGTAAAGGGGACGACTTCAAGCGCATGTTCTGTGCAAACACCTAACAAGGGTGGCACCGCTTGACCACATTAACATAATCCTTAAAGATGAATGGCCAAAAATATCTTCTCTCAAAATATTTTGAGCTATAGAAATCCCAGATAAATGATCACCACATGCCCCACCATGGCAATCATTCAGCACAAAATCAACCTCTTCATGGGTTAAGAACCGACGTAAAATGGAATCAACCACATGATGATACAAAGTGTCATTAACAATGAGGTAATTCTTCGCTACATGATGTAGACGTCGACGCTCATCTCACGAGAGGTGAGAATGAACCTTAAAAGTTTGAAAATACATAATAATTTCCCCATACCATGGGTCCATAGTCGCAATGAGAAAAATGTGCTTATCAATGAAAGAGTCGTCATGGAACTCTCCTTCATCCAAACTAGGAAAATCAGATATGAGCTCAGCAAAAATTAATGACTTCTTCAACTTCGTTAAAACAAACTCGAGGTCAAACTCTTGCAATATCACAATCCACTTATTGTACTTCCCCGCTATCATCCTTCTAGTGAGGACGAATTGAAATGGATTAATGTGAGCCACAACCAAAGTTTGGCAAAGAAGTATTTAATGCCTCAAACGTTGGACCACATGGACGATAGCTAGGGCTAGATTCTCCACATTAGTGTAACGAATCTCCGCGTCAATAAGGTTTTAGCTAAGATAATAGATGACATGATCCTACAACTTCTCATCCTCTTGAACCAATACCACACCAATCATCTCTTGAGACGCGACCACATATATAAAAAATTCATGGCTATAGTCGGGTGGACAAAGCACAGGGGCCTATGCCAAGGATTTCTTTAAAGCAATGCAAGACTCTTGGGCTCGCTCATCCCAGATAAATGGTGTGTCTTTCTTCAATAAGCACATCAAACTCTTAGCCAAATTGGCAAAATTGACTATGCCTCAATGTTCAAAGGGTCGACTCTAATGCCCTCCTTGGAAACGATGAACCCTAGTAAGTGACCAACTATCACGCAAAAGACGCACTTATGAGGATTTAAACAAATTTGATAACGACAACATATTTCAAAAACCAAACAAAGATGATGAGGATGGAGCACCCTCAAATGAGAGTGAGCAGATAAGTCATCAAGATAAACTTCAATTATGCTTTTAAGGTCGTGAAACATGAAGGTCATAGCTTGTTGAAAATTTGCTCCGGTGTTTTTCAGGCAGAAGGGAATATTCTGATATGCAAACGTACCCCAAGGACAAATGAAAGAAGTTTTATGTTGATCCTCAAGTTTAATATTGATCTAATTATATCTTTAAAATCCATCCATAAAGGAAGAAACCTCGATCCCCGCACACTCATCAAAAATCTAATCAATAAATGGTGTGGGGAAGTTATCCTTAGGGCAGGCTCGATTCAAGTCTTTGAAATTAGTGCATACACAGATCGTTCCTTACTTCTTGTCAACCGAAATGAGATTTGACACCCATTCAGTTAAGGGAACAGGATAGATGAAACCATCCTTAAGCAGCTTCTCTATCTCTACCTTAATAGTGGGTGTTTTCCTAGGAGTCATCGCATGAAAACATTTTCAAATAGGTTTAGCATCTAGATAGGTTTTAACTTTCATGTTCAACAATGCGAGGGTCAATTCCTAGCATCTCCTCATTCGAACAAGTGAAACATCTTTAAATTATTTAAAAATATTGGTGTATGCTTCAATCTCATTGGGGGAACAATCCGCCCCAATGTATACATTATCAATCTTTCCAGGAATGACAGAAATGTTGATAGGTATAGTAGGTGACAAGCTAGCCATGTCCCCTTCAACATACCTACTAGAAGAGCCTAATGGGACCACGAGCCTTACTAACTTTCTTGCTCAGAATCGCCCTATAGTCATCACACTCTAAACAATCAAGCTTTGGAAGGAAGTAAGATCTATGATGCAACTCTCCCCGAGGTTTCTCTAAACCAGACCTAGCTTCGAGAATAGCCTCATCCATTGGAAAAATGTCATCAAAGAAGTCAAGCGAGTGAGACGACGCCACCACCCAAGCAAGTTGTGCATAAGGGTCCTCCTCCTCCGTTCACAAAGAGGAAGGACTAGAATCTACAACAGGACCAATATTAGCTTGATAAGCCACCAAAGATGTAGATAATAACATGTCCATCTCGACAAATCGAGATCCTTCATTTGAAGTACCCAGAGAAGGGAGAGTCCAATGATCCTCCATATGCGAAGTAAAAAAAGGAACTGAACGCAACGATGATGAATCTCTACCAAGACTAGACCCTATCATAAGAACGAGTGTAGGACAATTAAAAGTTCCCATCAACGAAGGATACATGCCCACTCCCATATTCTTAGTTGCCGACTAAGAATGATCAATGATCGGGATAGTAGCTCTCGACGATGCTTTCGTACTGGAATTCCAAAAATATTAATGATTGATCGTAACAATCCTCCCTTCCAAAGGAAAACAAACTACCCTGAATAGAGACGATGTGACAGCTTAGATGTTATAAATCCAGTTACATCCTCGTAAAAGATTATAGTCAAGGGGCACATCAACCACCTCAACCTCGATCACTACAGTCTTCCCCCCCAATTGGACCTTAAGGGAAGGAAGTATACCATGCGGCCGAAAATATCTTTCGTCAAACGTAGTCAACATGGTTCCATATTTTGACAAGGTATGGGAATCCAAGCCCTTCCAATAAGCTAAAGACATCATGGACGCCACAACGCCTTCATCAATCATTGTGTGCTTGATGGTGTTGATTAGACACTCTACATGCACTAAAAGAGACACAAAGTAAGGAAAGCGAGGTTGGACTCCATGAGTTTCAAATTTAATCATTGTTGAATAACTCCCATCAACAACCCCAAGAGAAGAAAACAAGTCTTTCCTTTACGAAGGGAAAGTCTTGAGAACTTCTAAAGCAAACATCACAGAAGGAGTCTGGTCCAAATCCTCGACAACGGAATAGTTTTGGGTGGCTCAAGAATTAGGTTTGTGCCCCGAACGCTTTAAGACTCCCTCAAGAATGTGAGGCAGAGATTCAGGCTTGTCACTAGGTTTCTCAATACACAAAGTGCTATCGGGTGGAGCAGGTTCTTTTCCTAGGTCAGGTTGCAACGTACCATAATCCTTAACACATGTCACAACATTTTCGGTAGACATCATGTTGATTCAACCATGGCCACTTACGGTGTTCGGAGGGTTTTGACTCCCACCAAAAGCATTTCCAGGTTCCATGGTCCTCGAGTTCATATTTTGGTTTTGCGGTAAAGGATCCATCAACACAGTTGAGCTCTATGTGATGAACTTCGAGGAATCTTCTATACGAGGGCACAAGTGAGTGAGGTGATCATCCACGCAAAGCTTGCAAGGAAAACTAACCTTATTTTTAGGTTTCTTGTCCCCCCCAACATTACCATTTTTCTTGTCATCATTAGCATTTCCATTCCCATTCATGTCCCATTCCCACCCTTTCGGTTGTTTCTACCTTTCTTCTTATTCCGTCTGGGTAGTAGGTTACCCTTCTGGTTCGACAATTGCATGGAAACTACATCCACCGTTTGAGTGGGATGAGACAAATTCGTAGCTTATCCTGATGCAGGTTGGTTAATAGACAACTTATTCATTTGATTTTTGTAACCGAGTCTTCATGTTTAGCACTTGCATAGCCAACAATGCCATCAGCATGTGGCCTAGGTTTGAACTTCAGATCAAAATTGGATCATGGTGCATTCAGAATAATCTCATACAAAAGCCCAGACTGAGCATAAATCAAGTATAATTGTTGAGCTAGAAAGATATCTTATTCCTCATTCTGCACTTCGGATGTGGAAACATCCTTTGCTGTATAGGGCAATAACAATTTGACGAACCACTCCAAGAGAAACTATGGTGGAATGTGAGCCTTAATAAATCACTTTCATCTATGCCACTCTTGAATGTGATTAGAGATATGGATGTCTTTATCTTTCTGAAATGTGGACAAGAGTTTAGTATTGGCATCGTAACGCATGGGTAGTTGAAAGTGACTGAGAAAAGTCATGATGTCTCTAAGAAAGGGAGCCTAGGTTGAGCCATTTGGTTCCATGCTCCATGATAAGAATGGTTCACATAAGTCTGATTGTTGTAAACTCCATGGCCTTTTCCAGTGGGATAGTAACCTCCTCCCAATTGACTCATATAAGGTTGCATGGGAATATTATAGTTTGGATTACTTTGAGACTAGGGTGCTACGAAGCCATAGTTGTGAGATTCATAAGCGGGTTGATAGCCGGACCCATAAGTTGTATAAGTTGTACCATAAGATGGTACATATCTTACTAACACATAAGGAAGCACGTATCCTTGTGACATTACGATGCGAGCAGACATGGGAACATGACTAGCAGTAGTACTCCAGCCCGAAGGACCATGCGAGTTAGGGGGAGGATGTGTCATTAGAAATGCATTTGAAGGAACCGATGTTGAAGACGATGGAATATGGGAAGGGTTAGTTCACATGTATAGGGTTAGTTCCATGAATGTGAACACCGGTACTAGGCCTAGGTCGCGTGTGTGAAGTTCCTCCCACCACAGGGGTAGAAGGTGCAATATGACTATTACCAAACCTCTCTAGATGGAAAGGAATGGAATTTCCCCCAGATGTAGCACTAAGTTCAACATCCGATCTGACATTCGATGTTGGAATGGACTCGGGAAGGTCTGGCATGCCATACCTAAATGGGCTAGTGCTAACATGTACATGGTGAGTCTCACCGCTTGGAATATGTGACCAATACCAATGGTCTGAGTTTGTGCAATCTGGAAATTGTGATAATACATCATGTGGTGTCCCAGCCACAAAGTGGTCAGAATCTTATGTAGTCACGTACAAGCTCTCAGGTAAAGTCTCCCCCTCAAAGGGTGGAGAAGGGGAACTTTCTGGAACCTTAGTCGTATGACTCATGGTGAAATATGTGTGTGAATCAAAGTGAGTATCGGTCCGCCTGGACTATCTGGATCTCTCTCCCAAAGGAGGAGGAGATGTAGAAGGCAGAATACCTGCTAAACGATGAAAATGGTGGGGTGTCACACCCAGATCCACTATGACTTAACAAAAAGAAAAAGACTGAAACTAATTACGTCCCCTAAGGCAATTTAGAGTACATGGAGCACACTCCTAAGAAAATATACAGCCAAAATACAAGCAAACCAAGGGGAGGATATGTGAGCTCCTAAATGCAGTAGGTATGTCTCGCCTATGAGAGGCTTGAGACTCCCATACACTACAAGCGAAGGTGTGTAACCAATTATAGTCTCCCTTAGCTTCAACGCGTAAAGTGATTGAGTTGTTTGACCCCTACCTGGCCAACACACTCACAAAATAACCTCTGCAAGTACCCCCTATGATACCTAGGTAAAACAACTAAGGTCACCCCAGTATATCCAATGCTCAGGCGGACAGTCGTAGGTGGGATCGACTGTATGGGAATGGTAGCAAAACCTGAAGCTCGAAAGCACCAATCGATACCTCAAAAGCCCTTAGATACTAATACGATCCTGGAAATATATCTGGCACTCACATAAAATGGCCAAGGGCTATCCCAACCACAATCTTGTACGTTTCCTTGTGCTTAAATCCTGTGTAAGAGGAGGCTCCTGAGAAACACTAATTATACCAAGGATTTCACTCTCTCACCTGGACAGACACCTACTTGTTTTGTTTAGTAGTCTTGGAGAAATAAATCACAATGAACTATCCAAGACTCTAAATCCTAATCTTGTTGATGTATCCTAACAAAGAAAAATGTGTAATTCATTTTAATTTAAGCGCTGATTTTAATGGTTGTGATTACTCAAAGGGAAATGACCGTGCAACTAATGGTATTATGACTCAGCAGTGAAATAAATGTGCACACCTAACAAACAATGCCAAGTGCAATCTTGTCTAAATGAAAAAATGAGGCATGTCACTACATGAGATGCATGTTTTTCCTTCAAATGATAATGCAATCATTCCTAAATGAAAACATGACTATAACTTCAGTAAGCAAACCTAATGCAACTACCATGCAAGTGCAAAGATGCAACAATGCATAAATATGGAAAAAATAAAATATTTTTGTATTTTTTGAAATAAATGAGATGTAAAAGCAACAAAAAGACACTACAACTCTTAGACCCTACAACCACTCGTAGAAAACAACCAATAAAGACACCAAGATAAAAGAGACCTAATGCACTAATCCCAAAACAAAACAAAAAAAGAAAAAAGATGACAAGAACAAGATCTAATTAAAAGTAAATAAAAAGGGGTCTATGGTCAGAAACAAAGGCAGTATACAAACACCAAAAACATCCAAGAAGACTCAGCAACATTCCAAACTCACCCAGCAACTTCCAATCATCCAAATAAAGCTCAAAACAAAGGCATACACGACTGTTCACAGAAAACCGTTAGGATATTTAGACACTTAGGACTTAGTTAAGATCAACTTGTGTAATATATCCATTAGGTAAAGTGTGTTTTTTTAGTATGCATTATTATGCATTTGTAAATATTATAATATGATGGTCACGATATGTTCTAGACATAAAGTGATCCGACGGTTCAACTTCTCTTAGATCATACCTACCATTGATCCGTGGCTTAACACTCGATTTGTCCATGATCTCTATTTAAAGAGAATGGAGGGTCCTTGGCTAGTTGATCGATTATGAGAAGCTCATTTGTAACTTTCTTTCTTTTGCATAATAAATTGCTCCAAGTAGCTATTTGGTTGGGGTCGTGCACTGTTTTCCTCTTGAGGGTTTTAACCACGTGACAAACATCGGTGTGTTGATCTATGATCTATTTGTGTGACGTGATTTCTCTAGGTGTTCGGTCTTTTGGTAGTACCTTGTGTACCCGAACATGGTATCAGAGCATTTATGAAGAGCCACTTTCGGTTTTGATCAAGATCTGGAACAGATGTTGCCGAAACTTTGAAAGGGTTTTTGGTTCCGGAGTTTATGTACATTTGTGGCCTATGGAATCTGTTCCATTGCGTCTGAAGTGTCGTTTCCATTAGGAAATAGTTTTCGTTTCATCAAAAACCATTTCCATTTTATCCAAAAACACCCATTTCGACAAATTTGAAGGTATAATGTTATAGTGCCAGATTTTTTTTTTTAATCTCTCATATTTTATCACTTTTATTATTAGATCTTTATTGTTTTAGTCTCGAACTATTTCCTTCCCTGGCTACGTATGCTCTTTGTCGTGCACCTTGCGCGATCGCGACGAATCAGAAACTAAAAGGGAAAGCTTTTTTTTGTCTTCCCAGCTACGTATGCTCTTTGTTGTGCATTTTGTGCGATCGCGACGAATCAGAAACAACAAGAAAACTTGAAAACATAGACTTTCCGGGAAAGCTAACCAAGATCTAACCCCATAGTGTGGAAAAGTTTTTTGTTTTTGTTTTTTAGTTTTTCTTGTGATTTGCAGGAAAAAAGGCAAGCACAGAGATCGAGAGAGAAGAGTTAGGAAAAATAAAAATAAATAAATAAATAAATAAAAACCCCTTCCTCTTTACCTGCTTTTACATACCTTTTAAACTTAGCTCACTTGGTTATTAAGTTACTTTTTAGTCCATGCAATTTCTATTTTCAAGTTACTTTATTGTAAAAGTGCATCTCACTTAAATAAAATAAAATAAAAAGTGAGTCACTTAAGTCTTTTAATTTATTGTTGCACTATTTAAAGTAACATTATTGTAAAAATGAACATCGCTTATTTTACAAAAGTGATTCACTTAAAATCAACTTTCTTGTAAGGGATTGTCAAAGGTTCATCTTGGGAAGAAGGGGGTTCTTTTTTTTAGTTGTCCATTAGAGGAAATTTCAACACAAAATGGACCTCCTAAAAAAAATTAATAAAATGATAGTTAAAATAATAAAATAATATTTATTAATTTTGGAGGAAGAAAATAAAAAACTACTTTTTTGTTTGTATTTTCGACATATCTCTCCGTTTTTTAACTCAAATTTCGATCGAGAGAGATTTTCGGATGTGGAATTAAATTACGCATCCAACGAATACCCACTCGACATACTTTTGATGGACCCTGCTACCCCAAAAACAAGAAACACCTGAAAATACAAATGTCAAAAATACAAACAAAAAAAGTAGTTTTTTTATGATACCTATCCCCAAATTTATATTAAAAAAATGTTTAATACCTATACGGTATTTAAAATTTAAGTAAATTTCATTGGCTAACAAATTAGAATTAAAAGACCCATTTTGAGTTGAAATTTCCTCTAATGCAAGTTAATATCTACCACGTCACTATTGGGGACATCTTCAACATTTTATTTGATCAAGCATAACTTCATCATTCAAAATCAGTTTTCAGTGCCGTTTTTTTTTAAACAGCCTAATTTTTCAAGCTCTTTACATCCAGGCAGTTGCTTTCTGTTCTTTCATCCATTATTTTATATTATGGCCGCCCCTTGTGATATTATACTTACTAGTTCTAACTATTTCTCATGGAAATCTTGGATGGAGAATGTTTTATGAAGTAAGGGGACTTTTCAGAATTACCTCAAGGAAAGAATCAGAACCCACTAATGATGATAGGAAAATAAAAGGGGAAAATAGATGTGATGAAGCTCATGGATTGGTTGAGATGTCAATCTCTACTAGTTTGCAATTCCACATATTTAAAATTGATGAACCTAATAAAGCTTGGGAAAAGTTGGAATCTGTGTTTGGTAAACACAATGAAATTTGAGGTCATCAACTTAAGAATGAGTTGATTTCTTTGAATCTAAGTGATTTTTAATGCATTCAAGATTATTTATCAAAGTATAAAACTCTTAGACTCTTATGTGAAGAATGCAAGATTAAGAAAGAAGACAAACATTGTATTTATCATATTCTTTCCAAACTTGGACCTGCATATTCTGTTTTTGTATCTACATTTTACTCCATGAAAAATTTCTTGACTACAGCTAGCTATCAAGAGCCTAGTCTTGAATCTTTTTGTGATTCCTTAATTAAAGAGCAAGATAAGCTCATTCATCTTGGAATAATTAACAATGCAGATACATATGGGAAATCCTTATTGTCCCAACAGAAAGAAAAGTCCAAGCCTCCCAAGAAACAAAATTTTCACAATAATAAGCCAAACAAGGGTCCAAAACCCTCTCAGTCAGCTCCTTCTTTAAAAATGACAAGGGATCCAAGCCAAAAAGAAAGAAGACTGAGTGTTAATGCAATTTTTGTGGGAAAGATAATCATGATGAATCTAAGTGTTTCAATAAAATGGCGGCCTTGGAAGCAACAATGAAGAAGCACCACATCAACCTAGATTCGTCTTCAGAATCTACCTCTCATGGACATGCACTTTGTGCTTATGGTTACTCTTATACTACATCTTCTTCTTCTACTTCAAATGAATGGCTCATTGATTCTGGAGCATCTTATCATATGGTTAAGGATCAAGCCATCTTTTCTACTATGCATGAATGTAACACCAAACAAATATTTCTTGGTGATGAGAGATCTCTAAGTGTTGTAGGATCTAGAACAGTTCCATTAGAAAATGCTCATTTTAGTGATGTACTATGTGTTCCAAGAATTTTTTGCAGCTCGTTATCAGTCTATCAAATTACTCATTCGGGTGAAGGTAAAACTATGATGTTTACACCTCACCAAGTTGTAATCAAGGATTTTAAAGATTCTAAAAATCTCCTTGCTACTAGAACTATTTATGATATTACCAGCTTGTACAAATTTAACAACTTTGGGTCATCACATCTTCCTTCAGTTTTTGTTGCTCATAGTGATAACTTGAGTAAACTTTGGCATGAGTGATTTGGTCACTTAAATTATCGCTCATTGCAACAACTATGTAAAGAAAATATGGTGACTGATCTTCTGATGGTATCTTGCAAGGATGGTGTTTGTTCCAGTTGTGTACTCAGAAAACATCATTAGGACAGTTTTAACAAACGTGCCTCTTAGCGTGCCTCGGTTCCCTTGGAGCTTGTGCATAGTGACTTGTGTGGTCCTCTTCCATCTGCTTCCTTTTCTGGTTTCAAATATTTCTTAACTTTCATTTATGACTACTCCAGATGCACTTGGGTTTACTTCTTAAAACTTAAGAGCGAAGTATTTAACATGTTCTTGGCCTATAAGGCCCTTGTTGAAAAACAATATGGTCGTCAAATTATTAAGTTAAGATCTGACAATGGAGGAGAATATGTTAACAAAAATTTCACTACTTTCTACACTAAATAGGGAATCCAACAACAACACACTGTTCCTTACACACCACAACAAAATGGTGTAGCTGAATGGAATAACCACACTTTAAAAGAAATGGCTAATTGTATGATCCAATCTAAGGGACAAAGTCTTCAATATTGGGCTGAGACCATAAATTGTGCATATTACATAGTTAATCACACACCCACTAAAGTTTTACAAGGTATAACACCAGAAGAAGCATGGAGTAAAATTAAACCATATGTAAGTCACTTCCGTGTGTTTGGTAGTGATGCATGGGCTCACATTCCGGATGAAACACGGAAAGCATTGCAGCCTAAAAATGAAAAGTGCATATTTTTTGGATATTCTAAAGATCTAAAAGTTTATAGACTTCTTCAGCCACATTCTCATGATATAATCATTAGAAGAGATGTTAAATTTGATGAAAATCGCTTGGCCTGCGAGCCTAACTTGGCGGGTGTGCCATCTTTGGCCTGTGAGCCCGATTCAATGATTGTGCCTTCTTCTACTTCCAACTTCATTGACAAGTTTCCAACTCCAGTTTCTGATGATGACAGTGAGGATGAAAATCCACCTCCACCTGCTCATGTTCAACATGTGAAGCAGCTGGTGATCTTGTTGGTGATCCTAGAGATCAATGTCAAACACATTATCAGTTTCAGCGAGCCTCTTCTCTTTTGGATCAAGTTTTTGAGAATCATGATCCAGAAACTTTTGCAGAAGATTTAGAAAATCCAAATTGGGATGTAGCTGTGGATGAAGAATATCGTTCCTTAATGGTGAACGATACTTGGGATCTTGTTCCTCTTCCAAAAGGAAGAAAACTTGTCATCTATAAATGGGTCTACAAAACTAAGTATGCATCATATGGAAGTGTTGAAAGAATTAAGGCAAGGTTAGTTGCCAAATATTTTTCCCAAGTTGAAGGGATTGACTACGATGAAACATTTTCACCTGTCACAAAAATGAACTCCATCCGCCTTGTACTTTCCCTTGCAGCCTTACATAACTGGGAAGTCCATCAAATGGATGTCAAGTCTGCCTTCTTACATGGTGATTTACGGGAGGAAATTTACATGGAACAACCTCTTGGATATGCTCAGAATAACTCTATCATTGTATGTCACCTTAAGAAATCCTTATATGGCCTTAAGCAAGCTCCTAGAGCTTGGTATGCCAAAATGGATAGCTTTCTCCTTGACACTGGTTTTTCTAGATGCCATTCTAACCCCAATGTCTATAGCAAGAAAGTAGGAAACCATCTCATCATACTTGTTCTTTATGCTGATGATCTTATCCTTACTGGTGGTGACCCTAAACTTTTAACCCATGTGAAATCTAGTCTTAAGCAAAATTTTGAAATGTCAGGCTTAGGACATTTGCATTATTTTCTTGGTCTCAAAGTCTTGCAAACCAAATAAGGAATATTTATTTCCTAGTCTAAGTATGTTTGTGACCTTCTTCGTCGCTTACACATGGAAGATTGTAAACCAACCCCTTCTCCCTTCCAGTCTGGAGTCAAAATTTCTGCCACTTGTACTTCCCCTGAAGTAAATGCCACCTTGTATCGTCAGCTTGTTGGAAGTCTCTTATACTTGAATCATTCCCATCCTGACCTTTCCTTTTCCGTTGGTTGTGTTGACCATTATATGCAAACACCTCATGAAAGTCACTAGAAAGTAGCAAAAAGAATACTTCGATATATTCAAGGTACAATTCAGTTTGGGATTCATTACAATACAGGGAGGACACCTTTTTTGGTTGGTTTCACTGATTCAGATTGGGTCGATGATCCTAATAATTGAAATTCTACTGCATGTTATGTTTTCAGTCTAAGATCTGGACCTGTCACTTGGGCTTGTAAGAAACAACAAGCTCTTGCTCTTTCTTCAACAGAAGCAGAATATCAAGCCGCAGTTAATGCTAGTCAGGAAGCTTTATGGCTTCGATAGATCCTTTCAGAGTTTAGATTCGAGCAGCAGCAGTAGCCTACTCCACTTTGGTGCGACAATAAAAGTGCCATCAAGCTTTCCAAAGATCCAGTTCTACATCAACGCAGCAAACACATTGATCTGCATATACACTTCATTAGAAATCTTGTTCATGATTGTGTTCTTGAAATGATCTATTTCCCTACAGATAATCAAGTTGTAGACATCTTCACCAAGTCTCTTATAGAAGCGAAGTTTTCTAAACTTCAATCTATGTTAGGAGTTCAGGAATGTGTCATTAAGGGGGGATAGGCTCTAATGCCTCCTTTCTTCTCCTAATAGTGTCACTTTTGTAAATCCTTCAATCCTATCCCAATTTGTTCTTAAGGGGGGATGTTAGGATATTTAGACACTTAGGAGTTAGTTAAGATCAACTTGTGTAATATATCCGTTAGGTAAAATGTGTTTCTTTAGTATGCATTAGTATGCATTTGTAAATATTCTAATCCAACGGTCACAATATGTTCTAGACATAAAGTGATCCGATGGTTCAACTTCTCTTAGATCATACCTAACATTGATCAGTGGCTTAACACCCGATTGGTCCATTATCTCTATTTAAAGAGAATGGAGGGTCCTTGGCTAGTTGATCAATTATGAGAAGCTCATTTGTAACTTTCTATCTTTTGCATAATAAATTGCTCCAAGTAGCTATTTGGCTGGGGTTGTGGATTGTTTCCCTCTTGAGGGTTTTAACCACGTGACAAACATCGGTGTGTTGATCTGTGATCTATTTGTATGAAGTGGTTTCTCTAGGTGTTCGTTCTTTTGGGAGTACCCTGTGTACCCGAACAAAAACCTGCGTACATACACAGGAATTCAGAAGAAAACTAGGTGTATACGCAACTGTGAAGAGAAAACTCACGTATAGGAAGAAAAAGAGGGTCAAATGATAGGCCAAGAACAAAATTACTTCAACCATACACTAAAGGGTAAACCTACTTCTAGAACTGACACAAAAACTCATAGAACATAGAGAAATTCAAGCACATTGTGTACCCAATCCCCGAATAAAAAAAAAACAAGGAACCTTCCCAGTGGAGTTGCCAATTCTGTTACAGAGAGAAAATTCCTATGGCTTGGGGTGTACCACAACAGACTGAATGACACCAGAAATCAATCATTTCCAATATGCAAGAGAAATAAAGAAATCTAACACTAAGGGATATGAATCATACCTTATTCCGGACGGTTGATGTAGATCCCCGTTGAGCTTTTCCAATCACACTTGTATTCCCAATTCGCTCTCAACAACATCAAACAAGACAAGCATGCTCTTTATTCAAGTGTTAGGCCTACTCTAGCATATATAATCAATCATGTATAAGAAAAGAAATATATCCATGGATACCATATTCATATTTATGCACATGTATTGGACAGGAAATGGATATTTCTATTAATAAAAACAGAGATACAATAGTGACAACTTCTGTCAGTATTTCTTCGAACCCAAGAAACTGAGTCCTCCACTTGGGCCTCCACCACTTCAATCATCCATCTCTCAATGGCAAGCTCACAAAGAAAAGGAAATCTTGGGAAGAGCAGCACTACGTGCTCCAAAGGGACAAAGGGGTGCAAACTCAAGCATAACAAGTGAGGCAACAATGGACGATAGTTTCCTTGCTCTAAATTTTCTCCTCCTTCAATGCATCCAAGAGGCTCAATATATAGCACTCCAAATAGGAAATGGAGGGTCGAGTTCGAGCTTTCTCAATGCATATGGAAGGCCAAGAGTCGAGCTATTCGGACCCCTATGAGGAAAAATCCAAAAATATTTGTCTTCGTGCACATTTCCCGATGATCATCCAAATGATGTAGCAGACGATGGCGTAGTCAGTGATGATATTGATGATGAATATATAACCAAAAATTACAATGATGATGATATTGTTGATATGAGTGATCCTTTCAACGCTAATGATTCTGAACCGGATGATGATACATATTTTGAGTCAGATGAAGAACAATATCAATGACATTGTAGCAATGTTGGAATCTGGGAGCTGGTATGTGCATGATGGGCCATATGATGATTATTCCAGGTAGTTGTTTATGCAACATCTCATTTTTCGTATTTGTTGCACATTGTCATATGTTTTTTTCATTTACTCATAGATATTATTTATATATCTAAAATGGTTGTAATATTTTTGTATTGTATATGTTCGGGTCATTTAGGTAAGTACCAATTTAAAGATATGAATGTAATAATTATGTGATATTGTATGTATTCATTTCTACCATCATCATCATCATCGTCAACATCATCATCAACATCAACATCATCATCCTCATTGTCATCATCATCATTAGCATCATCATCATCATCATCATCATCGCCATCATCACCTTCATCATCATCACCATCAACATCATCATCACCATCATGCTCATCATCGACATCATCGACATCATCACCCTCATCATCATAATCATCATCACCGTCACCATCACCATCATCTCCATCATCCTCATCATCATCATTGACATATTCATCCTCGTCCTCATCATAATCATCATCATATTCATCCTCATCATCATCATCATTAACATCATCATCATCATTGCCATCATCATCATCTTCATTATCGACATTGTCATTGTCTTCATCGAAATAATTGACATCATCATCATCGCCATTATCATCGTCAACATCATCAATATCGTCATCGCCATCGCCATCATCGTACTTGATGGGCCTTTAAAAGTGTTGTATATTTGAGTCTAATTTTTGGATCTATAAAATATTGACATCTCTCCTTCACAATTCCATAGGTCTCACCAACTTTGTATTTTCCATCAAAAGTGATGGTTATTACCCCAAAACTTCTTGATTTTGTTGATGTAATTGTAACTTCGGAATGTATTCACTTGTATTTCTTATCTATTGTAACCCGATGTTCATTCTGGGATGTATTGTAATGTATTTGAGTCATGTCATACCCCGATTTTTATTCCGGGAAGTTTCTGTAATGAGAAAGTCATGTTAAGTCATTGTGGGTAACCCTCTTATTGTTCAAGGGTTAAAATCCCCACAGTTATGGGGCCCTTGGGTTATTAGACTATCCTAGTGAAGTTGACCCTAGGTGAGTCATTGTAAGTCGGGGCATTAGTCCCCACCATTGTGTTACCCTCCTATTGGTCGAAGGAGGCAAAGTCCCCACAAGTGGTGGGGCACTAGGGTTATTAGACACTCCTAGAGATGTCGGCTCTAGTAAGTAATTGTTAAGTGATGCCGACATGTTAGAGTCACACCTCAAGTGAATGAAATAATATAAATAGAGAGTGAGCCTCTCTATTTATCACACTTGCAACACTCACACTCACTCATTGGGCACATGAGTGAGAGAGGAGAAGCTCTCTCAGTGTGAGAGAGAGAGAGACTGCTGCTGTGTGGAGATCATCTTACTGTTTTCTGGTTTTACCTTTTTGGTGTTGATTCTATCTCTGAGGAAGTTGCAAGGTTTTCTCCTTTATGGTTTCCCCAAGGAAAACTCTTTGTGTCTCTTGTCTCTTGTGATGTGCTTATGTTTTATTGCTGTGCTTGTTATTCTCTCAGTGAAAAGATCCTAAGATCATAATGCTAGCTTATATGATGAAAAACTAACATGGAATCAGAGCTAACCTGAGAAGAAGACATTGTGCAGCTACAGAAGCTAGGGCTTCTTACTTTTTGGGTCTCTCTCCACAATCTATCAGCAAAATTATGCTAGGTTGACTCTCCATTGAAGGGTGCATCTTTCTGTTGAAGCGGAATTCGATTCCGAGCATTTTCAGTTTTCGATGTGGAAATTAGGGATTTCTACAGAAGAGGAATTTTTGAATGAGACCAGCATAGGATTTTTCTGCTCATCAAAACCGAATTTTAGAGACCTGGATCAAGAAATTTGTTTGGGTGAAACTCTGGGAAAGTCAAACCCTAGTTTGACCCCGAGCTGAAAAAACCCTAAATACTAAAACTGATACGTTTTTGTAAATTCGCTATATTCCAAGGTTGGAGAAGTATCAGAAGCTGAAAATTGTAGGGGCCGCAGATAAAATCCTGATAAACACTGTGTCCAAAAATCAGCCTCAGATTCACTATATTCTGGGAGATATGATCCATCCAAGTTAGGGTTCCAGCCTCTTCCAGAATTCATCCCTAAACGGGACAATTGGGGAGAATTGCAAGATATTTGGCTACAGAGGTCCAAATGGAATTCCTAAAGATTTTATAGAAAGGGCATGGACTATAATTTTGGTGGTCTGAATATCAGACTCAGAAGATCAACCAGTGACACGTGGCATGCAGTATAACTTCGTTGTTCTGAACAGTCTTGTAACAGGTCATCTTGGGAAAAGGATCATAAATCCCAAATGGTGAAACCAATCCTAATGAAACCTATGGTGTTGGATCGGGGATATGTGAGGTTACCTCAGTGTGAAATTTCAAACACATAGGAGTAGTAATTTCAGAGATATCATAGAAACAGTAACAGGAATTTCTGCAGAAGAAATTGGAAAACTAGGGCTTCCTGTTCCGGGAGCTTCCCTCCACTGTTTCCAGAAAAGTAGTACATTGGACAGCTCCATTTGAAGGGATCTATCTATCTATCCAATCAGATCTGAAATATTCCAAGTTTTTAAAATTAGGGTTTCTGTGACAAACCCTAGATCAGCCAACTCCGGAACCAAGACGGCACCTCAAATCGGTAAGATCTAATCCTTTGCTATTTTCATTTGAGGTTCTCATTTAAAAGTGATCTATCACATTATCTTGATGACAAGCTTGGGGAAGTTGACAACTTCCAAGCCTGGAAGTATATGATCTCTCTGAAGAAAATGGATTGGACACCTACATGAGTAGAGAGGTTCTAGTTCCAGAGGGAGATGAGGCTAGAAGCCTTAGACAAGAAGAACATGGTCAAGGCCAAGAAGATCATGGTTGATTCAGTCATGGATCAACTTGTACTACAAGTGTATTCCTTAAAGACACCAAAAATGTTTGATTCCTTGACCAAGCTATTTGAAGGGAAGAACAAAAATCAGAATATGACCTTAAGAAACCAGTTGAAGAATGTGAAGATCCAGAATGCAGAGACGATGCAGTCATAAGGGTCTCTTAAATCAAAGAACCACTTGAAGCGGTAAAAGAAGAAGTGAAGAATGCAGAAGTGGTGATGGCCACCTTGAATGGCCTCCCAGGATTGTGGAATTCATTCATTCAAGGAATGTGTTCCAGAAGGAAGTGATTACTTTCAATAGACTCCGAGAAGAAGAAGAAGCTCGGTTCATAAGAAGAGAAGGGAAGATGGAAGAAACTGAAGATCAAGCTCTCACCTTCCAAAGAAGATCTCTCAAGCGATGAGGAATATGAAGAACTCAACTCTTGAAGCACCTCTTATCCTCCTTAGCATTTGATAAGAAACGATGCTATCATGAATGAAGAATACGATGAAGCTGAAGGCTCAAGAAGGAGTATACCCACGAAACAAATAAAGATAAGTATTCAATTGTCATTTCATTGTTTTGTTATGCATCTGTTATATTCAGTTGATGTATTATGCATGATAGGATGTTTGCATTAATGACAGTATACTACCAATATGCATGTGATGGGTAAGTAGCTCATGGTGCTATACAACTCTCCATTGCTACTTATCTAGAATGAAACCTCTTTGCTGACATATTGGATTAGTGCACAATCGTAATGTTGTCCTAGTAGAGATGGAAGGCATCTAGAAAGTTTCAGTGAGATATGGATGAATGTTGTATTGGCTAAAGTAGTTGCATGATCATATATTTATGCATAAGTATTTTTGAGTATGAATAATCCTTATGAAATGTTCTAACCATACAAATGTATTTGACTTGTAGGAAAGATTGCATACATAATCGCCTGCAAGCAAAGAAGGATGAAACTTGTTCCGAAGAACAAGTGATGACAGTTCAAGATGAAGAATAATATGAGGAATGCAGCGAAATCATTGAAGCAAAATTTTCCAACTATGAAGAAGTAACCAAGAAGACCATTTCAAGAAGAATGATGTTTAGGATGCAGTATCGAGACCTGAAGAGAAGTTCATAGTTCCATCATACAGTAGATGGAAACACCGTGGGATACAAAGCAATATTCGTAGCACGAGGCATAGACTACGAAGAAAAAATTATAGCTACTGGAAGTGAAGTCACATGACATGCATAATCATGTGTGCAAATGAAAGAAGGTCTTGTACAAGTTTAGAAGACACCCATGGGATAACACATACATGATGAGCTTGATGAATATATTAACCTTTGCTACAAGGTTGATAAAGGATGACAAGCTCACAGATGGATGTGAGAAGGACTTTTGAAAAAGTTCAAAATAGAGGATCTTGGTATCCAATGATCTTAGATGGATACTACTTGTCACTCTGGTACAGAATGTTTCAGTGCATAGAGTACGGAAGATAGAGGGAGTATGATGCTTCGCTTCAGAGGGAGTGACTGTAGAAGATCCTGAGGTTCGACATGGTACGACAGATTACTGATGACTCTAGGATTTACTAAGATTAAAGTGGATTCCAACCTTTATTGCAAGGTTGAGGATGGCAACCTAGTGACACTTCTATCATATGTAGATGATATATTTGTGACAGGTACAGATGGGTTGATTGTTGATACGAAGAGAAAGCTTGTTGCTGAGTTCGAAATGAAGGACTTAGTGATGATGCATTACTTTCTAGGTATGGAGGTGTGGCAGAGTGCAAATGGAATCTTCCTTGGACAAGGGAAGTATGCAGTAGAGATCCTGAAGAGGTTTGGGATGATGGACTGCAAGGCTATGACCACACCTATGGCAGTATGGTTACGGAAGCTACTGTCTGATATATTTGATCTCCAGTTGGATGCTACTTGTATACATTGTGACAACCAGAGTTGCATGAAGTTGTCATAGAATCCAGTGTTCCATGAAGTCGAAGCATATCGAGATCAAGTATCACTATATCAGGAATATGGTGCAGAGGGGAGCAGTGAAGCTGCAGTATGTTGTGACGGAGGAACAGATAGCCAATGTATTGACGAAGCCATTGGCTAGGCTGAAGTTCGAGTACTTCAGGGAGAAGCTTGGTGTTCTCCAGATCGAGGTTTCCTCCAAGAGAAAGTGATGAGACCCATAGCCATTCTGACATGGTGAGAGGATTGGTTCCTTCCATGGTCAGATGTAAGGGCTGATCCATTCTGTCATGGTGAGAGGATTGGTTCCTTCCATGACAAATATGAGTGCTGAGATCTATAGCCATTCTGACGAGCAGGTCAGATGTAAGGGCTGAGCCATTCTGTCATGGTGAGAGGATTGGTTCCTTCCATGTCAGATGTGAGTGTTAAGCCATTCTGATATGATTGTAGGATTGGTTCCTACATGATCAGATATAAGGGCTATTGCCATTCTTGGAATGGAGCTTCCTGGTGAGGTACCAGGAAAACTCAGTTTATGACTGAGGGCCGTTCTGATATGACCGTGAGATGTTCTCTCACATGATCAGATATGAGTGCATGGCCATTCTGATGTGATAGAGGGATGTGTTCCCACTTGATCAGATGTAAGGGCTGAAGCCATTCTTTCATGGCTAAAGGATTAGGTTCCTCCCATGTCAGATATGAGTGCTAATCCATTCTGACTTAGTGTTAGATATAAGGGCTACCACCATTCTTTGAATGGAGCTACCTGGTGAGGTACCAGGGATCCTCAGTCTAGGACTGAGAGCCTTTCTGATGCGATTGAGGGATGTGTTCCCACGTGATCAGATGTAAGTGCAGAGCCTTTCTGATGCGACTGAGGGATGTGTTCCCACGTGCTCAGATGTAAGTATAGAGCCATTCTGATGCGACTAAGGGATGTGTTCCCACGTGCTCAGATGTAAGTGCAAATCCTTTCTGATGCGACTGAGGGATGTGTTCCCACGTGCTCAGATGTAAGTGCAGAGCCTTTCTGATGCGACTGAGGGATGTGTTCCCATGTGCTCAGATGTAAGTGCGGAGCCTTTCTAATGTGACTGAGGGATGTGTTCCCACGTGCTCAGATATAAGTGTTGGGCCTTTCTGATATGATTATAGGATTGGTTCCTACATGATCAGATGTGAGTGTTGGGCATGCCTTTCTGACGAGTAGGTCAGATGTAAGTGCTGGGCGAATACCTACATGATGGCTGGGCCTACAACCAGCATGAAAAAGGGTTGGCTCTGTATAACTTCCTGTGACAAGAAGAATCATTAGATAGCACCAGGGATGATCTAGATCGAGTGATGATCGAGATCCAGTGATGATAGCCAGTGATGATCTAGATCAAGTGATGATCGAGATCCGGTGATGATGATCCAGCAGTGATGATCCAGATCGAGTGATGATCGAGATCCAGTGATGATAGCTAGTGATGATCCAAATCGAGTTATGATCCAGATCCAGTAATGATGCTCCATGATGATCCAGATCGAGTGATGATCCAGATCCAGTCCAGTGATGTTGATCTAGATCAATTGATGATCCAGATCCAGTGATGATCCAGATCCAGTGATGATGATCCAGATCAAGTGATGATCCAGATCCAAATGAAGATGACTTACAGATGAAGATGACGAAGACATGACGATGACCCAGATGATACAGAGAAGAAGACTTGTGCTGATAAATTGTGTCGAGAGAATACCTTCCTAGTTAAGAGGGAGTGTTGATGTAATTGTAACTTCGGAATGTATTCACTTGTATTTCTTATCTATTGTAACCCAATGTTCATTTCGGGATGTATTGTAATGTATTTGAGTCATGTCATACCCCAATGTTTATTTCGGGAAGTTTCTGTAATGAGAAATTCATGTCAAGTCATTGTGGGTAACCCTCTTATTGTTCAAGGGTTAAAGTCCCCACAGTTATGGGGCCCTTGGGTTATTAGAATATCCTAGTGAAGTTGACCCTAGGTGAGTCATTGTAAGTCGGGGCATTAGTCCCCACCATTGTGTTACCCTCCTATTGGTCGGAGGAGGCAAACTCCCCACAAGTGGTGGGGCACTAGGGTTATTAGACACTCCTAGAGATGTCGACTCTAGTAAGTAATTGTTAAGTGAGGCCGACATGTTGGAGTGCACCTCAAGTGAACGAAAGAATATAAATAGAAACTGAGCCTCTCTATTTATCACACTTGCAACACTCACACTCACTCATTGGGGCGCATGAGTGAGAGAGGAGAAGCTCTCTCAGTGTGAGAGAGAGAGACTGTTGCTATGTGGAGATCATCTTACTATTTTCTGGTTTTACCTTTTTGGTGCTGATTCTATCTCTGAGGAAGTTGCAGGGTTTTCTCCTTTATGGTTTCCCCAAGGAAAACTCTTTGTGTCTCTTGTCTCTTGTGATGTTCTTATGTTTTATTGCTGTGCTTGTTATTCTCTCAGTGAAAAGATCCTAAGATAATAATGCTAGCTTATATGATGAAAAACTAACAGATTTTAGGGCCTTTTAGGTGAATGAAAAGGCTACCATGTTGTCATTATTTATGAATTTCTTTTGAAACTTGGACTAAAACACCCTTCTATATTTTTCCAATGCCAAAAGTGGCACTTGATTTGGACCTCTCAAGACATAGATATGATTGCTTTACTAAAAGCGCATGTTTAAGCATTGTTTTAGAAATACACAAAGACACTAATGTGCACAAACTATACATTTGAATATAAATGGATTTGTATTGTAAAATTTTGAATAGATATAAAGTTATTTTTCTTCTTCCATCCCTACAATTTAGACACAATTAAAACATCACAAAAAATATAGTGTAGTGATAATGGTAATATGGCTAATTTTAATTAACTAGAAAATAACTATTATATAAATTAATAAAAAAATAAAAACAATATAAATATAATATGTGTGTGTGTGTGTGTGTGTGTGTGTGTGTGTAAAACAAAACAACAAAATATAAACCAAAACACGAGTTGTATGCTAGTAGGAAAGCTTGACAAACACAAAGCCAGTTATCAGTCTAAAATCATGCGTTGGCTCTCCACAGACCTTAAACCTTGTTTTCACACATAATAATCTCATCCCACATAGGATATCATGTCGACCCTACTGCTAGAGGAGGTGCAGAGGAGACCGACAAAGAACTCTGGCAGAGGATCAAATCAGCAAAGGAGATCTTTTTCAGTAGAGGTATGAATGTATTCAGTGTTAGCTTCTCAACTATAAATGTTCTCCTATCAAAGGGAATAGAGAAAATCTCTATATCATAGGGGTAAAATTCATTTTTATCATTGCACATGACCCTCTTATGACAAAAATTGAAACCACGCATCATATGCCTTATTACTTGATATCTGGAACAACTCAATTTGCTGCTCTGCAAAGCCCTATAATATCCCTACCTCACGATCTATAGTAACTGGACCATCAACATCAGTGCTCCCATACGTACAAATGATCTCCTCACAGTATTGTTCTTGCCCTTTTTTACAAGAATCACAATGATGGTAGCTCCCAACCATAAAACCCACTCCCGCAATCTTGAAGGTAATGTCATGCTGCCCCGTTTTCTTGTAACGCAATTGAAAAGGTCAATAAAATCAACTTTCCCGTGCATACTTGGTACATAAGTCAACAATAAAATTGCACCTCTAGTTATATATTTAAATGTATAGTGCAATTAAGCAAAAACAAGAAAGGGTTTTTCTATGAGATGGGCAAATCAAATTTTGCTCCAATGTAGATAACACAAACCAATATTGCAAAATTTTGCATCAGAATTAGGAAAAATGGTGAATACCAATTAACTAAACTATGGTAGAGCCAACAAAAACCCTCACACCATACTTTGATGGCATAACCTAATCTTCTGTTTTAACCTATAAGGACTAGAAATCCAAATATGCTACTAACCCTTTCTTTGGTCCAATATTGGAATCCATACAACAATGCACTAGATAATTCAAGAAACTTTGTTTTACAAGTTGGATTAGTTGTTCTCTAGTCAAATAAATATGTGCACATTTAAACCACATCAAACCTACCAACAAGAATATTTTGTTGTACCAACCACAACGTATTTCCCCATGTCCTTGGGAATCCACCTCATTGGATTACATTAATGATCTACCCACCACACAATGGAATAATGATTGCATTTTTCTATTGATATTTTCCAAGCTTGTTCTTTTTATACCAAGTAAATAACTTATTGATGCTCCTACCCTTGCTAGAATTTTCCTCCAACATATCAATTTTCTCTCCTAGATCCATCCACATCCCACCATCAAAAGGAGGAAATCAAAGCATCTTATTTCGTGCAAAATTTGATCGAGTTTAATTGCATTTGGATATGCATCACTTTAAAATTCAGTAGCGCCACTACCTCAATCCCATTCAATATGTTTCTTGCACTATCATACAACAAATGGGTCATAATTCCATCAAGTTAAACTACCCAACATGACATTGAGAATTTCAACCAATTAAAGTTGTATGATCCACCCCACTCATAGGAATTTGTTCCATGTGCACATCCAAAGGTTGGAGTTCTGATTTTCCTTCATGAATAAAAATATTTTTTATGTCCACCTCATAACCATTTGGCATCATCAAATAACCACTTGCTTGAAAGGCCATAAAGACATTATTCCAACTCAAGACAACTAATTGTCCCAATCAGTATTTATGCAACAGTTTCCCATGTTGAATTTTAACATGTGTACAATAGTTTCCAAAACTGCAGACTGTGTTAGAGATAGAACTTGAAATATTAACAACATTGAGATAAATACAATAGTCAACCAAGCATCACATAATTAAACACACGATTTTTCACAGGGAAACCTTTTAAGGACAAAACCCCAAAGCATTAGTATTTCATCGTCTAAATGAGATGAATGAGTTTGTGCATGAGAATAGAAATTCGTTCTCATAATTTTGAGATGAATGTATAAAAATTTCCATTATGGCCTGCCAACTGCTGCTGCTAGTAACTGTGACCACCAACAAGGGTCATTGCAGCTAGCCGCTACTGCCCGTGGCTACCACCAAGGTTGTGCCAGCTTGCTGCTGCTAGCCGTGACCACTTCCAAGCTTGTTGTTGCTACCCTAGACCACCACTGAGGGTGGTGTTGCTACCCTATACCACCATTGAGGGTGGTGTTGCTGCCCTAGACTGTCACCGAGGGTGGTCCTGCAACCCTACACTCCATGGAAACTTCTATAGCATATTGTTGCTACTACCGAGTCTATTGTAGCATCCCTAGCCACCACCGAGGGTGTTGTAGCAGCCTCTTGCTACTGCCTTGTTACCACCAAGCCTACTCTCTCCATCGTGAACTATAATTTGTGAAGGGAGATGCCCTAGCTAGAATTTAACCATGAGTTGTCGGCACAGCTCTCCACCATACTCTCCACAACCGAGACTGTATAAAGAAGAAAGAAACCCAAGGCAAGCTTAAGAGTTGCAAAAGTTGAACAAGAAGGAAAAACACCAATCACCGAATTTATCTTAGTCAACCTTCAGCTGCGATTTTGTTGAAGATATCAGTTAACAACTTTAGGAGCATTCAAGTGTGTTGTTGTGTTGAAATGAGTTGCAAATGTTCTTCATTTGTATTCCATCACACATTTGAGTTGGTTCCACATAATTAGGTGTTGACATTAGGGATTAATTTATTTTTCATCTTTGACCCTTTGACTTTTGATGTTTTGTGGTTCAAAGGTATTTTTTGTGTTTGACTTGTGGAACTCATAGAACAAGACTAGAGTTACAAGGTCCTTAAGGTATTTCTTTGACCACAAAAAGTTTCCTCAAGAGTTCTTCAGGGTGCTCATGGTTCATTCATTCTTACACAAAGTACATCTTCGTGCTTACCAAGATCAGGTGCTATGTATCTCAACTAGGGGTAGCTAGTCCCTGAAGAGGTTCACATAGCCCATATATCAAGGAGAGGAGTGCATCACTTTCCCAGAACTGGTAAATAATCATGCACCTCAGCCCTAGGATCCATCAGATTACTTAATTTCAAATACTCATTAACTGACCAAGCGCCTCCATTTTCCCAGAGAATGGCCCTCAACCCTAGGATGAGTCCCTAGTACCGTACTAGGTTAAATTCCTGGTAACTAACCAGGTGCCTCCATTCAATGAATGGACCTTAACCCTAGGCTGATAACCCCAGTCCTAGACTGGGTCAATTTCTTGGTAATTGACCAAGCACCTCTATTCTCCTAGAGTTTATTATACATGGAATTTGGTAAATCATATCAAGGACCAAATTTAACACAGCTGCCAATGAAGTGGTAATGTTGAAAGAGATGAAAATTACACCCAAGTGAAATATACCATTTCTAATAACCATGATGAGTATCGCTGGTGGTGAGGACGTCAAAGAGGGGGTGAGTATAAATGCATGTTGGGTTTTATGATATGCTCTTCACAAAAACACAAAACATAGCACCTGAAGGGCCAAGCATAAATATAATGAGACATGGGCGCAATATATCGGGGGGATACCCTTAGGTATTTTAAATATCATTAAGTATCTTATTCATCTAACACAACACATGTATCATGATCAGGTTCAGAATCGACATCGTTGAAAAGATCGTTTGTATCAACATCATAATCAAAATTGGGCAATTTTCTTTTAAATAGTGTGCATCCATTTTTTTTTTCAATAAGCAAAAGCTTATATGTACAAAGTGTCATCCATATTCACAATATCCACATAATATATATCTGTACATTTATATGACAATTAGAAAATAGTTCTTGTACTTCCAAATAATAATAGAACCGACTCTAAATCTTTGTAGGTAACACCAAATAGGTACTTGTTGGATCTATCTTCCTCGAGTGAGGAAGATATACTAGAAGAGTTTGAAATCAAGACGTCTATTACAAGATCTAACAGGTCAAGATTAACTAGAGGTGAAAAGATAAGGAGAAAATTTCATAGATGCATATAAATTTTTCTTTCTGAAGGAGGATCATGTTATTATGAAAATGAGAACATAGGTGACATTGAGTTTCCCTTGAGGTATAGACATCTTGTCAAACGATGGATGCCCAAGGAGCTACCCCAAGTGGACATATATTTATTCCTCAATGGGAGGATTTATCGCATTGCTCCATCGTCTTTACATGGATTGGGGATATTTTCCTGGATGGCATAATGGTAAAATATGGCACTGAAACTGAATTGATGGAGTATGTCCGACCAGGCTACAAATACAATGATTGGTTGTTGTTGTTCTGATATACACAAAGTATGCGGAGATACATATTTGTAGCAAATTATATGCAACTACAGGACAACAATATGAACAAAGGAGCTACTATGTATATTGATGGAAGGCCAAAAGCTTCCGAAAATATCGCAGGGTTTATAAACAGTACACGACCAAGGACAACACATAAGCTACCCAATTGCATATTTGAGGGGTGTGAAGGAAATCGTGTATTCATTTATGCAACAAAATAATTAGCTGCACGTGAAGAGTTTTTGATCGATTACAATTTGAATCGAATAGATGTGAGGCTTGCTATTATGGGGGTAATTATCTTATACAACATTTAACTCAACCTTTGATTGATGACTTATTATTTTTCTCTTGCAACAATTTTAATTATATCTACTTTTATTTATTAATATTTCTTGATTCTTGTATTGTGGTAGGGTGATCGTGGCCAGATGGCACAAGCAAGTAGATCTAATTTGGTAAACATCAAAGCAATAGTAACCACAATTCATATTTATATTACAACTATTAACATTTGACCTTTTTTTCCTTGTGAGCTCAATATTTCAAGATGATATAATGCTTATTATATTGTGGCAAGGGGGGTACTTTAAACACACCTGCAGCTTCTGGTCAGGTAAACGTAACTGTCATATTAACACTAATTTTTTTCTTCATTAATCACATTTATTATGCATAGTTAAAATTTTACTTTTCAATATGAATATGTCTTGCTTATGAGGTTGTGGCAGGATGATCATGGGAAATCACCAATGGTGTCACATCAGGTAAATGTTAGCATAATAGTACCTAATAGAATCAATGTAATAATAACCACAATTCATGATTATATTACAACTCTTACCATTTGACCTTTTTTACGCTTATGAGATCAATATTTCAAGATGATATCATGATTATTGTATTGTGGCAAGGGGGTACTCAGAACACTCCTGCAACTTCTATTCAGGTAAACGTGGTTGTCATATTAACACTAAATATTTTCTTCATTAATCACATTTATTAGACATGGTTCAATTTTACTTTTCAATATGAATATGTCTTGCTTTTTGTATTGTGGCAGGATGACTGTGGGAAGTCACCAATGGTGTCACATATGGTAAGTGACCGTAATAGTACCTAAATATGATTAAAGTAATTATTTTTCTTATTATATGCATGCTATTTTTTTGATATGAATTTTTGTATTGATAAAAATTAATTAACTACTTTTATTGATTGATGTTTGTAGAGCACACCACATCAAGATGACGAGGTGATCATTGAGGAATATATCTTATATTCAGTTGACCTAATGGAAACTGGGAATAAGGCTTTGAAAAATTCCAACCAATAACTTCTTAGACTGGTTGTATTTAGACCCGGGACTAGAGAAATCAAAGAAAGAATTGATGACTTGAGGAAAAAAATAGAACAGTGTAGGGTAAGTGGCATCTTTGAAAGATTTTATGAACTAGGAAATATATTCATTTATGTTATTTTAGTTCTCTTTTTTTGATATGATCTAATAAATTAAAGTTTTATTTTTGTAGGATTTTTTTGAGATAACACCCGTGCGTCGAGTATAGGTTATAGAGGGAGGTATTGGTAGTAGTGATGGTTCAACACATCGTCAATCAACCGTACCAATGAGGCTATTTCATACTCTTAACCGACAATCCCCTTTATATGCTACGACCTCATTGAATGTTGGAGATCAACAGGGCCCTTCACCCACTACTACTTCAGAGGATGTTAGAGAGGAGAGTAGCATCGAATGTGAAAGTTGCTATACTAGAGCAGTACATGTGGTTAGTAAGGGATCATTTTTGGTTACCTTCTTATTGGACCATGATTTTGTTCCAATCAAGATATCGAAGATTGCACGTATTATTTAATTAATTCATTGTTTTTTCATGTAATTCAAACCCACCTACCTTGAATTATTTTTAATTAATGACCATATTGCTCTTGGAGGAAATAATGTTTTTAATAAGAACCTGCATGGGAAGGCGTTGGGGATTTTTGGGCCCACCATTCATACACAGTGGAATGCCCAAAATGACATATTTAAATATGATCTAATGAACTCCATACTCAACTTGTTTGGTGATACCTTCAACAAAAAATGTGTCCTTGCAGCAGCTGGATTAAATTTGAAATATGTCAGGGCAGATTATAGGGACAATTTACAAATTAACCCTAAGTATGAGCGTCCTCCAATGGTTCGAGAGAAGGAATCAAAGGCACTCATGGATGATGCAAAGGAGAAGGCATTGATAAAACAAGGAAAGACTCGACCACTCAGTTCAAGAAGGTATGACACATATAATTTTTTCAATGAAAAATGTTCAATTTTTTTTTACTTTTAAATATATTTAAGTTGAGATATATAACATATTTGAAACCTTTCATAGGCTCCCCGACACCTCTAAATTGACAAAGGCAAGAGTAGAAAAATATGGGAAACACAATTTGGGCCGGGGTGGATATCAGAAACTAAGAGTACGAATTGTAAAAATAAAACGATCATTATTTGTAGCTGAAAATATTCTAAATATAGTGAACAAATAATTGATTTATCACAAGAATTTTTCATGGTGTTATGCATTGCGGGGAAATGCTTTTCAAGAGTAAACCACTGAAGAATACTTGAGGCTCATCTTTAAATACAGTTTTCAACATGTGCTGGAACGTCGAAAATGCATGGGGAAAACCCCAATTTCCCCACTGACACAGATAGGGGTAAATAAAACCAATAAGCTCATTATTATAATGTACTTTTGTAATCTATTCATGAATGCTTACATCAAAAAATAAATGTCTTTTTTTTTTTCAGGGTGAGAGAAACAAAAGCAGTGAGGGTAGTGGTACCGAACAGGTACCACATGAAGGTGGGAAGCTTCCTCGTGATGGTGGTGAGCAACCTATCCATTCAGGTATGTATGCTATAAAGCATAAGTATTTAATATGATTTTAAATATATAGTTGATGACATGTACTAATAAATTTTCTTTTGTGAATTGCAGAGAATGTACTTTCTCATGCTCAACTAGAAGAGGAACAAATAACAGAACCAATGAAGACTCCAGTTGTCTCATCTACTCATCCAACAAGTAAAGGCCATTGTAATGATGTTGGAAATAATGAAGTGCATATCTCAATAATAAATACGCATTTATTATATCTATATAAATGACTTGGTTTTTGCAGATGACACCCCTCTCCAATGACCTCCACGCCCTTCTATTCACGTACTAGAAGTATGGCACGGGAGAGAATTCCCACACAATCAACAGAAAGAGAGGGCACAACAACTACAACGGGTCACCACAACGAAGACGATGTCCCCATCTTGGAATTTCTTAAAAAAATGTAGTTGTATACATTTTCACTTTGGCATTGTACTGCAGTGATACATTGTACTGTTTTACATTGAATTGAAGAAAGAGTTTTTAGCTTGATACTTGATTTTAACTTTGGCATTGTACTATAGTGATACATTGTAATGTTTTACATTGAATTGAAGAAAGATTTTTTTGCTTGATCCTTGATTTTGGAAAACTTAACTCTTGACCAACACTCTACTATTTGGGAGTGACTCAATCCAATAGCCTCTTTGTTCATAAGGAAGAGACTCATAAACATAGAATGGGCCTCATCATTGTGTTGTTAGTTTATTCCCACGATTATTCCCTAGAATTCTACTATTCATTGCAATAATCTACCATGGGACATCGAGTTTCATGCAACAAGACAACTTGTTAGAATTTTTTTTTGTATTTTATTTGGAAAAGACTAATTGATTTTGTTTTAAATAAAGCTAAGAACTTATACATATTTCCCTAGATTGATGGGGAATCGATATTCACAAACCTATACAAGTGAATACAAAGGCAAGCAAGGTGGAGCTTAAGCAAGGACATCTTCAGAGGATAGATCCTTCCACTATGTCAAGTCCCTTCAGATGCTCAAAGTTTCCTTAGTTCAAGTCATTTCCATGGGGTTTGACAATGGATCTTGCAATAATGCTAACCATTTGGATCAACAATGTAGAGAAAATTACAGTCATGAACACCATCATTGGCCACCATTAATAATTACAAGTTACCTTGACTCAAGTTATTCATTTCCATAATGTAGTCAAAGTATGACAATGAGGGATGTGAAATTTCACCCACCCCGGTTGGCGAGCTTGTGATTAGTGAATGGGAGGGGGGAAGATCCAAAGGATAAGGATCCTTTTGGCATGGATATTGGGGGATTATTCCTACTATTGTCAACACTTATCTTGGTTTTGTCTAGCTAGATTTTTTTATTGTTTTTATGATAACAATATTCCACAAAGTTTATGAGACATGGGAATGAAAAACATAATTGAAAAACATGTAGAAGCACCTTAATTGCTACTCCTGTGTGGCATTCTAAAAACCATATTTTAGGGCTTCCCTTTACAACTAGTAGCTTGTGTGGTTAACACTTAGTTGTAGTGTTAAAGAGTCGTGACTTTACGTTGGAGAGTCACGGATGGACTTATATAAGTCCAACCCTTATAAATGTAAATCATCATCGCATATTTATCTATTGTATTATTATTATCCATTCAGGGATTTTTATAGGTTCTCCCCTTAAAGAACTAAAAACTAAATGTTTAGAACAGAAAATAGGTCATCACAGCCTATATGTAACATTGAGGGTTGTCAAGGTTCATATATCAACTGCTATTGAATTGCTGTGATTTCAGTAAAATGATTCCTATCTAAGTGTTAAGAATTGGGTACACTAATTACTCATCCTAACCTATTATCAACCTATGAATGCATATGTTTACTGTGTAGTAAGTCATTTAGTGTCTAAATGAAAATAATGACTCCGCATAATTGGAATTTGATGTAATTATGGCAATTTACTTATAAAGCTTAATTATCACAATTGATAATCATAATTATAGACATGAAGATATATGTCATTTTCAGTGTTAGTCTTTACCAATTTGCATCCTGTAAAAGGCACCTGCCAGTCATAAATTATCCTCCCCTACCAATTCAAACTAGTTAATAAGAATACAATGAAATGTTATTTTTCCATGGATGTTTGTACTCATATGTTAGTTATTAGTTAATTCATCACAATGAAGGGAATATAATGTATTTTCTAGTTATTGATGAGTTTATATATCCAAAACACAAGAGGATTAAGGACGAGGTAGAGACATAGGCCAACTGCAATGTGGAAAGAGGGAAAAAATAAGAGATTCATGTTCTCTATTCACTTTGAGGTGAATTCAAAGGAGTTCAACTAGCTTACTCAAACTTGTCATTTATTTCTACATGGGAAACCTTGGAAACAACCCTTAATGTTGTTTCCATCTTATTTGTAGCCACGTATTAGCATAATAGAACTTCCCTAAGCACCCCTCATTGAAAACAATGATGGTTGGAATGAAAACCTTGTTCAAACTTTTGGTTTCACTGTATAATTGTGTTGAGTTCTCTTAAAAACCTTTAATGCTTTGGATAATGTTGAGAGGATGTGTTTGAGGACCTCCATGGTTGACTAAGTTCTTTTTTAGTTAAGGGAGCAAGTTTCCTTAAATAGGTCTATTGTGATGAAAGATAAACACAAATGCTACATATACAATCCTATGCTTAACCTTTGATTATTTTTATTATTTTTATATGTAGTTTATATTTATTACATTACCTACCCTTCAAAGACATTTTTGCCTCAAAGCATAAACTAAAAAAAATGTTTTTATTCTTGTAATTCTTTCATGTGATACTATTCTCTTTATGTTGTCATAGTTGAAGAAACAAAACATTCTGATGTGAACAAAATTGCTACATTGTATATGAATCAATCTATCATAAGTTGATATTGATTGGAAAATTTTGATAGTATATTGTTTGGACTAAGCTTCTGATTTTGTTTTTTCAAGTAAGATTTTGATTTCATCCCCATTTTTTTCGCAATGGTGATTTATTTGAATGAAAGAAGAATTTCTTTCAAATTTTATATTCATGTTGGTTTTGGTTTTCATCAATTTGTTGAGTAATAGTGATGGATCTTATAATTTGTATGCCCCAATGATTTAGCATGCAAAAACACGAATACAAGCATATACAACAAGGTGACAAGCACTCGGTATAATACATGTATGGTTTACACAGTGTAAGGAGAACAAAAAACTGCCATACACTTTAATCTTCAACACATTTATGTCCAAGACCCATTACTTCAGCAATTGCTATAGCATTCATAAGAACTTAATTGTTTGATGAATGCTACAGGTAAACCAAAATATCCACCAACACCTATAAAAATACAACATGCAAGCCAAAGGCTAATAATGGATTAAGGTAGCCATTCCACATTTTAATTTTTCCAACCATACTAGCTTATGGGTATTGGATGACAAGAATGAGATAAAACAACCCACTTTAGCATGAGGGGAATCGTGTCTCATCACGAGATAGGGTAACCGCTGATTACGGTGGGGATTTTTTTTTTAAATACTAAAAAATCATCGCTATAGCGATAGAAAGGACTTGGTAATTCAATGATAATCTGTCACTTTAGCGACAAACAAATCGTTACTTGTATAGCATTCTCGTCGGTCTGTGTATGGATATTCGTCGCTATAGTGACACCTACCCACTGATATAATGATGGATATGTCGTCTCTTTTATGGCATCTTTGTTGGTAAGTGCATGAAGAGTTGTTGCTCAATGAAGTATGTCTCGTCGCGCTAGCAACGGACTGTTGTCGCTATAGCGACGTAAGTTGATTTGCAAGCATCGTCCAGGCACACCAAGTGGCATCTATTTCCTGTCACCATAGTGACGAATGGTTCAAAGTGTGGCTACAATGACGAAAATGTTTCCACGAAAATAAGGAGCCATGTTTGTTGTTATAGCAACACAAAAGTGTTGTAATAGCAACGATTTGTTGTGGCAAAAATGTGCACATGTACTAGTGCGAATCGAATGCTTGATTAATCTATGTTAATGATTAATATATCTATGTGTGTTGTAACATGAAATTAGGGATTTTGAGATTACGTAAGATGTTTAAAGTGATCCCTGTGTATAGGTACTTGTGTAAATGATGTGGTTGATGTGTAAACCTTTCGATCGATGTCCTGTATGAACGAATTTACCGAGCTGTGTGAGAAGTGAAGCTCGAGGTTAGACCAGGACGAGCTCGAGAAGTTGAAATGCGTGAAGGATGAAGCTATAAAAGTTATGGACAAATCCTATGAAGGAGTTCAAGTCTAGATGAAGGTCGATTGAATTTATTGATCGATCCTCTGATCAATCAACGCAAGATTACATATATTACATTCAGTTCATTCGATAGAGATTTGGACAATCCAGATTAAAGGAGAGAAGATGGATCGATAATGGGGAAAGTATTCACAAAGAAAATGTGTGCGAGAGATAGAGTTTCGAAATTTCGATTGAAGTTTCGCACTTGATCACATATCAACGGACAGGGAAGAAGTCACAAGAGATCGATGGTCTAGAATAGTTTCCACAATGCCAAGGTGTAAGCTTGTTAAAGCTGTCGGAAGATAATTGTGGAAGAAGTCTTGCAAGAGATGAATTGCGGAAACAATTCAAGAAGAGTGAGAAAGCAGACCCACAATTTGCAATCCGCAATTAAAGAAAGATAATTTATGGAATGGAGTTTGTAGAATGGAGTTTGCGAAATAGAGGTTGCGGAATAGAGTTTGCGGAATGGTATTTGCGGAATGGAGTTTACGGAATGGAGTTTGCGGAATGGAATTTGTGGAATGGAGTTTATGGAATTGAGGTTGTGGAATTGAATTTACAGATAGACAAGAAATAATGCCGAAGTGATCAACGGTTGAAAGGGTATTTTGTTTGGTAAAGTTGCATGGGTTTTAAGACAACCCTATAGATCCGGAAAAGCTTATGTAATCCAGCTCACCATCTATTTGAAATCCACTCTTCACGAGAGTTGGGATAAATATTTGTCCAGGTTTATAGATGTATATGTTCTATTAAATATAGAACTCGACCAATTTTGGTATAGTCACAGTTCAAAACTGCACATAGGGGAGACCTGGCATCAGTTTTGGTATCAAAACGTAGAAGATTCCGCGTGAAGATTATTAGAGCTTAGATCATAGCCAAGAAGTAAATCAAATTCTGATTTTCAGTTTATGTTGAAGTTGAATACTAACAATTGTGTTGAGAAGGTTGGTCAGGTGAAAGTATTCGGAATTGAATTAAATCAAGAATTGCAAACAGGGGATATGTTTTCAGCCAACTATACAAGTGGAAAGGTCTTAAAGGTATGGACTAATTTATGTTTTATTTAACTATGGTTATAATACTTGTTGAAA
>LPNX010309803.1:31085-53959 GCA_001517045.1 Pseudotsuga menziesii | reverse complement strand
TCTTTTGTAGTAGGAGATGAGATGGTATCCTATGAAGATTGTATGCAGCATGTAGCTCAGACTGTTGGAGAAATAGATAATGGTGAAAGTTTGATGTTGTGCTCAGACCAACACAAAAGGAGGATGCCAAGAAAAATATCTACAGGGACTTTAGAGTCTCATGTTTTTGAAATTGATTATTGGCGTGTGTTTGCAGGTATTGAAAAAATTGAAGGCAGACAAAGGAAGAAATCTGTCATAACAAAGGAAGAGACCATATTATCTCAAAAGGGTGATCGGTACCAAGAAGAACTTGTTGTTGCAGTGTTGGATAATGCAGCCAAAGAGAAAATTTCTAACCTCAAAAAGTATGATGAAGAGTTAAAAATGCAAGAAGATTGGTTGATCAATCCAAGGATTGATAAATATAACTGCTTAATATGTGTAGGCATATAAATGCTTAGTTACAACATTGGGGAGGAGAAGATGGAAGGTCAAGGCATTGAGTTGTCTTGTAACGATATGATTTTGTTACAACAGTCAAGTATAAGTTACTGTAGAGGAATGGCCAACTCAACTAATCTTGAGGAACAATTTGGAATAGTTTATAACAGAAATATGAGTGCAGATGAAAGTAAAAATCTTAAAGATATAAGGATGAAGCAAGCAGTGGGTAGCATCAAAGAGCCAAAGGAACAACAACAATTTTATAACTACAAGAATATGCAAGTGTACCAGCTAAATGACAAACTAGACATGGAGATTGAAGAACTAAGGATGCTGATGGTGAAGGTGTCTCAGAGAAGGAATGAAGAAAGAATGAAGATTTACATCAGTAGAGCAAAGAGACAAAACAACCACAAAAGACAAATGACATAAGAATATTGCAAAAGTAAAGATAGTGGAGCATTGCATCAAAAAGTATGGAATCCAGGAGAGTTGCAATCAGCAACAAGACCATAGAACAACCATAAAGCAATTGTAAAGCTTCAACACAAAGTTTGGTATCCAAGCATACTGAAGATGGAAGATTATGACCAGGAGGTCATATTTATTTCTTCGTGGGGATTCTGATGCAAGAGCATCCTGCTCTCCATCCAAGTCCAAGTCCAATGTTTGGATCAGACCTAGAAGGGGTCTTCATTTTATGAATGAATAGTTCTTGAACTATTATATTGTAGATAAACCTATGTTTAAGTATGATTCTAGACAGATGATGAATCATTTAGGTGAGTCACTAGGTGAATGAATGAGTCATTAAGTCAAAGTGTGATTCATGTAACAAATCCCTCATCTAATGGCAGTGAGTCATAGGATAGGATTAAGAGTTTTCCTTATTTAGAATTTGTTAGCATATTGTTGAGAGTATTGAGGATCTAAACCATAATTGGTTCATGAAACAAATTGTATATATGTATGTGAGCCTACGAGGCATAAGTGTGGCCAAATCAAGGAGAAATCATGCCAAGATAGCTAGTCATGGTTGTACCAGACTTAAGAGGATTAGAATGTAGATTATAGGTCAATGTGAATGTACAGATTTCTTGTGTTATTTAAAGGAAAGCCTATTTCAGCATATCTTGGTGTAATTGCAATTCTTTATGAGTGTATGATTATACGAATCGAATGCTTTATTAATCTATGCTAATGATTGATAGATATGTGTGTGCGGTATCATGAAATTAGGGCTTTTGAGGTTACAGAAGATGTGTAAAGCGATTCATGTGTATAGGTGCTTACGTAAATGATGTGTAAACCTTTGGATCGATGTCCTATATGAACGAATTTATAGAGCTATGTGAGAATTTAAGCTCAAGGTTAGACCGGGACGAGCCCTAGAAGTTGAAATGCGTGAAGGATGAAGCTATAAAAGTTATGGACAGATCCTGCGAAGGAGATCAAGTCTGGATGAAGTTCAATAAAGTTAATTGATCGATCCTCTAATCAATCAATGCAAGATTGTAGAGATTACATTCGGTTCATTCAATAGAGATTTGCACGATCCAGATTAAAGGAGAGAAGATGGGTTGACAATGGGGAAAGGATTTGTAAAGAGAACGTCCGTGAGAGATAGAATTTTGAAATTTCGATTGAAGTTCCACACTTGATCACAAATCAATGGACAAGGAAGAAGCCACAATATATTGATGGTCTAGAATAGTTTCCGCAACGCCAAGGTGAATGCTTGTTAAAGCTGCGGGAAGATAATTGCAGAAGAAGTCTTGCAAGAGACAAATTGCGAAACCAATTCGAGAAAAGTTGGAAAGCATACCTGTAATCCACAATCCGCAATTGCATAAAGATCATTTTCGGAATGGAGTTTGCATAATGGAGTGTGCGGAATAGAGGTTGTAGAATAGAGTTTGCGAAATGGAGTTTGCACATTGGAGTTTGTGGAATTGAATTTACGGACAAACGAGAAAGAACGCTGAAGTGATCAACGATTGACAAGGTGTTCTGCTTCGAGAAGTTGCACAGGTTTTAAGACAACCCTATGGATACGGAAAATATTATGTGATCCAGCTCACCATTTGTTTGAAATCCACTCTTCACGAGAGTTGGGAGAAATATTTGGCGTGGTTGATAGATGTAGAGGTTCTGTTAAATATAGAACTTGACTAGTTTTGGTATAGTGTAGTTCAAACCTGCACATAGGGGATACCTGACATCATATTTCTTTAATTTGTCCTGAACAAAAGGTGATTTGGACTCACATGAGAAAGTGTTTACCTAGCTCAGTTACTTCAATGCCCAACTCCCGGTATCTTGACCTCGTTAAGGACATGCATGAAAAAACTATGTAGATCATATTTCTTTGATACCACTAATATAGACAAGATTGAAGATGAAATGAAATAATATGCATGTTGCAAATAGAATACAAATATAGTATTGAACATAAAGTATTACAGTGTAAACCAAATTCTATTAATGAATGAAACAAAGAACAACATTATAGTGTACATAGCAATACAAAATTACTACAATGGTAGTAGTTTATTTGTGAGAAGAGATTCAACAAGTATACTCATTTGCAAAAATCCCATGATAAGAGGCCAAGATTACATTTTTTAATAATCTCAATTAAACCCAAGAAGCAAAATTCCTAAACTACACTTGAACCGTATCCCTAACATGAGTAGGTTTGAGTGGGATTTCTAAGATGGATGAATCTGAGTAGTTTGAGAAAAAAGGAGCTTTGCTAGGATTAAATTTTTTTCTTGGTTCTCTATGTTGGGTCTTCTTCAACTCATTGGAAAGAAAATTAATAAATTGATTAGTTAGTGGGTTTAGTTTCCCCTATAAACACATGGGAAAGCCTTAAATTTTTTTCTAAACTTCATGACCCAAAACTACTATTATCGAGACTATTTTTAAGATATTTTTTTAAGGTTTGGTACACTGAAGGTGGTTTTGGGGGCCAAAATCTAGTTCCTTGGGATATAAGATTTATCTCTAGGGATCATGGGCCATTTTTGGGGTCTCTTGACACCACAAAACCCCTAAATAAGGATTTTTTGGTATGTGAATTAGATATGGTCGCTATTTGAAGGTTGGAATACTATGAATGGTTCTCATAATTTAATGCATGTTTTGAGTTAAAAAGTCAAAGTCTTAAACCATACAAGTTTCATTGAGGATCCATGGGCCATGTATGAGGCCCCACCGCATCACACATGACCTAGGTAGGAGATCTTCAACTTGAAAGTGAGAGCTAATGTCCATTTCAAGTTTTGGCACATGAATGATGTTTTTAACGACCTAAGTCATGGTGCAAGTTCAAAAGACAAAGTTCGATCGTAACATTTTCCTTTGGAACTCATGGGGTATGTATTGGTCCCTAAGCAACTTAACACTTCATGTCTGATTAATGGATAACCTACCTTACTTGAGATGAAAATGCTCACCAACAAGATGCATGGGTAAGTGTGTTTCTTATTTGTAATATGTGTGTGTGGGTTGTGTCTACGTGTGTAGGTGAATACATTATATTTGTTGCTTAGATATGTTAAATGTGTTGCTTACAATGTGTGTGATTGCATCATTGATGTTAGTTGTCCATGTGCTTGGGTTAAATGCATTGCTTACTTGAGTTAGGTGTGTTTCATATTTATGCGATTTTGATGCATAGGCTAGATGCACCACTTATTTGTGCAAGTTGGGTTTGCCACTTATGTTAACAATACATTGAATCTAGACCATGACAATCACATTACATAATCATTTTTCTCTTGGTTTATTTACACAAATTGTATTAAAAAGGTGATTTGGAAAGTGATAAAATCATTAATTAACTTTTCTCACTGTGGGTACATGAATCAATTTATCATGCAAGGAATTCATTCTGTAACATGCAATGACTAGTCCCTTTGTTCATTTATTCTATATTCTTAACATCTTGATATTGTCACAGTGGCACATCCCTATGTTGATCTTCCAATCCATATCAATACTCCTCTTATTCCTCTTTGACTTGTTGTTACTCTTGGTGTAATTTTCCAAGTTGTGCTTGATTTATTATTGTTATGATTGTACTTTATGAACTCTATTTGAATTTGGATAGCTCTCTTTTACTTGTAGCTATTATTGAATCTTGCTTTGGTGTATCACTGTTATTAGTTATTACGTATGCCTCTAGTGAATGCTTATAATAATTGTAAGTTTTACTTCTATAATCACAAATTTATTATTCATGCTTGTACTAAATGTTTGCTACATTCAATTATGGACACCAATAGTTAATATAGTTGACCACGGTCAACTATATTTTTAATAAGTCATTGTGTTTGGGCTTAGTGGTGCAATAGGGGGTAACATTAACTTTGAACAATTATATACAACCATGGTCAATGACCTCAACCATGGCCAACCATCATTACTAGGTTAGAGGTTGGTGGGTTAATGGGCTAGTAACCATTGACATATTAGGAAGTTTGACATAGTGGCTTCCAAGGTGACTAATTTTGGAATTTAGCTTGGGTGTGTTAGGTGCATGGGTTAGCTATGTGGCTTAAGTGTGTTAAATTAATGACTTAGTTTGAAATTAGGAGTTAGTACTTTAAGGGTGCAACTCCTTTGGTTGATGTGATAACATCCTCACTCAATCTAGCACTGACATCCTCCATAGGTTCTATGTGTGTTAACATTGTTGTTATTAATATCCCTCTTTTAATTTTTTGTGTTAACATCATTATGGGTGTATGTATGTTGTGAATGATCCCATATACATGATTATTATGGAAAAAACATGGCTTGTAATGCATTACTTAACCAATAGTTTCTCCACTTTGGTAGTTCTCTTTAGAATTTGTTTTCTTAATGTTAGTGTGATGGGTTGGGTGCATGAGTTAAATGTGTGGGTTAGTTGTGTGTTTTATGTATGTGGTTGGGTGCATTATGTGCATGATTTTTTTTTAAACAAGACAATGAATGAGATGAAGCATGCCAAAGGAGACAAGAACATACGAGACATAATGATAAAGGGGAGGAAAGAACTTACAAAGAAGCAAGCTAGCCCAACATAGTTCTCATCTCAATTATCTTGCGCATTTAGGCCTCCAATATAAGTAGCAAAATGAGACGAGACTACTGAGACAAGAGGAGGCCACATTAAACTAGTGGAGATGCATAAAGTCCAAACACAATAATTCAATCGAGAGGAGCTCAACCACTCAATGCACTAAGAGCACAAGATAAATATATCACTAACACTATCGTTTTTTTTTTTTAACAAAAACAGAAAGAGGGGGTTGTATTAATAGGCTGTGCACAGCCATTCATTACATTTCCGAAGGGAGATATAAAGCCGGGACGACATATAGACAACAAGCCATACGAAGTCTATTTCCCAAAACAGAGAGCATAAAATTGCTTCTGAACTGCAAACTAAACGAGTTGTAAAAACCCTCACGAACTGACTACATAGCAGAGTGCAGAAAAACATAATTCATACAAAAATTGATACTAAAACCCCTTACTAAACTGGAAGTAAAGCAGACAATGAAATTCAGTTGCCTCTAAGCTGGCGAGGCTGCTGTACTGATTCCTCTTCCATGGGCTGGGAGGCTGAGGCGTTAATTCCATTTACCCTGCTCTCCTGGTTCATTGAAACGAGCCTTTGGAGGTCTGCTTCGATATGCTCAACTCTGCCCAAGAGTTCACGCAGGTTGCTATCCAAATCTTCGGTGCGGGCTCCATTGTCACTGACATCCTGAGAGATCCTGCAAATAGTCTCGCTCATCCCCTTTATTTCCTTGGCTGTGTCTCTATTTTCCTTCACCCCTATAGCAGTCAGTTCATAAACCCTTCGAAGGTTCTTCATAAAATCCTGCATGCCGAGATTATTACCCAAGTGCGCCATAATACCAAGGTCGGACGGAATTGCCAGGCGAGACAGCCGATACTGCAAAGGAGACACTATCGTTGATGCTATCCCTTGAGTGAGTAAATATTCAATTACGACAACTCAAAGAGAAGCCAACTTCTTCATCATCAATTATTTTAGTGCGGCTAAAAATAATCAATATCCTTCACCTCTCGGCTTGGTTGAAAAGGACACGTTCTTTGATCTCCAAGTTCGGTGTTATATCCTTTGAGCATATATATAGGTCATACAACCAATTTTCTGATCAACTTTCAAAAGTTGGTCATGCATCACAGGTTGGATTCTTCTTCAATGAATGATGGGTAGATGGCGACCGGGTCCTTGAGGGTTCCCAACGTACCTTTTTTTGTTGACACTATGGTCTTGGTTCTATGCTGATGTTTTTTGGCTATATGTGGCCCATTCCTCTGGTCTCCCTTTTGATCTGTATTCTACATGATGCCTGATCAATGTTGCCTATTTTGGTGACTATCTGGTTGATTGTGTGGACCACAGTTTTTTGGTCTTATCTTTTTGTAGGTCATGTGCCACCTTACATATACATGAATAACGTATAGATATTTTCTCTGGAAAAAAAAACATATATTAATATATCGATATTGTATTATATATATTATTCATAGTGATATATTATATATTGATATGGTGGGGTTCTAAATCCAGTGTATGTATGGGATTAAGGCTATACTTTACTATAAAGCACATGACCTATGGAGGTAGCCTTAGAGGGAGATATTAGTTTTATTGTAGATACTATCTATGTTGGTCATATAGAATTTGCTTGAGTGATTAGGAGGAATGATTGTTATCCTCCCCACCCATAGTGAATTCCTTGAAGTGACATTTTTTGCTTAAGTATGAATTTCTCGTATATGTCCTTAGTTCCAAGCCCCCAATTTTTTGGTTTATATATATGGTCACATATGTTGTGTCCAAGTCCACAATCACCATTGCATTATTTCTATGTGGTGGTTTTCTTTGAATAATGGTGAATAATAATGATGATAACAGGGAATAATCTAATCATTATCCTCATGGATGGTTTACTAGGCTCTGCCTTCTTTAAACAAGTGAAATTAGCAGCACAGTTTCTTATACTTGCCTTTAGAAAGATTTAAGTCTTTAAATAAAAATTTAATAGATTTAAGCTTTTAACACTCTTGTGAAACCTACCGCAAGGTTACCTAAGTTGTTCTCCATGATTCCAAAAGGGGAGGGAGTGCTCAAAGCATAAACTACAGATCTAGAGATGTGAAAACCTAACAACTAATGGTATTATGATGTATAAGAATTGTATTTTTGAATATCTTAGCCTTGCCACTATTTTAACATGCTAATGTTATTAAACTTAGATGATTTTTAACTCTGTATGCAATGCAGATTAGTAGAAGGAAATACAGTTAGATAGATTTATATGTGTGGATCCTACATTATTTCATGTGTGCAATTCATAGAAGTATGTTTCATTATACTATCTAGATTTGACTAAAAAATTATTGAAGTTGACGTGCTTACAATGTTTCTTTAATTACTTATAAAAATATAATGAAGTTTATTTCACATATGTTTTTACATTTTAACACTTTAAAGAAACCTTCTATAATCTATGAAACATTGTAATATTTATGTATAATGCTATAAATAGCATTGACAATATTACTACAATGAGTGCATCACTTTAGCTTTTACCTTACCTCTATTCTTTCCTCGACATCATTTGTCATTTCAAAAGAAGACGAAGATGACATTAAACTTGTAGTTTAAGGAAAACCTATCAGAATTTTAGAATTTAGAATGTGCAATTTATGGCGTAGCCAAAACACTTGCCATTGTGAATATGTAGACCAGGTTTAAATCGTGACAAATGATGAATGACATTCACATATAAAGTATTTGATAATATGGTGTATGACTTCAACCCACGGGGATGGCATTGAGAGACACTAGATAGTCCAGTCTCTTTTAACTCCTTGTTAGGTGCCAAGAAACAACATATTGTTTTATTAGACTCCTACCTTTCGTTGAACCAACGCTTACCCACCAAAGCTATTCTTAAAACTCTGACTATCAATTCTTCGAAGGCTAGAACCTCCAACGGAGCACATGGAGTGTTGAACAAGTGAAGCTAGAAGGGAGCACAAGGAGTGTTGAAGAAGTGAAGCTAAAAGTATAATTGTAAGTAATATACGAATAAGTAGCTCTCGAAAAGTAGTGTAGTGATCAACATACAAAAACCACACATCTACAAAAAAAAACGATAACTACATAGAATTAGTGCAACACCACAAGAACAATGATCATAGAAAAGCAATATAACACCTTGAAGTGAATGGCTACAAAAAATTGTTACAACAAAGAGGAAATAATGGTTACATGAAAACTTGTCAATAAAGTTAAAGATATTTGTTAAAAAAAATTCATTAGTAACACCTTCATTTAGAAGTTGACCAATCATGTTAGATTTATCTTCCTTCCAATTTATTAAACCAAAATACTTCACTTTATTATTTTATATAACTTTTATATTATAATAACATATATAGTATTAACTTTCCACTTAAGTTTTATTTTATTTTATTTACTTTTATATTATAATAACATATATAGTATTAACTTTCCACTTAAGTTTTATTTTATTTTATTTATCATCATTTATACATCTCATATATAACTTTGATAAACTTCAACAATTTATTGCAAATATAGTGTATACACTAGAGTATATATGGGTATATACACTAGTTTATATGGCTATACACTAGTGTATATACCAGTATATACACCAATGTATATACTAGTATAATATACACTAGTGTATATACTGGTATATACACTAGTAATATTATTAGTGTATATACCAATATATACACCATTGTATATACTGGTATATACACTAGTAATATGATTAGTGTATATACCAGTATATACACCAGTGTATATACTAGTATACACATAGTTTATAATTGTTTTATAGGTTCAAGCACTCTTTCATATATGCACATGCATATATAGAATGTGCTTCCATATACAAGTGCATATACGAAAGAGTGCTTCCATATGCATAGAAGGATCATCGTATATGCATGCTCATATACAAAAGCACTCTTTTGTTTATGCATGCGCATATACAGAAGTGATTTTGTATATGCACGTGCATATACGGAAGTGCCTTCAAGTCCTCTCCCTCCTACAGGAAGCCTTGAACTCCCATAGAAAAAATGAAACTAGCCCCATTGGAATTGACCCAAAACATGTCAACAAGTTGGGTGAAAATCAAGCGCCACTAAAACTAGGGGGTGGGGATAGGAAATGTATAGAGTGTATAGAAAGTGTATACATTGGTAATTAATATACTCACTAGACCTAGTGTATGCACTATGTCGTGTAGGTTTAAACACGTGTGTACACCTAGTAGAATAATACTAGTGTATATACCTAGTAGAATACACAAGTGTATAAACATAGTGTATACACTATTGTATATGCTAGTATATACACTACTATGTAGACCTAGCACATACACTAGTGTATATATACTAGTATATACACAAGTGTACATATATGCTACAGGTATATACACTAATGTATAGACCTAACAATTTACCAGTATATACACTAATGTATATACCTCCAAATTGAAATATTAAAAACAACCCCACGATAGGTATGACTTTGCAAAGAAACATGAGAAGAATAAATATTGTACTTTCAATCATCAGAGGACTATTAACTACTTGTGAACTTTCATATGACAGATCCATTAAGGTATTGTATCAATGGTTGTCTCAAGTTCGACACCGCGGTAATGCAACTAGAATTTCATTGATCATTATCGAGGGTGAAAGCATAGCTGAATGAGTGTAAGAAATTTAAATCGTGACAGAAGTTTCTTTGTGTGTGCAATAAGACCATTTTTTTTCATGGCGCAAGTGTGTGGCTTCTTTGTGCATGCAATAGATTGTGAGTAGAAAGGATGGTGTAGGTATCTCAATCCTTACCTTTTGGTTTCCTCCAGAGTAAGAAATGTTATTTTGCACCCTTTATGATGAAGTTTTGGATGTGTGTCTATGGAAGGATAAAAAATTTCTCCTTCAATGGTTGTGATTTTGTTCATAACAATTGTTACTTTTTGATCTCTAATATCTATTCCCATATAATTATTGATGAGATCACCTTTTCATGTTATATCTTGTGATGTGATATCAAATATTTTGTTTGAACATATTCTAGTGTCGTACCAAATACTGACATATAACTTAGCATATAAGAAAGTTGAAAAGGTATCACAACTAGAGATTCAATTGAATCATGTGTTCATTAGTAATGTTGGTTGGTGTCTTATCATACACAGGAATCGAAGAGTCCCCACTGCATGGATGAGACATGTCCTTCAATGGATTCTCTACAAAAAAAACAGTATCTTTTCCAAAGGAACCCATCTAATCAACAACATAGATTGACTCCTCGCAAAGTGGGCTATGTACTTCATCAACAAATGGTTCATAATACCTCAATTTATGTTCTATTTCTCTTTTTCTTCACTTGATATTCTATATTGTAATTCTTCCCATATCATTCTTTTTTTACAAATGCCTTTGATCTAACCCTATAATTTGGTCTGAGTGGTGCACCAACATGTAATGTTATTTGATCCCATGAGTGGAACTTTACCATGTGGCTATTGAAATCATGACACCTATTGAAGCATAGACCATTACATTCAAGGGGAAAATAATAAAAGTAGTTACGACCTTCATCACCTTTTACAACACTATAAGTTGCATCCTCCTACAGGTTACAAAGATTCTATGTTTTGACTTCACTCGATGACATATTTTTCTTTGGATAGGCATTTTCTTTGAGTAGACATTTTCTTCATAGTAGCACAACCCCTCGAGATTCCCTTTTTAGATTATATAGAAATTAATACAATTAAGAATCATAAAGAACTCTCAATTACCTTGGCATTCATGTCGATTATGGGCACTTGCTCTATTGTTTGGAGGCATTCCTAGTATTTTTGTTTCTATACTTAGACCATTATTCTCCCCTTGGTATATACATGTGGATGTAATGTTGGTGGGTTCACCTATTCTTAGATTATCCTTTTTAAGTTCATTGAATTACCATAATAATTATCCACCCACAAGTTCATGTGTTAAATACCATCATTCCCAACTTTAAGATCTCCTAGGAATTTAACGCCACTCATTGGATCAAATAGTCAAGCAATGCCACTAAAAGTAGGAATTGATGTTCCACCACCAACCCCCGTTCGCCTCCTCCCTTTGTCCCAAATATTCCATAAATGACTTCATTAAATCTCCCACACCTAACAAAACTAGCCAAAGACACAATTTTGCATGAACCATCTTGGGCATCAATGTTGACCTTGCTTCCCTCAAATATTTCGAAGTTCAACGGATGACTAGGTGAAGTCAAATCCAATCATGTTACGACTTTTCAATTATGGTGTTCTTCAAATAGCATTACTTAAGACACCATCTAGCTTATATTTTAAAAAAACTCTTAAATTGGACCATAAGCTAAATTAATACATAAATGTAGCCAATGGGTCACATATGCACTTTACATATGTGGCAAATACATTTGTTATTTTCTTATTGTTACTAGTCCTCCATGACATAGGATTGAAACTCCTCACTAACTTCTCTCAAACCACCTCTACCCACACCATGACTCTCATCCAAAATTGTGTTATCAATGAAGCTTGTGTAAGATTGAAGTCAAAGGTAAACTCCTTAGATACTAGTTTTTGAAATTTCTTGTATATTTGATAGCCAAAAGATGAAGTAATCCTCATGGAACAACATTTTTACTTAAGCTATGCCCAGTCGAGGTATTTATACATGGCCCTTACTCATGCTCCTCACCCTCGTCTTTTTGAGAGAGAGACTCCCTATGCATCTCAAGCAATTGATGGAGTAATAAGGGCCATGGGGCACATCACTAACCCATACAACCACCCAACCCCCCATGGATCTAGTCACTATGGGAACCATTATAGTCTAGTCAATATCTCACTAAGGTAATTCCAATATTTAATTTTAATGTAGTTTTTGGTTGCATTAGGTAATAATATGCAGTGAAAGACATTTCACAAATATGTTGGGTTTGTTGTGCACTATGGAACAAAATAGAAAGGAAAAACCATGCCTAGTGCCAACTTCCTTCTCTATAATTACAATTCATACATGCCATCCTAAAATCTAACATGTGCATTTGATGAATACATGCAAGACTAAAGTCATGAAATAACAAATTGTATCAACAAAAAAAAATGTCAAATTCTTTAAATTTGCATGTCTATATATGCATTTTGAACTTTTTTTTGGATATCTATTCATTTATATATACCTCAAAAATTATATAAAACCATGCAATTTATGTAACAAATTAACACTTTGTGAGTAGAATTCAAATTAAATATAAATATTGGAATAAATAAAGATTAAATTAAATTAAAAGTTTTCATAAACTAAATCTATGTTTGTTTATTCACAATCTCTTTCTCTCTCTATATATAATTTTTACTTAAAACTTAACTCATCTTGATATTTTATTTTATTTTAAATAAAAAGAGGATTAACATATTTGACATATTTTATTTTATTTTAAATAAAATGAATATCAATATATATATATTTGTTATTAATATCTTATTATTTAATTTGAAATTTTTTATTAATATCTCATATAATATAAGAATTTAAAATTGTAATATGATTTAAAAAAATATAATAAAAATCAATAATATAATTTTTTTTATTAATATACTTATAACTTAAAATAAAACTTATTTCATATAACTAATAACTTTGATTATAACTATATAATATCGTATCATTGTTAGAAAACTAAAAATAACAAAATATTCTTATGTTTTATCTCACAAAAATTTAAAAAATCTTTTGTTAATGTAAATGTTATCTACATTTATAAGCTAAATGCTTTCTACAATATTGAAGAAGGTTCCACAAATGTATGTTAATCATGTAAAGAAGATCGTGAGAAGTTTTTTTCATAACTATTGCAACCATTTTGTTTTGCAAATTTATAAAAGTGTCATATATAAAATACTCATCTAAATATTGTATTGAATTATTTGTTGCAACATTCTTTTTAAATATATAAAGTATGACGAGAACTTTTGTTTTCTTGAATCTTACTGTAACGCAGTTCTTCGAAGGAAAGAAAAATATTTTTAATTTTTAAACAGTTCGTGTAATGACAAAACTTTTCTTCGTCCGAATATAACATTTTTGTCAAGACCCAATATTAGCATGATGCAGTCCAGGCCTTTAAACGATGAATGGTCAAAACTCCCCAGAATACATAATTTTTAGTGTTAAATGACAGAATTCAATGGATAAGTTTTAATCTTAAAAGTCCAACATAAGTAGAAAACAAAATTCAGTGGATATGTTCTCATTAAAAAAACACACGGATGATACAATTAAAACTAAAAGAGAAATATCGAACATTGTTGCCAAAACATTTTGGAGAGCTTCATAAGTATTAAAAAGTTAAATAATATTTATTTATACAAAGTAGTATAAGATTGCAACTTCAAACTATTATTATTGTAGAGATATTTATCGATATTATAATTATGATTTCAGATATTTTATTAAAATTATAATTTATGTGCAATTAGATTTAGATTAGATTAATGGTCAAAATAACACTTCTAAGGTATATGATCACCATTTAACAATTGTTTTAATTTAGTACAAATGAGCAAACAAGTAGATACCGAGAACATGATTATACAGACACCCAAATCCTCTCACACTTCACACTTCCTCTGAATCAAGCAAATTCAGAAATCTTTAAATAGTAATTTTCATGGTTTAAAATTCAATATGAACCATTTGGGCCGCTTCAAATTGTTTAACAAGAGCTGAAAATAAGGAAATTGCATAATTACATTATATTTATATTTGGTATTAAACCTGCTGAATTGAAAGCAGAAACATAGATGATAAAATGGAAAAGGATTTTAAGTTAGCATTATCGGAAGGTGTAGGATGCAAACCCTGTGAAAGTATACCATCCATCACTGGTCTCATGAGCCATACTTGCATGAAGGTCATTTCGGCCTAGAAACCCCCTAAAAAAATTCATTACACATATCTTGAGATGAGATGTAAAAAAAAAAGGTCATTTCGGCTTGGAAACTCCCGTAAAAAAAATTCATTGCACATATCTTGAGATGAGATGTAAAAAAAATTTTATTACACATATCTTGAGATGAGAGACACATGCAGAAACGATATGCAAATAACAACAAAGAATGCATATGCTGAGGTTATTAATAAATGGACATTTTATATACTTTATTAAGAACTTTTTCATATACCTGTTGTAGCAAATCGAAAATGTGCGATAAGCATAGGATACCTGACAACTACCTGGCAATGCTGAGTATGGGAATATGTAGTAAAAGTTTAGATACAATGCTCCCCAAAGATCTTATGAATTGTTGCTAAATGCTCAGAGCCGTGGTATGGAGAGAACACCGCGTCCTTTCACGCATTTCCTTCTAACAAAATTGCAAGCCTCGAAAGGCGCTCCTCCACTTCACATTTTGCAGGATTCGAATTGTGGACAGGGAGGATTCGAAGAAATCCTTGATGGGGAGTTTTCAGAGAGATCATTGATGTCAGGGGCCGCTTTTTCTGCCATGGTGGAGAAGGGGAGGAATATTGGGCTTGAGGAACCATCGCTGCAGGTAGCCGAGCCAATGCATGGATGTTACCTTGTGGAGTGCGGGCATTTGAAATTCAAAATTCAAATTGGATTCTTGAAACAGTGTTCAAACAGTGAAGCGACAAGATATATGTTATGCATATATGCATGGACAGGGTATTGGGGTCTTGGTGTATGGCCATTGGCATTCATGATGATATCATATGGCTCACCGAAAATATGGGCATGGGCATTCAAACACGGTAGTTGGAAAGCTCTTGCAGATGATAGGATAGTAATGGTTTGTTATAGCCCCGCAGCATTAATCACTCTGTTGCGGGGTGCTTATTGCTTGCCCTTTGAAACAGATATTGTGCCTAAGGAGTTGTTCATATTGCAACTTTGTAAGATGCACTTAAAGAGATTGGTCAATTTCGTATTGCTTGCCCTCTGAAACAGATATTGTGCCTAAGGAGTTGTTCGTATTGCAACTTTGTAAGATGCACTTAAAGAGATTGGTAAATTTCTTTGTCGAGTGAAAAGGGACACTCCGTATGAATCATAACTCCTTTGCACACTCCGTTTGTGCACGTGGGCGATGTAGCGAGAAGCTTCATTGTGAGTATAATGAATCTTGTTTGGTGCATTAAAATTGACAGAATCATATTACTAGTAACAACCATATTAATAAGATTAATATGTTTCGAAGACATTAACAGATATATATTTGAATTATTAATAGTTATCTAATAGTTAATCTAATATAACTACGATTAGAATTGAAGTTAAGCTAATAGTTTTATCTAATAATCAATTTAAAAGTTAATATATCAGCGATTTCAAGTTAAAGTCCCGATTGAAGTTGAAGTTAAGCTAAAGTTGTATCATCATTGGAGTTAATCTAATAGTTGCGTATCATCATTGGAGTTAATCTAATAGTTGTATCTAATAATTGAATAGTTGTACATCATCATGATGGAAGTTTTAATTTTGAAGTTCTTCAGTTGAAGTTTAATTTTTCCAACTATCACAAACTAACTTATCACATGTTAACTAATCTCTTTTTTTTTTCCAACCATCACAAACTAACTTATCACATGTTAACTAATCTATTTTATTTTTTATTTTTTTGAAATTGTTAATTATGAATTTTGAACGACGCCGATAAAATCAATATGGATAGTACACTTGTCTCATTCTCTCCTCCATGGATGAAAAGTCATAGATGGTAGTGCACCCCAAAATTCTAAGATATAAGCGCATATCAATGTAATTAACTTGACGCCCAACTGCAAGATGGAGGAGTTTATTAGGAGTTCAAACTATTTTATTAGGAATTCGATTGTTACACAAGTGCACATTAGCTAGACTCCTAGATGCCAAATGTACTTAGACTAAGCCTTAAGCGATTAAAGTTGAAGTTAAGCTAATAGTTATCCAATATAACAATGGTTGGAGTTGAAGTTAAGCTAATAGTTGTAAAATCATTGGAGTTAAGCTAATAGTTTTTTTTTCCAGAGTAAATGTCCATGGGAAACCCAGCAATACTTCCCCACATTAGTGGATGGTAGAGGTGGTAAACCGCCGGCCTTCCTCACAGAAGGCCTAACCCCAAAGGACTCAAGGCTCGAACTCGTGACCTCCCCCTGTACTGAGAGAGTGTGCGCACGTCTTACCAATTGAGCTAACCCTTGGGGCTAAGCTAATAGTTGTATCATCAATGGATTTAAGCTCAAAATTGTATTTATTAATTGAATAGTTGCATTTAATACTCGAATAGTTGAAGTTGAAGTTTAGTTTTTCCAACTAATAACTAATTTAAAAGTTAATATATCGTGGGTTCAAGTAAAAGTCATGATTGCACTTGACATTAAGCTAATAGTTGTATCTTCAATGAAGTTAAGCTCATAACTGTATCTAATAATAGAATAGTCGAAGTTGAATTTTTATTTTTCAACTATTAATAATTGTACTTATCAAATGTTAACTAAGTTATTTTTTATTTTTTTGAAATTAACTTGTCTCATTATTGTTTGTACATGAAAAAACATAGATAATAGTGGACCCCAAAATTCTAAGATATACAAACCTATCCACTTAAAATTGACTCGATGAAAGATCAAGACCCAAGAAAAATATCTAATATGTAATTTCTATTTTTTTAATAATTTTTAAAATTTTCACCATTAGAGTTAAAACCAAATAAAATTTGTCATTTCACAATTTTAATTCAAGTGAAAAATAAAAATAAAAATTAAAAAAATTTCAATATTATTTTATATTTTTAAGAAAATTAAATTTAATAAAGAATTTTGTATACAGCTCTATAAATATAGTTTTTTTTGTATACAGCTCTATAAAATAAAGATACGAAAAGAAAATTGCAAAGTACAAATTAATTAATAAGTCAACTAATATTCACCGCAAACTTCAAAGCATATGCAGGTATAATAAAAATGATGTTCGAGAAAAAGATGTTTGATGTGGCCTTCGGTGTTCTCGGTTGTACTGTGGTGTGCGAAGCATTGAAGCTTTAGCTGAGCTCATTTGAGAGTAGCAGACAATGATGTTCGAGAAAGGGACGTTTGATGTGCCGTTGGGTTTCTCGGCTCTACTGTGGACTCGTAGAGTACGAAGTATTGAAGCTGAGCTCATTTGAGAGAAGCAGACAATGATGTTCGAGAAAAGGATGTTTGATGTGGCGTTGGGTTTCTCGGCTGTTCTGTTCATTTGTTGCACATGAAAAAGAAGAATGAGAGTTCATGGATACGGGGGCAGAGGTACGATTCACAAAAAAAAATACTAATTTGATGCAGCTAGAAGATATTCAAACTATTCCCATAGCTGTAACTGAGAAGTTGGCCATTGTTGCCGGGAAGTATAGTTCGAAGGTAGTCACAGGTTTAATTAAATTGATTAGTTAAAATGGGGGGTGAGGATTGCAACTGGAGAGGAAGATCAGGCTCGTGCGCAGGTTCAGACTCAGAGGGCCTTCCAAATTAACATCAATTATGGATTTTCTACTCCCCCCACTATTTTAATTTCGCGCAGGGTGAGACGTCGGAGGAGGTCTGTAAGGCCAAATGCTGGTTAAAAACAGCTTGCACCTATGCGGCATCATATAAGAATATATTTAAATTGTTTGTTTTATTTTTGCTTTGTAGAAAAAAACGGTTTTCTTGTCCTTTTTTCGTATAGGGCATGAATTACCTGAAACAACAATGGATTGCCATGGTAGGCTTACCACCTAAAATTATCTATGCTTTGGAATGTAGGATTCATGAAAGGGGTTTGTGTTGAACTTGATGGGTAGCTTTTGGAGAGAGTCATAACATCAATTTCCATGAAAATGTAATGTCATGTCTTGTGCACGCTTAAGGCATTCGGACGCACACAACCAGTTTTAGTTGGGAATAAGACGATTTGTTATTTGCTCTGCCGCATTTTCTACAATGGCACCAGTTCCATTATCACAGTAGAATCCACCTACTAACCTTATTGAATGATGTCTGTGCATTCATTCCTTTATAAACGACCACAATGCCTGCCTACCTGCCTGACGGATGGCATAGTGGACGCCGTACCACTCGGTCATAGAGGTCCGTTAATCATGGTATTAAATTCAGGGTTTCCTCAGCCCTAATGTGAGGCTTTACTATAAGGATCTAGTTCTCTGTGAAGCCAGATCAATCATTTGTCGCCAAGATTTGTTAGATCTGGGAAATGAGCGCTAAATGAGAACATAGGTCTCAAATTTCAATTCATGCAGAACTTACCAAGTTACCATTCTCTCACTTTCTGGAAAGTACCATCAATTACATCTTCGAGGGTACAAAAATGAATGATTGACGCCAAGAAATGTGATAAATGACATGATTACTTTTGTTTTTCTGATTGAAGCCAACGAATGTAATCTATGACATGCTTATTTTGTCTCTTTCCAATTGAAGCCAAGAATTGGGATCGACGACATGATTAATTTGTCTTTTTCCAATGCAGCTTTTGTGTCGAAGATAAAAACCAAGACGATCTTTTGCTTCGTTTGCCTTTGAAACACCGTGTAGCTTCCAAGATGCTGAACAGGCTCCACAAGTGTGACCTCTCTCAGATTCTCCACCTGTTTCTATCTGTGAAATATTTTATTTGCCATTTATTTGTTCAAAGCTTTTTACTTCATATTTTGTGCAGCATGTTGCGAGGCTATCACCTAAACATTCCAAGGAGAATGGATGCACAATTGCCAGGTTCACAACTTTCTAAGAATTACTAGTTATCATCACACATTTTTATACATCTAGTTATGCAAAATAAAAATCCTTTTATTAATATTATTATGAAGGGAAGATTCCCTAGTTTTGTTTAATGTAAATCCAGCCCGCTAGAGCAGATGAGTCAGATGAGTCAGTTGAATTAATGTAAAAACTTTTTACTTTGGTATCTAATTGCATTTTTTCTTTCTTAATACCTCTGTTCAGCTCCACTACCAAATATTGTTCTACGGACACGAGCACAGTGAATTGTAATGAACCCAAGGTTAGTGTTGACAAAGACATTAATCAAGGTACGCCTGGAGCATGGTTCTCTGTAGTTTTCAACTAAAAAGAAGTGTTGATTATTTCTAAGAACACAATCTGTTAATGTTTTCTATGTTTTTTATATCTATTGGTTTAAACTCCAAAAGAGAGTAGGTGCTCTTCTAGAGCACTCTAAATAAAAATATATTTCTGTCCGATTGATCCACTTCAGATATTGATAAGCCACTTCGGCAGTGGTAACTATGTCAAAATCAGTGAAGTGCCTATCTTGCAATTCAACGGTAATTGTTACTTGGAGTAAAGTTATGGTCTCACGTGTTTATTAGATCCAACTATTTGAGATATTTTTTCTTTAACCATGGGAACAGTAACTTTCCAGACTCCAGAGTATATCCAACAGCCTGCAAGCCAGATATACCAGTAACTTGTGACTTAGCAAGGGCCGCCAACTATTTGAGATATTAATAACTTGAGGTCTTTATCACAAGGTGGCATTTAAGTATTATAATCTAATAGAGGTCAAAATATCATGCTTCAATTTTTATTTCTGATTGGTGAAATATGCTTTCTGTGAATATATTTAATCTCAATTAAATAATATTTAACTTTTGATATCTATTAAATCGTTATGTATCCCATTTATTTTATAATAATTTTGGCCTACCGATTGGAACATGATTTAGAGCGTGAATCAGTAGATTCATTAATTGGAGATGAACTTCTAACCATGATTCCAACTACGCCTTGTCTCCATAATAATTATCCTCAATACGTTAGGATGGTGCTTATCATTGAAGTGAACATAGGGTTGGAGATGGTTGACTTCTGTTCAACTGAAGGTTGTCCTCTATTTTTTTTCTCCAATTAGCTTGTATCTCGACATGGTCAATATTGGCACCCAAGGAACATGATTGAGAATATAATCCTTTGTAGTCCTTGTTGCCTCCCTGATCTGCACTCAAAGATATTCAAGTCATTAAACAAAGTGCAACCTAGAGGTACTTAGGAAAGTTGTTCACTGTCACCACAAAAACTCTTCCTCTCACTTTAGGACAGTTCTTTTCTGGCACAAGGGGGAAGCCCTAGAAAAAAAGTTTATGATATTCTTTAGAAATAGATGGTGGACTACAAAGACCAGTGTCTCTCCAATTGGGAAATGAATTCAAATCAAAGAGCAAGAGGGTTTAATATTATGGAGAACGTGTAATTAAGTTATTCATCGATGTGCCATAATTAGTTCAAAACAGATTTTCAGATTATGCAAGAATAAGAGAGAGCCCTTATACAAGTTGCATTGTTACAACCTTTAAATTAAGCCCGGTAGAAGCATGGATAAAGAAAGCTTGTGAAAGCAATCCTTCTCCGTTGCATGAATTTCAAGACTTCCAGGTTTCCTGCATCCATCCAGCATTCATTTCCCATCCGGATGCAAATCTTGGTACAATCTCAGCTTTTCATCGATGAGATATTATCATGGATTGTCTCCAAATACAAAGGTAAAGGGTCAGGTATGAATGGCTTACTCATCTGGCTACATTGGTGGTTTGATTTCACTTAGCCCATTTTGGTTATCAAGTTTAGCCTAGGTAGGTTTAGTTTCATTTGAGTTTAGGCATATTCTATTACCCTTGCATTCCATTTGTTGTTCCCCATGTTTAGTTACTTGCATTTCATTGAGCAAGGCATGATGAAAGTGTCTGCCTCATGATGCTGTTGATCTCCTTAGAGATTTGATGCGGGTCTACAGGTACCAAAAGATTCACAGGTTCTCGAGCACTCCCGAGAAGAGCACTTGTCCCACAGTTGGAGCCAGTGTTACGTTGCGCCTGTACCAACGCACCTTTAGTTGATTCCAGAGAGGGGGTCGTTTTTTTCTTCAGGGCCAGGACATGGATGTTGTCAACACTTCTGAAGGATGGCTATGGTCGGACCCTTTGGTCCTTCCTTTAGGAGTACTATGGCTTAATGGCACTGCTGACTACCCTTTGTTGGGGTTCTTTAACCCTGGGGTTGGTGTCTAGGGTTCCTAGGGGTAGGTCACTGGTTCACATGACCCCCTACTTTATTTATTACTCCGGTGACAGTATTTCAGCTTTGAGGCTTTTTCCTTCCTTCTTGGTCACCTCAGCCATCCATCCTGGCCCCCCTTTCAGCACAACGCCCCTCTCTTTTTGCCTTCTTCAGTTGATGACGTCATCTCCTCCACCAGGCCGTACTGTCATTTGGGGGGGGTTGTTGAGGGATTATCAACACTTTCGGGGTTAGATGGGGCTAGACACCCTCCTCCTTGCACACTCCAACCTTTCGTTCGGAGCGATTTGCTTATTTTTAGCCATTTTAGTCATTTTTGGATAAACTCTGGGGAAAATGCTAGAAGTTACCCACATACTGGATTATTTTATATTATTTTTGTTATAATTTTTAAGTTGACATTTTATAATTTCAAATTGACATTTTAAAGGCATGTTGACCTAGCTATTTTTGTAAAGTGCGTGTGAGAAGGCTATAAATAAGCCTCTACTTACTTCATTTGAACATAACACAAGTGGGACTAAACATTATGTTACTTTTTCACCCTTACTAGGGCTCTTGGAGTGATGCGCACCTCTTGAGGAAGTCTATCTTTTTTGTTTTGAAGGCAATTTCTGAAGTGTTCTTGGTTCATGCTCTTGCTAAGGTGATGCTAGAATTGTATGCTTAACACATGCATAAGGAGTTATCTATGGTTTTGTTTTTTTTATCTCTCTTTGTTAAAAGTTGATGAATGATGCTTTTTGTGGATTGAATGGTAGCCCTAATGCTGCTTTTTGTCTTAATTAGGTCACTTGGCAGCCTTTTGTCGCCTTGGTTTGTTGAAGAACGTCCTCTAGAAGGAGTTCTTTTTAAGCTTGGGCTTTGGATCTTTGGTTTTTTTCCCTAGCTAGTCTTCCATTAACCAACCTTTTGTGGTTGTTAGGGAGGGTCCTAGTTGGCCAAAACCTTGAAGAGACATCTCAAGAGGAAGGCTGGTGACCTTACTTGATGCCCTAGGATTAGGGTAAGACCTTAAAACCCTCTTGGCTTTGTCCTTGTCCATTTTTCCTTCAAATCTCTTGCATTTGCATGTGTAATTATTGCATTTTGAATGGTAGATTATGTTAAATTTCTGTCTGCAATTTGATGTTTGAAACCCTAAAAATAAAAAATATATATATATTTTTTGCACTTTTGGGCCTCCCTAAAATTCCTCCCTCCTTCCCTACAAATTCGCCCTAAGTTGCTGC
>LPNX010309803.1:17785-30865 GCA_001517045.1 Pseudotsuga menziesii | reverse complement strand
CCTTAGCAACACTTTAACTCAAATTAGATACACAAAATTCAATGACACATTACAAAATTAACTCTAGGAGTTTTAATATGGAATGGATGAAATTAAAAAATTACCAATTACTGCCAACAAGATTAACCTTAGCAACACTTTAACTCAAATTAGATACACAAAATTCAATGACACATTGCGAGATTAACTTATGCAAAAAGAACAGAATAGACTAGTGCCGAAATGAAAAGAGTGCTTGCAAATGTGGGTTGCTAGTGTAGTCTCAGTGAAAGTATTGCAATGTCTCGGTTGGTAAATTTTAAATTATTAAATGATTGATTAAGGAATGGGTAAATTGTGGGTTTGGCCCAACAAGTCAAGTCCCTTCGAATTGAGTGCTAAAGCGGCAATACCAAGTGTCCAACGGGGCGAGGATAAACCTGCTTAGAGTAGCCCCTTGATTCTGTAGTGATTACCCTTTGCAACCTCCCGAGTTATCGAGAAAATTACTTGTGTGGATTTTCCTATTAGATCTAGTAACTCGTATCCCTTTCTGATACATCCAACTGATCAGACAAGCTGCAGCGGTGTAGAGCATACGGGGAAGGAGTCTTGGTTTATTTTTAAAGTTTTAGAACAAGTTTTCTGATTTAGAAAAAAGATAAAACCCAGGAGTCTCTTTCCAGATTCAGTACTCGGGCAAGCCCTTATCCACGAACCTGTACTTGGGAAAGCGAGGGGGTTTGTTTTAACTTAGCAGTGCATAACAAAATTGTTTTTGTTTTTTAATTACTACACTGCTCAAATATTTTCCCTTACGGTACTTCGGTATAGCGCAGTGGGTAAGTATTCAGGTTACTTTTGCAAAACTCAAACAAAGCATGAAATGATAAAGAAAAACAACTACGCTAACAGCATATAAGAAAACAAAAAAACGACATCGACACAAATCCCCCAAGGAGGATGGGGACCGGGCTCTACCAAGCCTACTCAAACTTGCTTTTATTAATCGGTTACAATGCTTGAGTAGATATTCTCTTTGGTCCTTGTTATCTGGAATCCAAAGGCTTACAGCATGCAAAGAAAAAAAAGCCCAGCTAAGGGGAAAGCCTCCTGGGAGCTCTGGATGTTCGAAAAAGCTATTTTTGGGCAGAGTTTCCTTCTCTTTTTTGATGGGCCTGCTAAAAACCAGCAAGCATATGTAAGTGAAGGATACCCAAAAACACTTTGGAAGTGTCTTTGGAAAAAACAGCCCAGCCAAGGGGAAAGCCTCCTGGGAGCCTCCGGATGTTCGAAAAAGCTATTTTCGGGCAGAGTTTCCTTCTCTTTTTTGATGGGCCTGCTAAAAACCAGCAAGCATATGTAAGTGAAAGATGCCCAAAAACACTTTGGAAGTGTCTTTGGACAACATGCAAAAAATTACAAAAAAAATCTAAGTAACAACTGATTACAAAAAAGAAAGAAACAACTAAGTGAGGCAAGCTAGAAAGCTTGCCTTCTTAGGATCTTTGCTTGCTTCTTGAGAAAAATGGCAAGCAAATCTCAAGCACAAAAAATGCTAGATCAAACTTTAAAATGCACAAAAAACTCTTTCAACAAGCTTGTTTAATTTTTCAAAATTTTTAAACTTGCGGAAAAAGGGAAAAGTAACTAGATCTAGAATTTTAAATGTACCTTTGAAGCAGACTAGAAATAGAAACTTTTAGACATTAGATCTACCTTTGATATGACTTTAGATGCTAGATCTAATATGGAAACGTTTGAAACCGAAAGAGAATTTTAAGAAATTTGTGGATCAAAAGTTAAAGAACCCAGAGTAGAGCAAGAAATAAAGGATAGAAAACGCCTCCTTGGTGAGATTAGAGGGACAAAGCTTATTTTCCAATTTTACTGAAGGAAAGGTAGAGCACATTCGCTCATCAATACTCCAGCTTTAGCTTCCTGCAAAAGATTATTAACACTAGCAATGGGGATTAAAAAATACCTGTGTAAACCAAAAGAGACTACAACAACAATGTAGATCCAAGTATGAAATCATACATATATCAAATAGTCTTCTTCGACTTGCAATAAAAGAGTAAGCTAACAAGAATTACCTTTTATCTCTACAAAAATACCATTTCCTTCCGAAAGCAAGTTAATCCCAAACATATGCAAGCATGAAAAATACAGGTTTCCTCACTAATGTAGAGTAAACTCTATCCAAACATCCATAGATCCCACATAGAAACTGCCTCCAAAGCCTTTTATTCACAATACTCAAGAAAACTATTACAATCTTACAAGCAGAGGTTCCACCCTTTGATTCTGAACAAAGGAGAAGAGACCAACTTATATAGAAAATGCCAAACCAAGGGGAGGATCCAAAATGAGAGATGGAGTCTGCGTGAACAAGGAACAACTTGCAGTCTTTGATGGCGTTCACGAAATTAAGGGAAGCGATCTGAGTTGTTTGGTAAGATCACTGTGAAGGAGGTGCCACATCTCTCCAATATTCGCCACCACTCCACAAGCTCTTGAATCAAAACGTTGAGCCCATCTGCGAGCTGCCACATCTCACGTAAACCCCACCAACTTCAACCAATGTGTGATAAAGGAGATAAATCAAAGTTTAAATGCTACCGTGGATAACAAAGGGGGTCCACTCTTGATTAGCGCAACCCACATCACCATATTCACGACCCGTGAAGCTCACATCACCACTTCATTTACGCTATAACCAAATCAGAACAAAGTATGGTGGATTATAAAATAAACAATGGTTCTAATGTGATGTGAATGGGGGTCCACATCTTTAGTGCTAGCAGATGCCTTCCAAACGATGCTAGTGTGAGCTCCTCCTTATATTGATGTCACTCTTCATTTTGACTTATTACCTTACCTTAAAACCAAACCTTGGTTTTATATGAGCTGATGTATAAATCGCTAGTCGCATGGGATGCCTTTCATGTCACGTTAACATTTAAAATAATTGAATTTTGACTTATTCAATTTTTGACCATAGTGCCAATCTGTCCAGATTTAGCATTAAAATGCCATTTTAATGCATTTTTAGCCCAATAATGCCTCACGGGGTGCTCCGGCTGCCCGACTAATGTAGAAAGTGGTCCCAAGGGTAAAGTGGACGCTCCGGGTGTGAAAACAAGTGTCCCCACGTCAGAAACGGACTCCGTATCTGACTTTTATTACAATCTGAAGGTTTTTAATTAAACCATTAAAAAATGGCTTAAATTTTTTTTGCGGAAATTGACGAAACTCTACGAGGACCTAGTACATGTCCATACGGGTCAATTCGAATGCCTAGCATGGTGAAAAACACCGACACGAAGGCTCTAATAACCTCCCTAGGCCGAAACACCAAGATGACTACCCCAGCTTTGGAGGTGTGAGTGAAAAACTTAGAAATTATTAGTCGTTTGTTCAACAACCAATAATAACCAAGGGAAAAAACACCTTGGGCTAGCCGGCTTGATGCTTAAGTCTGGGAAGCCGAGCCTTTTATAAAAAATTAAATGCTAGGACATTTTTTACTATTTACCCAAGGGGGTATGAACATGTGTTACAAAAAATAAAAGGGCCCTGAAGGCCAGAAAGGACTTCTGAACTCTGAATATGAACAAGTATCTTGTTTATTACTGGCGGCTCACTGAAAGTCCAACTAGGTGCAGCCTAGTCGGTAACATCTGGCTCCAACTGTGGGATGTGTGATTGATTTGAACTTCGTGGAAATCGATCATACGAGAAACCTAGAATCTTTGGTTCCTGCATAAAAACTAGGATAAGTCAGTCACATATATATAGATAACCAAATGAAACAAAATAAGCAGTAGTATATGATACAAAAATGATTTTTTTTTTTTACTACAACTAATATACAGAAAATAATGTACAAAGTAATATACAGAAAATGAACTAAGCTAATAAATAAAATGCGAAGAGAGGTTTAGAGAGTGATGATACAAAGATGCCCCCATGGGCATCCGATATTTTCACTGAAAAATAGTTTCAGAATCTGTCCGTTGACAGGCAGACTCTGCTTTTCCCCATCCATGTCACTGAGATAAAAAGAGTTGTCACCCGCCACATCATGAATAATGTAAGGGCCCATCCATATACTGTTAAATTTTCCGTGCTTTCTCGGCTTTTCTCTCCGTTTGTCCCAAAGTAACACTGTCTCCTTTCTGAAAAACCCTTGGTTTGGATGATTTGTCAAAATTTCTCTTAACCTTATCTTGATTTTTAATACTCTGATTAACGGCCCTTCTTCTGACCTCATCCAACTCTATCAGCTCATTTATTCTACTCTGAAGGTCATCCTGATCTGAACTTGAATCTTGCAGAGTCTGATACACTGGTAACTGAAGATGAATAGGCAAAGTCACATTCACGCCATAAACCAACTCGAAAGGAGATTTTCCCGTTGCACTTTTCTTAGTAATTCTATCCTCCCAAAGTGCAAACTTGATTTTACTATCCCATGCCTTCTTGTTGTCACCAACAATCTTTTTTACGATGGTCATCAAGTTTTTATTGCTTGACTCAGCCAGACCATTTCCCTGGGGATAGTAATTTGAGGAATGGGATAGGATGATGCCATATTTAAAGCAAAATGAAGACATTGCTATTGAACTGAAAGCTTTGGCATTATCTGTGGTTATCTTAGCAGGAACCCCAATTCTAGAGATGATTTTGTCTTCCAGGAAGTCCATAACCACTTTTTCAGTTGCTGCTTTAGTAGGTATGGCCTCTACCCACTTGGTAAAATAATCTGTCGCTGTTAAAATCCAAGTATAACCATTACTTGAATTGTCTTTAAATTTCCCAATGAAATCAAGACCCCATTGTTGAAAAGGGGCCTGGATTACTACTGGCTTTAGGGGTAATGCAGCAAGCTTCTGTTTTCCTATGAACAGTTGACATTTCTGGCAATTCCTAACAGACTTGTGCACATCAGTAAATAAAGTGGGCCAATAGTATCCGGCTCTAAGGATCTTGTGAGCTGTGGTTTTGGCTGCAAAGTGGCCACCACAAAATCTTGAATGAAACTCCTCTAGGAGTCTTCGAGATTCTTTTTCATCCACACACCTAAGTATGAGACCATTTAGGTTTTTCCAACCCAATCCCTCTTGGGTGAGGCAGTACTTAGTGGCTTGCAATCTTAGCGATCTTCTCTTGTGGCCCATTAGATGATCGGGACATGTTAAGTTGAGGAGGTAGAATATAATGTCTGCATACCACTGTTGTTGTTGAAGATGTTGAATTCCAGTTGAAATGGATGATGCTGGTGAACTGTTCTGACAGACCATACTTAAGGCTTGTTCATTTCCCTCTGTCATCATCTTGGCAAGTCCCTGCCCCTTGATCAATTTAGTGGGTTTGATCTCCAAGTCATATTCCTGGATCTTTGATACCCACTTTCCTCTTATACCAAGGCAATCTTGCTGAGATAAGATATCCTTCACTGCTGAATGAGGGACATAGCCAACCACTTTGGAGTAACCTATATAAGTTCTGAAGTGTTTCAAAGATTTGACAAGGGCATAGGCTTGTTTTTCCATGGTAGTGTACTTAAGTTCAGAATTCTGCAAGGATCTACTCATGAATGCAATGGGTTGTTCTTGACCCTTTTTGTTCTTTTGCAACAAAACTCTGGCAATTGTGTCTTCTGATGCAAATGAGAAAATCTGGAAGTCTTTGGAGTAATCAGGACTTATCAAAATAGGAGACCTAGAGATGCAGTCTTTTATGGATGCAAAAGCTTTTTTTCCTTCTTTATCCCATTCAAACTTAGCATCTTTCTTTAGTAGCTTTTGCATAGGTTTCATCAATTCTGCTAAGTTTGGTATGAATCTCCTTATAAGGTTGATCTGACCATTGAAGGACTGTAGGGCTTTCTTGTTATAGGGTAAGGAAACTTTCTTTATAGCTTCTACTCTCTTTGGGTCAATTTTGACCCCATCTTTGGAAATGACGTGTCCAAGCAACTTACCCTTATCAACTCCAAGTGTTGACTTAGCTGGGTTCAATGATATGCCAAACTTTCTGTATCTCTCAAACACTTTTCTGAGATGAGATACATGGTTAGATCTTTCTTTTGAAAAAACAGTAAGGTCATCCTGGTAGATTTCTATTATTTTCCCAATTAACTCATTGAAAGCATAATCCATGGCTCTTTGGAATGTTGCACCTGCATTCAAAAGACCAAAAGGCATCCTTGAATACTCAAATGTTCCCCAAGGTGAGGTGAAGGTGGTTTTGTGTCGATCCTCCTGTTTTACTAGCACCTGGTTATATCCTGAGAAATCGTCTAGCATGGACATTATATCGGATCCAGTTACTCTTTGCAGTAATGTTTCCATATCAGGTAGAGGGTAATTGTCCTTTATGCATGAAATATTCAAGTTTCGAAAATCGATGCATATCCTCAACTGCCCATTCTTTTTTCTTACCACAACCAAGTTTGAGCACCAAGACGAATGTCTGGTAGGTGCACTGATGCCAGCTGCCAACATTTTTTGTATTTCTTTCTGGACCATGGAGGCCAACTTGGGATTTATTCTTCTAAGTTTTTGTCGAAAAGGTTTAGCTTCTGACCTTAGGGGGATAGTATGTTGGAATACGTCATCCCGATAGGCTTTTAACTCATCATATGTAAAAGCAAACACATCTCTGTACTCCTTTACTAACTCTGTTAAATCTTTTCTTTCTTTATCAGAAGTACCTTTTCCAATTTTTATATTTCTTGGTTCTTCATCAGTACTAATGTTTATTTCTATGTAATCATCCAACTTTATTGCTTCGTTCTTTTTATATCTGTCTTGTCTATCAAAAGTGTGCTCCCATTCAATAACATTCATGGGAATAGGGTTTCTTGGTTGATCCTCTTCTTCAACATGAGAACGTTGCTCATCCTGATAGTTGATCTGACAGTCGAAAAATTCATGCATATTGTTAATAAACCTTATGATCTGATCGTCATCTTGAAAAACTTGCAAATGATCAAGGTTATCGAGGATTGAAGGCCTGAAATTTATTTCAAATTTTCCATCTCTTTTTACCAATTCCTCTGTGAACTCTAATGTCGAAGTTGTAACTGCAAGTCTATCAGCCTCACTATTTTTTGCGCGGGGAACCGCTATAAGGTCTAATGCACTGAAATACCCCATGATGGCCCAAACTGTATTTCGATACTTTTTAAGCCTTTCACTTTTACATGCAAAAGTTTTCTTAACTTGGGAAATAATTAGATCTGAATCACCTTTGATACTTAACACTCTGATACCCATATCTTTAGCAATCTCAAGTCCTAATACTAGTGCTTCATACTCCGCCACATTATTGGAAGCATCAAATTCAAGTCTGTAAGCAAAATTGAATTTCTTGTTTGAAGGTGAAGTTAAGACTATACCCGCTCCTTTTCTAGTTTTGGAAAAGGCTCCATCAAAACTTATTCTCCATAGCTCATCATACTCCTCATCATTAGCCTTTTCTCTGATGGGTATAAGATAATTGGCATAGATAGCATGGTTTCCCAGGTTATCTGTCTCACAAATATACTCATTAACTGGCTCATCAGGATCTTCTACATGATACTTTCTTTCCTTTTCTCTATATAACTTGACATGTGCATCTTCAGAAGTAGGAATCATGGTGTAAGTCCAGTCCATTTGAATAGATCCTCCCAAAGATGCAGCCCATTTTCTCGACAACAACATTCCCCATCTATCAGGAATATCTATGACTACTATGTCCATGGTTACACCTATGTCAAGGTATGCTGCTAGTTTGACTGGAAAATTTAGAATTATACCCATGACATCAATTTCTCTTGAATCCATGGCGCATACATTCTGGTAAGGCCTTGAGATCGTTAAGTCCATTTGTTCCATGACTTTTCTAGTCATGATGTTTGATGACGCACCTGAATCAAGCATGCAATTGTGCAACAATTTGTTCTTTGCAATCAAAGAAATGTAGAAGGCAGGATGATCTTCTTTATTAGGATCCCTACTATGCAAGATAATGGGGACATCTTCATTGAAGTTACTCAGCTTCTTGGAAAAAATTTCTTTAGGTTTATCCTTCTCATTTTCTTTTGAGTTGACCAGTTTCTCTTTAGGCTTCTCAATAGTTGTTTCCTCAAAATTTTCAACTATATTTTCCTTAGGTTCTGCTAAGGTTTTCATAAAAATATCTCTTTGACTTGGAATTTTGAGGATCTCAATTACAGGGACAGAAATCTTAGCACTTGACAACCAATTACCCAAATCAATGTTTAGATCTAGAGGGGGAGGAGTTTTTACCTTTGGCATACGCTGACTTGACTTGGTTGGGATCATGTTTTTCTTCTTTTGATAAACCACCCCTTTGTACCTCTCCATAATCTGTTCAGGTGAAGGCTTTTCGCCAAAAATCTTAGTAGCATTATCCTTTTCCTGACTGTAGTCCTTGGCTTGCTTCCATTTTTCTTTTGAAATATGATGAACTTGCCCTACATTGTTTATATAGTCATGACCTCTAGAATGTCCTACAAAGTAATTCATTTCCATTTGTTCATGTTCCATAATGTAGCAGAATTTTGGACAAGTAGATTCTTCATGAAGTTCATCACAAGGCCGACAATAGGGAGGAACCTCATCACTCACCATGTTGTTTGTTTCAAGTTGATTTGGAGGTCTCTGCTCATAAGGAGGATACTTCTTTTTCCACTCCTGGTTTTGTCTAGGCTGGAAATTTTTATGATTTTGAGAAACCTGTGCTTTTTCCATGTTGTTTATCCTATTTTGCATAGCATTCATCTGGGAAGTACAATTTATCATCATTTGTTTCATCATGTCAGCTACTTCTTTCATTGATTCCTGGCCTTCATCTTTTCCTTCAGGATCTACTGTTTTTCCTCTGGTATCCTGAGTTTTGGAAGATGAAGTGGTGCCTCTAACAAATCCTGGAATGTTAGACTTTCCTGCAGATTGCATGTTTCTGTCAATCTTCTCAGCTATTTCCATGGCTTTCTTCAGGTTGTCAGGTTCTTTGTCTCTAAGTTGGTACCTCATTTCTCCCTCGAATGCTTCTGTGTAATATATGAGAATTGAGGTATCTGATGGTTTAATATCAGCCGAGCATCTGCCCACCATATCTCTGAACTTTTTATTGAACTCTTCTATGGTTTCGTTTTCCTTCTTTTTAGTGTTTGTTAAGGCAGCCAAAAGGTGCCTTTTCTCTTTTTTATCCCCCCATCTTTTATTGAAAGAAGTTTCAAATTCCTTGAAGGTCTTGATACCATCGTCATCCAGGGAGGTGAACCATTCAAAGGCATCAACTTCAAGAGATAAGGCAAACAACCTCATCTTTACATCTTCATGGTTGATGTTGTGACACCATTTATTGTAGCACTGCGAAAAAGCCAACAAATGAGACTTAGCAGTTATAGCATCGTTTCCATAAAAAGATGGAACCTTCTCAATGGTTTTATCTAGGATGTTATGAGGTTGCCCAATTACGGCAGAGTAATCCAGAGGTTTAAATAAAGTACCCATGGTACTATGTGAATTATTTGATTGAGAAGTATCAACAAATAAAAGGTGAATATCTAAGATTGACTCAAATGAAAGATCGTCAAGGATCTTACGAGAAGCTAGCTTGCTTTTCCTCCTGTTGACCACCAAAACCAACTAGGTGGACAACGATGTACCATGCACATGTTGGATGTGCCTTGAAAATAAGAATGAAGTACTTAATGATTATATCAAGCGAGGCAGCTCTTCTTCTCTTCTTCTCTCTATGAAATTTCAGCCCCCTGCGGGGAAATTTTGTAAGGATATGTCAGCATGAACGTCTAGTTTTTTGTAACTTGATCACCTAATACTTAGTCATTAGGGAAGTCCTTTCATCGAGTGTTTTTTCACTTGGATAATTAAAATTTCTTTTTAGAGATTTTAATTATTTGAGTTTTTCACTCAAAATTACCTCCGAAGTGGTGAAAGGTGTTCTAGTGATCGAGTACATGGGGTGATTGGGGCCCAAGAATGTTTTATATTACCATGCTAGACATTATCCAGAGTCTTGCGGAATTTCATTAAGTTTTGCATAGGTTTTTTTAATTTTTGTTCATTAAAAATTGTCACTCAAGACAATTTGTCGCAATGTAAAAGAGGGTTACTTGGTCCCTTTTAATGTTGTATAGGGGTATGGGTACTCAAGACAAATGGCATGAGCACCTCTACACCCTTCGGCCAAGTTTGAAGTCATTCGGACAAGTATTAGTATGGTTTTCGTCACCTTTGCCAAGGTCAGTCATGGAAATCAGGAAATTGGGCATTTAATTAGAGAGCCAAATTTTGGAAAAGTGATTATAGTCACTTGGGGTGGCTAAGTAAAGGTTCTAATGTTTATATTATGTTCCTAAGACAAATTTAAGTCCCAAAAGGGGACCCCAAAGCAAGCATATAACAAGTTTTGATTTGCCGAATCTAGGGGGTGCCCCCTTCTCTCTTTGATTGGTTGGGTGAGCTAAAGTCAATGGAAAGGGCCCCACTATGGTAGTTTCTTCCCCATTTGACATAACAATATGGTTGGAAGCATTAAATTAGGGGTTTCTCTCCTCATATTTGAGATCTCAAACCTTGGTTTTGCCCTCCTTGAGCAAATTCGCTCCCCCTCTCTTGGGCTCCCTCTCTCCCTCGTGACACTTGTCTAGCATGCAAAGAGCCTCTCTTTTTCATTTTTACTATTTAAAGAGGCTTCCCCTCTTCATTTAAGTTACACAAAAACACACTCACACCCACTCTCTTGCTCATGCTCTCATTCTTTCCCTTGCTTTTGCTTGGGCCATTGTAATTTTCAGCCATATGGCTTTGTTAATCAAAATCTTTGGAGGAATCTTGTGTGCATTGTTCCCATTGATGATTTGCTTCCATGCTTAAGGAGCTACACAAGTTTGGTTTGCCAAGGAAGCATACTAATTTGCTTTGGTAAGATTTATGGTATTTGTATTCCATAAATTTTGTGAGTTTTCATTCTTGTAGTAAAGAAGTTCATATATTTTCTAGTTTGAAGTTTATGATTTCTTTGTTCATTATTGGATTCTTACCTTCTAGTAGTTGTGTAGTGAAAATCTTATAAGTTGCAGGTTATTTGGATTGAAGAGTGGGATTCCTCGGTTGGATGCCCCATTGCTTCACTTCTTGAAGAACAAAGGACCTATTTTCTCTTTCCTTACATACAAATTTCTGAATTTTAATTTTAGTTTGTTGAGTGTTTTAAATTTGATTTTAACTCTTATATACTCAACTTTTTTCAAAATTATTTATCTGGCAACTTTGTATAAATTTTGTATATATATTGCACTAACATACTAACTTCCCCAAAGTGATTTTGGGCACATTTTATCATTTTATGTTTGTTGGTTTTTAGCAGGTTAGTGAAAAAAAAAAAAACTCTACCAAATTTCAGCCATAGAAGAGTTTTAAGGCCACCCAAAGGAAGAACTTCAAGGATATCTCAAGAAAGAGAAAAAACACGGTTTTTTTCACTCCTTTTACCTCTTTCTTTACGCTGAAATTTCAGCCTTTGTAACAAGTCCAAGAGAGTCTCTTGGACTTGATTTCTTGCTTTGCATTTTCAGATTAATCAAGTCTCATTTATTTGCCATCCATTGCTAACAATAGAAATTGGGCTTGCCCACCTTTACATAAGCAATTGTTGATTGGCGCGAGTTTTAGATTAGTTAGAGTTTCATTTTGTTTTTATTTTATTATTTATTTTTTGCCCGCACCTTGTAAGTGATTTGGCTTTGCCATCCTTGCAATATCGCGTTGGCTAGCATTTTTATTTAAAGTATTTCTTTATTTCCTTTTGCTTGCACCTCACAATCGAGTAGGCTCTGCCTTCGTTGTGATATCACGCTTGGCTTGTTTTGTTTATTTTTTCTTTAAGGATCAAATTTACCACAAGCTCTGTTTTTGCCCCATATCCTCTCTCCCCACCGGTTCGATCGATCTAGGGTGATGAGAAAGGGCAAAGATTTATGTTGGCCAGTTTAATAGGCACCCAGGTAAGTATCTTCATTAGAAAGGAGAAAAAGAGGTTTGACCTGTGGAGCTAGTGGGGTAGAGGCCGTAGGGGGCTTCGTGGCACTTTGTGTCCTCCAGTTGAGCACCCAACAAGTTTCGAGTTTGACCCGTGGAGCTAGGTGGGAACCTTGTGTTCCCATGTTGAGCACTCGACATTCTCTCTCTAATCGAAGGAGATAGTTTTTTGGGGTAGACATCTAGAATAGTTCATTTCTTTGCAACAAACACCTTAATTCCCTAAGTCAAAGAGAGACATAAAATTTACTAAAACGTACAGGACCACTTGCATAACATTGTTACAATCATTTACATTTCTCTACTTTGTAATCACTTTATTTTAACTTAGTCATTTATTGGAAGTCATCATGTTCTTGTATATTTGTTAAGGTAAATGAGTCGATGCTTTAGAAAATTATTTGAAATTGATTATTGTGACTCCATAGCCCGAGTAGAGACGGCACTGGTCATTTTGATTATTTGATTGTTTCTCTCTTTCATACATTACTGGTTGATTGTTAAAGGGTTTTGCTTGACATTGAAATATTTGCATCACTGCACGCTGATTGTCATTTTTTGTAATTTACAACTCCTAGAAAACATTCTTCAAAAAAAGAACTTTGGTAAGTAGGGACTACCCCCCTTGGCCTTTAGGAGTTGTGGTCTAAACGGAGGAGTTTAGAACCGAGGTGACAGTGGGTTCTCAACTCATAAGTTGCCCTTGGGAACACACACAGCGGTTGGGAGACTTACTCGTGTCCAAGTGTGTTTTAGGTGACAACATTTTTGGCGCCGTTGCCGGGGACAAGTCTTTTGTCCTTGGTCTTGACATTAGTTATATAATTTTAGATTTAATTCTTCAATTCTTCAATTTAAGTCTTTAAGTGTTAATAAAAATTTTGAAATAACCTTTTTCTTTTTTCTTTTTTTCTTTTACCCATATTAGAAGTTTACTTGTTCTCCAAGTGGCGACTCCACTTCAAAATATATAATAAGGTATTCTACCTAAAGCCCCTTGGTTTTCTTAGCTCCC
>LPNX010309803.1:3860-17571 GCA_001517045.1 Pseudotsuga menziesii | reverse complement strand
CAATTTATGTATTGCAAGATGGTGTATGGCACACAACCATGAGGATGTGAAGATGAAACTCTTTGTTTTGTCCTTAGAGGAAGAGGCCATTGATTGGTTTATAGAACATGATGATAACAAGTTTAAAGACCTTAAGGGAATCATTGAAGCTTTTAATGATAAATGGGGAGATAAGAGGGATCACCATTCCTTGTTAACTGCCTTGCACTCTAGCCACAAGGAAGATAATGAAACAGTGGAAGGATTTAATAGAAGATTTAATGAGTTGGTTAAGAGTCTCCCTCAAGATATTAAGCCTCCTGAAAATGCCATCTTAATTTTCTACATTCAAGCTTTTGAAGGGGAAATGAGATACCAGCTAAGGGATAAAGAGCCTACAAATGTTAGGGAGGCACAAGACAAAGCTATTAGAATAGATAAGAGTATGCAAGCTTCGGGGAAATCAAATGTTCTTGGGTTTTCAAAGGGTAGTCCTCCAGAGTCAGATAAAGTCAAGAAAGTTGAAAACCAAGAACCCCAAGGTGACTCTATCAATGAGCTCGCTCGATTGATTAAGCAAATGGAAGAAGTCTATATTAATCAATTATCAGGGATGCATAATAAGATAGTTGCCATGGAAAAAGAGAAAGGTAATAATCATAAGCCAAATGATAGATGGCAAAAGGGTCTCCCTAAAGGACCCCCTTATCAAGAACAAGAAAGACCTCCAGAGCCTGTGGAAGCAAACAATTGGTTTGATGATCTAGTAATCCCTTACTGTAGGGCTTGTGATGATTCACATGAGGAAGGGACTTGTCCCATTTTCTTTCATATTATAAAGAAAAAGTGAGCAGCTAGAGAAAGAATGGAACAGGTTAATATGGTGGGCCATGAATGTGTGTTTGACAATAATAAGGATTTATTGGAATCAGTAGAAGATAGTAAGGACATGGTTTGCATGACTAAAAATATGGACAAAGTAGAAGAAACATGTGACCATGAACTTATCCCTAAACAAAGTGTATTTTCAAGTAATAATTTCAGTATGGATTTAGGGGGTTGGATCAGTAATGTAAAGGTATCAGTTCCTGTAGCAGAAAGTGTAAAGGTTCCATCCCAAAAGGATAAGCCACCCAAGGCTTTAGTGAGTTCTCCTCAAGTCAGTAAAGTGTCAGACCATTTTCAGAATTTTTTACAAGAAAAGATAGTCGAGGCATGCCAGGATGAATCAGTGTTTTTCAGAATGTGGACAATGTACATAGTGTAAAGGATCATGTTATTTTTGTTAGCTTCCCGGAAAATATAAATGATGGAATCAAAATTAAGGAAGTTAACAAAATATGGCATGAGCAGTTTTTTGATAGTGTGGATCTTGAGACTTTGGGGGATCTTGGCATGGAAGGTGAATGTTCAAATTTTCCATATGATTATTTAGAGCCTTGTGATTCAGAACCGTACACAAATATCAGTAATAAAGACTTGGAGAAAGAGTACAATGAAGATCTAGATTGGGTGCAATTATTGGAAGAACAGCCTCAGCTTTCATATTCACGTATAGAGGTTCCTTATGATTTGGCGCGGCTTGGGGCATATACAGAGAATTATCATTCGATAAGCCTTGTTGAACAGTGCGATGGAGTAGTCGATGTGCCTCATCAGACAAATGTGTATATTAGTTCTATCCAATCTTGAATAGAAGAAGCCTGTGGGAAAACCTGTCAGTTTGGGAAGCATTTTGATCACATTATCCATGCTTACGATTCCCCATCTCACCTGCACATTCTGGATCAGCATGCAGGTTTGCATTTCTTAATAAATGTGTTCTTGCTTTGGCTGGTACCCAATGCCAAGACAGATATTTTTAAAGTCGCTAAAATGCTTAGATGGTTGCATTGGATATTTGAGTTTACCTAAGATGTTATTTTGTTTTGCTTAGGATAGGAAAATAAGCTTCTTAAAGTGAGCATTTACTTTCTGCATTTATATTTTGTATTTAGGTTTCTTTTAGTTTCTAATAAAGCAACCTATGTTTCATTGGATTTTTTCATAAAACTTGCGCTATTAAGGTTTTCTTGTCAAGTTGAGATGTTTTTACAAATTATAAGAACCAGATATTCTTGGAGTTCTCGTATCCTCTCCTTGCCTGAAGGCTAGACCAAGCACACGCCCCACAGTTGGAGCCAGAATGTTGACCACCAAAACCAACTAGGTGGACAACGATGTACCATGCACATGTTGGATGTGCCTTGAAAATAAGAATGAAGTACTTAATGATTATATCAAGCGAGGTAGCTCTTCTTCTCTTCTTCTTTCTATGAAATTTCCGCCTCCTGCGGGGGATTTTGTAAGGATATGTCAACATGAACGTCTAGTTTTTTGTAACTTGATCACCTAATACTTAGTCATTAGGGAAGTCCTTTCATCAAGTGTTTTTTTACTTGGATAATTAAAATTTCTTTTTAGAGATTTTAATTATTTGAGTATTTAACTCAAAATTACCTCCAAAGTGGTGAAAGGTGTTCTAGTGATCGAGTCCATGGGGTGATTGGGGCCCAATAATGTTTTATATTACCATGCTAGACATTATCCAGAGTCTTGCGGAATTTCATTAAGTTTTGCATAGGTTTTTTTAATTTTTGGTCATTAAAAATTGTCACTTAGGACAATTTGTTGTAATGTAAAAGAGGATTACTTGGTCCCTTTTAATGTTGTATAGGGGTATGGGTACTCAAGACAAATGGCATGAGCACCTCTACACCCTTCGGCCAAGTTTGAAGTCATTTAGACAAGTATTACTATGGTTTTGGTCACCTTTGCTCAGGTCAGTCATGGAAATCAGGAAATTGGGCATTTAATTAGAGAGCCAAATTTTGGAAAAGTGACTATAGTCACTTGGGGTGGCCAAGTAAAGGTTCTAATGTTTATATTATGTTCCTAAGACAAATTTAAGACCCAAAAGGGGGCCCCAAAGCAAGCATATAACAAGTTTTGAGTTGCCGAATCTAGGGGGTGCCCCCTTCTCTCTTTGATTGGTTGGGTGAGCTAAAGTCAATGGAAAGGGCCCCACTATGGTAGTTTCTTCCCCATTTGACATAACAGTATGGTTGGAAGCATTAAATTAGAGGTTTCTCTCCCCATATTTGAGATCTCAAACCTTGGTTTTGCCCTCCTTGAGCAAATTCGGCCCCCCTCTCTTGGGCTCCCTCTCTCCCTTGTGACACTTGTCTAGCATGCAAAGAGCCTATCTCTTTCATTTTTACTATTTAAGGAGGCTTCCCCTCCTCATTTAAGTTACACAAAAATACACTCACACCCACTCTCTTGCTCATGCTCTCATTCTTTCCCTTGCTTTTGCTTGGGCCATTGTAATTTTCAGCCATATGGCTTTGTTAATCAAAATCTTTGGAGGAATCTTGTGTGCATTGTTCTCATTGATGATTTGCTTCTATGCTTAAGAAACTACACAAGTTTGGTTGGCCAAGGAAGCATACTAATTTGCTTTGGTAAGATTTATGGTATTTGTAGTCCATAAATTTTGTGAGTTTTCATTCTTGTAGTAAAGAAGTTCATATATTTTCTAGTTTGAAGTTTATGATTTCTTTGTTCATTATTGGATTCTCACCTTCTAGTAGTTGTGTAGTGAAAATCTTATAAGTTGCAGGTTATTTGGATTGAAGAGTGGGATTCCTCGGTTGGATGCCCCATTGCTTCAGTTTTTGAAGAACAAAGGACCAATTTTCTCTTTCCTTGCATACAAATTTTTGAATTTTAATTTTAGTTTGTTGAGTGTTTTAAATCTGATTTTAACTCTTATATACTCAACTTCTTTCAAAATTATTTATCTGGCAACTTTGTATAAATTTTGTATATATATTGCACTAACATACTAACTTCCCCAAAGTGATTTTGGGCACATTTTATCATTTTCTGTTTGCTGGTTTTTTGTAGGTTAGTGACAAAAAAAAAACTCTGCCAAATTTCAGCCATAGAAGAGTTTTAAGGCCACCCCAAAGGAAGAACTTCAAGGATATCTCAAGAAAGAGAAAAAACACGGTTTTTCTCACTCCTTTTACCTCTTTCTTTACGTTGAAATTTCAGCCTTTGTAACAAGTCCAAGAGAGTCTCTTGGACTTGATTTCTTGCTTTGCATTTTCAGATTAATCAAAGTCTCATTTATTTGCCATCCATTGCTAGCAATAGAAATTGGGCTTGTCCACCTTTGCATAAGCAATTGTTGATTGGCGCGGGTTTTAGATTAGTTAGAGTTTCATTTTGTTTTTATTTTGTTGTTTATTTTTTGCCCGCACCTTGTAAGTGATTTGGCTTTGCCATCCTTGCAATATCGCGTTGGCTAGCATTTTTATTTAAACTATTTGTTTATTTCCTTTTGCCCGCACCTCACAATCGAGTAGGCTCTGCCTCCGTTGTGATATCACGCTTGGCTTGTTTTGTTTATTTTTTCTTTAAGGATAAAATTTACCACAAGCCCTGTTTTTGCCCCGTATCCTCTCCCCCCGCTGGTTCGACCGATCTAGGGCGACGAGAAAGAGCAAAGATTTGTGTTGGCTAGTTTAATAGGCACCCAGATAAGTATCTTCATTAGAAAGGAGAAAAAGAGGTTTGACCTGTGGAGCTAGTGGGGTAGAGGTCATAGGGGGGCTTCGTGGCACTTTGTGTCCTCCAGTTGAGCACCCAGTAAGTTTCGAGTTTGACCCATGGAGCTAGGTGGGAACCTTGTGTTCCCATGTTGAGCACCCGACATTCTCTCTCTAATCGAAGGAGATAGTTTCTTGGGGTAGACATCTAGAATAGTTCATTTCTTTGCAACAAACACCTTATTTCCCTAAGTCAAAGAGAGACATAAAATTTACTAAAGCTTACAGGACCACTTGCATAACATTGTTACAATCATTTACATTTCTCTACTTTGTAATCATTTTATTTTAACTTACTCATTTATTGGAAGTCATCATGTTCTTGTATATTTGTTAAGGTAAATGAGTTGATGCTTTAGAAAATTATTTGAAGTTGATTATTGTGACTCCATAGCCCGAGTAGAGACGGCACTGGTCATTTTGATTATTTGATTGTTTCTCTCTTTCATACATTACTGGTTGATTGTTAAAGGGTTTTGCTTGACTTTGAAATATTTGCATCACTGCACGCTGATTGTCATTTTTTGTAATTTACAACTCCTAGAAAACATTCTTCAAAAAAAGAACTTAGTAAGTAGGGACTACCTCCCTTGGCCTTTAGGAGTTGTGGTTTAAACGAAGGAGTTTAGAACCGAGGTGACAGTGGGTTCTCAACTCATAAGTTGCCCTTGGGAACACACACAGCGGTTGGGAGACTTACCCATGTCCAAGTGTGCTTTAGGCAACAACACCTCCTATTGTAAACCTTCTTAGGCTCAGGAATGAACTGAAGCAAGCCTTCAGAGTTTCTTCTTGTAGAACGCCTTGGTAAAATTAAAGGTAGTGGAGTCGCCAGATGACTTGAGTAAGTTGATTAAACTACAATATTCATCAAACAAAGCGAAAACAAGAATGAAAACTCAAAAAGTCGTAATCCGGGAATAGAAAGATTTATCCTCGGCAACGACGCCAAAAAGTTGCCGCCTAATTCGCACCTTGGGTAATGTGGCAGAAATCTTCAAGCCACTGGGTGCGACCTTGGGGGCAAGCTTGAGCCAAGTGCTGTCACCTGATACTCAGCTCCTCCGTCTAGGCCAACTCCTAGCGAAGCCAAGGGGGGTGGACCCTAATGAAAAGTAAAATCTAGGGTTTTTACTCTACGAGAGAAATAATTAATTTTAGGAGTTTTAATATGGAATGGATGAAATTAAAAAATTACCAATTACTGCCAACAAGATCAACCTTAGCAACACTTTAACTCAAATTAGATACACAAAATTCAATGACACATTGCGAGATTAACTTATGCAAAAAGAACAGAATAGACCAGTGCCGAAATGAAAAGAGTGCTTGCAAATGTGGGTTGCTAGTGTAGTCTTAGTGAAAGTATTACAGTGTCTTGGTTGGTAAATTTTAATTTATTAAATGAATTGATTAAGGAATGGGTAAATTGTGGGTTTGGCCCAACAAGTCAAGTCCCTTTGAACTGAGTGCTAAAGCGACACTACCAAGTGTCCAACGGGGCGAGGATAAACCTGCTTAGAGTAGTCCCCTGACTCTGTAGTGATTACCCTTTGCAACCTCCCGAGTTCTCGAGAAAATTACTTCTGTGGATTTTCCTATTAGATCTGGTAAACTCGAATCCCTTTCTGATACAGGCAACTGATCAGACAAGCTGTAGCGGTGTAGAGCATACAGGGAAGGAGTCTTGGTTTATTTTTAAAGTTTTAGAACAAGTTTTCTGATTTAGAAAAAAGATAAAACCCAGGAGTCTCTTTCCAGATTCAGTACTCGGGCAAGACCTTATCCACGAACATGTACTTGGGAAAGCGAGGGGGTTTATTTTAACTTAGCAGTGCATAACAAAATTGTTTTTGTTTTTTAATTACTACACTGCTCAAATCTTTTCCCTTATGGTACTTCGGTATAGCGTAGTGGGTAAGTATTTAGGTTACTTTTGCAAAACTCAAACAAAGCATGAAATGATAAAGAAAAACAACTACGCTAACAACATATAAGAAAACAGAAAAAATAGACCGACACAAATCCCCCAAGGGGGATGGGGACCGGGCTCTACCGAGCCTACTCAAACTTGCTTTTATTAATCGGTTACAATGCTTCAGCAGATATTCTCTTTGGTCCTTGTTATCTCGGATCCAAAGGCTTACAACATGCAAAGAAAAAAAAGCCCAGCTAAGGGGAAAGCCTTCTGGGAGCTTCGGATGTTCGAAAAAGCTATTTTCGGGCAGAGTTTTCTTCTCTTTTTTGATGGGCCTGCTAAAAACCAGCAAGCATATGTAAGTGAAAGATGCCCAAAAACACTTTGGAAGTGTTTTTGGACAACATGCAAAAAATTACAAAAAAAATCTAAGTAACAACTGATTACAAAAAAGAAGGAAACAACTAAGTGAGGCAAGTTAGAAAGCTTGCCTTCTTAGGATCTTTGCTTGCCTCTTGAGAAAAATGGCAAGCAAATCTCAAGCACAAAAAATGCTAGATCAAACTTTAAAATGCACAAAAAACTCTTTCAACAAGCTTGTTTAATTTTTCAAAATTTTTGAACTTGCGGAAAAAGGGAAAAGTAACTAGATCTAGAATTTTAAATGTACCTTTGAAGCAGACTAGAAATAGAAACTTTTAGACATTAGATCTACCTTTGATATGACTTTAGATGCTACATCTAATATGGAAACATTTGAAACCGAAAGAGAATTTTAAGAAATTTGTGGATCAAAAGTTAAAGAACCCAGAGTAGAGCAAGAAATAAAGGATAGAAAACGCCTCCTTGGTGAGATCAGAGGGACAAAGCTTATTTTCCAATTTTACTGAAGGAAAGGTAGAGCACATTCGCTCATCAATACTCCAGCTTTAGTTTCCTTCAAAAGATTATTAACTCTAGCAATGGGGATTAAAAAATACCTATGTAAACCAAAAGAGACTACAACAACAATGTAGATCCAAGTATGAAATCATACATATATCAAATAGTCTTCTTCGACTTGCAATAAAAGAGTAACCTAACAAGAATTACCTTTTATCTCTACAAAAATACTATTTCCTTCTGAAAGCAAGTTAATCCCAAACATATGCAAGCATGAAAAATACAGGTTGCCTCACTAATGTAGAGTAAACTCTATCCAAACATCCATAGATCCCACACAGAAATTGCCTCCAAAGCTTTTTATTCACAATACTCAAGAAAACTATTACAATCTTACAAACAGAGGTTCCACCTTTTGATTCTGAACAAAGGAGAAGAGACCAGCTTATATAGAAAATGCCAAACCAAGGGGAGGATCCAAAACGAGAGATGGAGTCCGCGTGAACAAGGAACAACTCGCAGTCTTTGATGGCGTTCACGAAATTAAGGGAAGCGATCTGAGTTGTTTGGTAAGATCACCGTGAAGGAGGTGCCACATCTCTCCAATATTCGCCACCACTCCACAAGCTCTTAAATCAAAACGTTGAGCCCATCTGCGAGCTGCCACATCTCACGTAAACCCCACCAACTTCAACCAATGCGTGATAAAGGAGATAAATCAAAGTTTAAATGCTACCGTGGATAACAAAGGGGGTCCACTCTTGATTAGCGCAACCCACATCACCATATTCACGACCCGTGAAGCTCACGTCACCACTTCATTTACGCTATAACCAAATCAGAACAAAGTATGGTGGATTATAAAATAAACAATGGTTCTAATGTGATGTGAATGGGGGTCCACATCTTTAGTGCTAGCAGATGCCTTCCAAACGATTCTAGCATGAGCTCCTCCTTATATTGACGTCACTCTTCATTTTGACTTATTACCTTACCTTAAAACCCAACCTTGGTTTTTTATGAGTTGATGTATAAATTGCTAGTCACATGGGACCCATTTCATGTCACATTAACATTTAAAATAATTGAATTTTGACTTATTCAATTTTTGACCATAGTGCCAATCTGTCCAGATTTAGCATTAAAATGCCATTTTAATGCATTTTTAGCCCAATAATGCCTCACGGGGTGCTCCGGCTACCCGATTGATGTAGAAAGTGGTCCCAAGGGTAAAGTGGACGCTCCGGGTGTGAAAACGAGTGTTCCCATGTAAGAAACGGACTCCGTATCTGAATTTTATTACAATCTGAAGGTTTTTAATTAAACCATTAAAAATGGCTTAAAAAGCAAAAAGAAATTTTTTTTTGCGGAAATTGACGAAACTCTACGGGGACCTAGTACATGTCCATACGACTCAATTCGAATGCCTAGCATGGTGAAAAACACCGACACGAAGGCTTTAATAGCCTCCCTAGGCCGAAACACCAAGATGGCTACCCCAGCTTTGGAGGTGTGAATGAAAAACTCAGAAATTATTAGTCGTTTGTTCAACAACCAATAATAACCAAGGGAAAAAACACTCTGGGCTAGCTGGCTTGATGCTTAAGTCTGGGAAGACGAGCCTTTTATAAAAAATTAAATGCTAGGACATTTTTAACAATTTCCCCAAGGGGGTATGAACATGTGTTACAAAAAATAAAACGACCCTGAAGGCCTGAAAGGACTTCTGAACTCTGAATATGAACAAGTATCTTGTTGATTACTGGCGGCTCACTGAAAGTCCAACTAGGTGCAGCCTAGTCGGTAACCCCTCCAAAGCCCTAAAAACCCTAGGGCGGAAGTATAGGAAGTTCAAAATTAAAAAATTCCTAAAAACCTAAAATTTTCCCTAAAATCTAACCCTAAACAGTCCCAAAACCCTTGCCTTTTTCCCCACCTAGCAACCCTAGACTCCTGGGGCAACCCTTCTAAGGCCTCGGTCTCCCTCTCTAACCCTCGGCCTGCTGTCGTCCTTTCCTTGTACCCTCGGTCCTCTCCCTTTGGGTTAGTCATAGGCCTGGCTGCCTTGGACAACCTTGTTACAAGGCTATAGCAACCATTTGGGCTACTCCTACAGGCCCCTCTGTGGTCTGCAATTCCACCTTAATAGCCTTGCAAATATCACAAACAAACACCAAAGGTTGTTCTAACATATGGTTATGACCATTGTTTGATAAAGGTTTTAGTTCACATGGTTGGCATAATTTAAAAAGTGCATTTCAGACTTCTTGGATAGACAAATACAGTTCATTTACATTTCTTACATCTCTGTTTTCCATCTGATTTTGGTGGGTGATTATATGGTTGAATGATGAAGTTCGTGCATGTTAAACATTGTTTTAAATACTCCTTATGAAGACTAATATAAAGCACTGATCTTAGCCCTGTTTGCACATACATATCAGACTGGTTTGCTTTGAACAATGGGCAAATGTTTATGCTGCTTTGATATGATCACTGTTTGAACATTAATTTGTTATACATTTTTGTCACTTGCAAACTGTCCACTGGTAACTTACAAACCGTCCACTGGTAACTTCTACATTGTTTATTGGTGAATGATTGTATATATAATTGGCTTATGAACATTGCATTATTTGTAAACGATGTATAATGAATGATCTATTTGCTAGAAGATAAGTAATTCAAGCTGGGTGATTGCAAATACATTGTTGCACTGATATATGCTCTTAATCCTTATCTTGTTACTACTGTATTACCATAAGCAGACTCTTATACTTGTGCTTGTAAACAAATGATACTACTGGTGCTTCAAATGACGCTTGATATATTATTAAAATTGGTTACTTACTCACCATATGTGAATGTATTAGTAAATGAAATTGACATACTTGGCGACATATTGTATTCACCTTATGTATAGTATGTCTTCTTCATTCCTCAATTAATTCCATAAAGGCACTGGTCACTATTGCTTTGTATAGAAGATCTAGTTTGGTGTTTAAGTGTGTTTACAGGTATTCTACAAGGGCTCTCCCCTTGGAGGTTTCAACTCTCCAAAGTAGTCTTGGAGGAGTGACTAAGGTGACAGTGGTCACTTTCTCTTACATTTGCTTATCGGTGACTAGCCCTGCTAGTTCATCTAGTAACACCACAATTTATGGACCTTTCCCTCCAGATGTAAGGTGGCGTATTTAATGGCCTTTGTCGCTTTCATGGGGTTGAGTTGGAAGTAAGTAACCAACTTTTGAACCCAAGTCTGCACTGTGGAATTGTTGGACCCATCAAAGGAATGAAGAGTGAGCTTCCCAACCTTCCACTGCAAGTCGTAATTCTGTGGGCCCCTGTTGAAGTCCTTGGGATTATTCCTGTACTTGATATTGCAGAAATCCTGGAAAGACATGGCTGTATGGAACTTCTCCCCAAGATCTTAATACTCCCGCAGATAATCAGTGAAACTGTCCCCTGGTATGGTATGCCCTGGTTGGCCTACCGACTGCTCATCTGTGAATTTGGGCATGAGAGGTCTTGGTATCCTTGTGCTAGATGCTCGTGTATTCGATTGAATGGGAATGTTGGTGTTACTGCCCTCAGTATGGTTCCCATTTTGCCCATTGGATCCCCCATCATTATGGTTTGTCTTGTTGGTTATGAGTAGCTGAGTCATGAGGTCAACCAACTGTGCCTGTCCCCGCATTACATTGTTAGTCTGGAGGTTCACTAGCTGCTGCTGCCCACTAGCCAGATCATTCAAGATGGTCATGGTACTACCTCCTGGAATGTCTTCTCTGCTTGATTCATTCCTATCATCCCCAAATGGATTGTATCTGTCACCCATCTCTCCTTCTCCTTCTGGTATGAACTGCTCTTTTTCTTCCCCAAGCAACTCTTCTTCTTCTTCTTCAACCTATCCTTCCTTGAACTCTGATAAAAAGACCCTTCTACGCTGCCTCTTCTGCCTTCTATAAGTGACTCGTTCACCACTTCCAGTATTCATAAAATTTCAACCCTCACAGGCTGGCAGAACCTTCTGCTCTAATACCACTGAAATGTTCCAAGCCATTTTTATACTGATTTTAAACTTGATTAAGGGCTGTCCTGATTTGCAACTTTCATTAAACACTTCACTAATACTGTTAATAGACTGCTGGAGATGATCCTATTTTTCACTTCTAAGAATTTAGGGTTACTGTTGGTGTAGTGTGAGTCAGGTCTTTTAACAAATACTAGTCTTAAAACAACAGTATTGTTTCCCCAACTAGTTCTGAGCCTAAACTAACTGACTGTTCCTTATTTTTGGACTCAGAGGGTTTTCTCAAACACTTGTTAGACCTTCTCTGCTCAATTCCTGTAGTTGCTTCCCAGGGGAATCTGGTTGTAAATGGGCTTAATGGTTCATTTCCAATCACAGTTCTGCCATAAATTTCATAACAACTTCATACCCAATAATTGTAGACCGTTTATGAAGGACAGACCCATAAGAAAATAAGCAACAATGATATCTCAGCCAATGTAACAGTCATACAACAACATTAATAAATGGGAAACTCATCAAACTTAGTGGCTGTAGCATCACACTAATTTATACCAAAATATCACAATTCAAGACGAATTTCCTGACCTGAGAGTTTAAGTGTATGCACAGTGCATTTACTGAAGGAATGGTCCCTTTTTGAAAAGCTCTTAATCAGTTTTGGGAATGAAACTTTAACTCCTTCCCAACGTGGTTGTCGACAATATTATCAGCAAAATAGGTCCCCTTTTTGATCCCACTAAAGCGCCCTCCTCTAAGTCTGACTCATGATTCCTGTAGCAGCAAGGTGAAGGTGGAATCGTCTCAATAAAACTCTGTAGCAGCAACAAAGATGAGTTCATTCCTCAAGGAGAATAGGCAAAGTCGTGGCCGGTATGATGGCACTCAGTCCAAGGATGAACTCCAACAGTCCAGTGCGCCTCCTTCACATAATATTGCTGAGATTTGGACCCTCTTTCAACCCCTGCGATCTCTCTTGTTTACTGGTGGTGCACCCTTCCCCCATGCTGCTGTTGATGAAATTGTCATTGATGCCAACATGGATGCCACCATTTTGCTTGAAGCCTTGGTAGACAATGGAGAAGCTCATGAGCTTGATGACCATGGATCACATTGTTGAAGCCTCTGGAGCCTCTGCATGCTTGATGGTATCATTGATCACTCGATGAAGCCTTGCACATGATTGAGATGCTCTTGTGCCTTTATATATTGTGGATATCTTGGACATGTTCTCCTTATCTCTTGAAGAAGCATTTGATGATCATGGTTTGTTGGTGTATCCCTTCTTGTTGCACTCATGGTATCCTTGCATGAAGCTCATGACAAGATGGAGTCCTGAAGAAGCCCTATATAGCCCAAGCCACTTGAAGTGAAGTCAGCCCAGTCAAAAGGGATAATAAACAAAAATATATCATTCTTAAGGTGTCCCTAATATATTTTGAAGAAAGGTGTACATGGGGTGAAATGGAAAAATAAAAAAAAAGGGGGGATGTTTTTAAAATAAAATAATTAAAAAATTAAATTTCAAAAGTTACTCTTCCCTATCTTATGGACATGGATCACTCAAAAGGTGTACATATTATTTCCAAATTAAAATACAAAAATATATACTTTCCTCATTTTATGGAAATCGATCACCTCAAAGGTATTTTTAAATACCTAAGCTCAAACCATTGAAAAAAAAATACAGTGTGGCTAACATTAGAGCGTGGTCTTTAATTAAAGGAAATCTCGGTGAAGAACTCGGCATTTTTGAAGAAGACTCGGTGGCAGCAAAAAATCTTTTCAGCGTGGAAATTTGCATACGGGCTGAACATTGACACTCATAGTCACGGGCTGTCCAGTATCATTTACATATGGGCTGAATTATTTATGAAATCACGGGCTGTATTATTTTGGGAGTATGCGTGGATTCTTTTAAACTTCAGCATTTTGGACAGCAGCGTAGTAATATTTGTTTTATTAGCGTGGATATTTTTGTCTGGAAATGCACGGGCATAATAGTTTTGGAAATTAATGAGCACATTACTTCTGGAAATTCACGGCATACATTTTCATATTCACGGGCTGAACCATTGGAAATTCACGGCATACATTTACTGAACATTGGAAATTCGAAGACTGGGCCTCTCTCTTTCTCGCTGTCTGTGGAAGAAAACATTTTGAAGACTCTATGGTCCAGCTTACAAGTTGTAGCAATTTTTAATTTGTTTTGATGGTTGTATTGAACCAGCAAAAAGTTGA